>CM076580.1:1367801041-1368159803 GCA_034641835.2 Pinus albicaulis
TGGGAAGAAGTGGCCTGGTCAACATACCATTTAAAAGCTTCGCCCGTAAGCGTGTGTTGGAACAACCGAAGATGGATTGAATCATCGGTAATGGAATTGGAGGAACACCACATGTGGAAATATCGGACATGGTTGGTTGGATCTTCTCCAGGAAGGCCTTAGAACTTAGGGATGTCGGAGGGGAGCTTGGTTGGCATAGCAGGCCAACCAACATCATGGCGGATAGAGTCATTGATCAACTGATTGAGATCGGGGAGGCTGAGGCCTGCCATGTAAGGGAGCAAAGGTGCAGCCGAGGTAGTTCCTGTGGCGGTTCCGCTAGTAGTAGTCCCGACATTAGGGCTGGGATTACCGCTAGCGTTAGGCCTTGGACCAGACATAGTGAAGGTGACAGGGGGAGAACCAGAAGTAAAAGGAGAACCCAATGAATCAGAATAGGAGTCGGAGTGCAGACTCGGAGGAGGACTAACTCGAAGATGGTGGGAAGGAGTAGGTCGACTGACCGGAAACTGAGGGTGAAGGCCAAGAAGTCTCCGGGATGTGCACCTTGGGGGCGCAATGGTGACAACACAAACACGGCACAAGGGGAAGAAGAACGACCAACAAAGGCAGGGAGGTGAAAAATCAAGTGATTATAATGTCAAAACAAGGGCAAAAAGGTGCAGTGTCAATTGAGTTTACAATGTTTTAAAGTCTTTGCCTGGCGGTGTTAACCAGGCTCTTCTTCGCTTAGGGTGAGTGTGTGGCGTGCGTTAATTTTAATTTTTAAACCCAGACGTTTTGAGAGCAAAAGAAAAAGTGTGATGTGTAACTGAAAATAAATCTGCAGAGAACAGTATATGATGTTGAAATAACAGAAAATTAACAGCTAACAATGCATCGATCTAACCCAAAAAGGCGGGTCTCTCAAAACTAGTCTAAAAGAGGGAAAAAATTTATTCAAAACACACTAAAAAGAGGCCAGTAGATCTAAGGTTGGGAAGGACAGGGATCTAAAGGAGAAATCTGCTGAAAAGGGGTGCAGAACACAGCCAAGAAGCAGAGGCAAGGTGGCTGCAAAAAAGGAGGAAATCAACAAAATGTAGAAGGGACAAGGAGGAGGCCCTAAAGATAGATCCAAAAAAAACTGCAGGAGGTGATTTGAAAGGGAGAAGAGCTGATTAAAAGGGATCTGAAAAGGAGGTATCAGATCTGAAAAAGGGAAGGTTGAAACTCTGAAAAATCAGACACCTGAAACAGTTAAAACTCTTCCACCAAAAGTGGAGGGTACTGAAGCCCTAGGGGGAAATTTTCCCACTTAGATGAGCAAAACAGATCAGAAACAGGTCTAAACGGGCTGAGACAAAGGCTGGAAAACCCTGATAGAAGCTTCAGAAAAACCCAGAAAAGTTGCAGAAAAATAGCATAAAAACTGGCAGGTCGCAGGTTCTGACTTGTTTTCTGTGCAGGTCGCATATAATGGGCTGAAAAGTGCGACCTGTAGTCTAGGTCACAGTTTCTGGGCTGAAAAGTGCGACCTGAAGCTTCGGGTGTCCCGGCGGCAGATTTTTGAAAAAGTTGCCGTCTCAGTTGCAGCTGATGTTTGTCACCTGTACAATAGGGCCAGAAACATGCGGAAGTTAGAAATTTTAATGTTTTAGGGTTTTATAGGTGAAAAACAACATAAAAATAGGAAAAACGAAAAGCTGAAAAGAAACCCTAGGGTCTGAAGTAGCCGGATATGAAGGAATATGAAAAACGACAGCGGTCGTAATTGAAAACCCGTGTGGAGTCGCCAGTTGTTAGTATGAATCTTTTGTCGAAGTGTACGAAAAAAGACCACTTTAGCTACGCATAACTTATAGCCCTAACATCAAATATGACTGCCAATATCTTCAGATCTGCAGTTAGTTGATCAAGACAAGTGCTGCAAAAATCCAGATCTATGCATAAAGAGACATTAAGCAGTAAAAATAAGGTTTTGCTCCATACATCCAATAGACAAGACAAGAACAATATTTTTGAAAGAATTTTGTATTAAGGGCACCTGGGAGGAAAACAAGAAGGTGTTTCCAATTCTCCTCAATGGGATGGGTTCTTGGAAGTCCTCAGCACTTCAGATCTAGTATTTCTCTCTCTTGTTGGTGTAGAAAACCCAGACAAAGATAGAACTCAAAGGGAGCTCACATAACAAATAATGGAAAATATGACAATGATAATGGCTCAAAGTCAGACCAAGAGTATAGATCTAGAGTGATCTAATAGGCAACAAAAGGTGAAGAATGGTAGGAAAAACCCTCCTATTTATAACAAAATATTGGGTCATTCTATATCTTGGCGCATGATTAAAATAATATTAACCAAATCTAGATCCACCTTTTATGGAATATTTTATTATATTTGTTGGAGGGAAAAAGTATTTGACTTGGGTCAAATCCTTTTATTTGTAAATAATAAATAAATAAATGATTTATTTATCATTTTAAGGAAGTGGTTGAATGATAATCAAATAAATAATGATTTATTTGATTATTTATGGATGATTTAGTCATATTTAACAAGGAATATTATTTAAATAATATTTAAATAATTATTCCTAGAAAATAATAAGATAAATAAAGATTTATATAATTAATTTCTTTGTTTTGGGTTAAACATGACCAGGAATAATAATTAAATTATTGTTTAATTAATTATTCCATGAGGAAAATCAAACAAATATAGATTTGTTTAATATTCCCCTTTGGGGTTTCCTGTTGTTAGTATGAATCCTTTTTCGAAGTGTACGAAAAAGGACCACTTTAGCTACGCATAACTAATAGCCCTAACAACAAAAGTGGTTGCCAATATCTTCAGATCTGCGGTTAGTTGAACAAGAAAAGAGATGCAAAAAACCAGATCTATGCATGGAAAGACATTAAGCAGTAAAAACAAGGGTTTGCTCCATATACCAATCGACAAGACAAGAACAAATTTTGAAAGAATTTTTATATTAATTGGGCACCTGGGAGGAAAACAAGAAGGCGTATCCAATTCTCGTCAGTGGGATGGGTTCTTGGAAGTCCTCAGCACTTCAGATCTAAGATTTCTCTCTCTTGTTGGTGTAGAAAACCCAATGCAAAGAATAGAGCTCAAAGGGAGCTCACACAACAAATAATGGAAAAAAGTGACCAAGTGTATAGATCCAGAGTGATCTAATAGGCAACAAAAGGTGAAGAATGGTAGGAAAAACCCTCCTATTTATAACAAAATATTGGGTCATTCTAGATCTTGGTGCATGGGTTAACCAGATCTAGATCCACTTTTTATGGAATATTTTGTTATATTTGTTGGAGGGAAAAGGTATTTGACTTGGGTCAAATCCCTTAATTTGTCAAAAATAAATAAATAAATGATTTATTTATCTTTTTAAGGAGGCGGTTAGAAGATAATCAAATAAATAATGATTTATTTAATTATTTAAGGAAGTGGTTGAAAGATAATTAAATAAATAATTATTTATTTAATTATTTGTGGGTGATTTGGTCATATTTAACAAGGAATATTATCTAAATAAGATTTAAATAATTATTCCTAGAAAATAATAAGATAAATAAAGGTTCATCTAATTAATTTCTTTGTTTTTGGGTTAAACATGACTGGGAATAATAATTAAATTATGGTTTAATTAATTATTCCATGAGGAAAATCAAACAAATATAGGTTTGTTTAATATTTCCTTTTGGGGTTTCCTGTTTGGACCATAAACAACCTAATAAATGTGGTTTATTAAATTATTTAACATAGTGAAAGCAATTTTACTTAGGGTAAAATTGGTCTTACATGGTGTACTTGGGTCCATCTAATGATAATAGGTTAGATGACCAAAAAATGGTGTAACATTGTTTAGACCATAAACAACCTAATAAATGTGTTTTATTAAGTTATTTTACATAGTGAAAGCAATTTTACTTAGGGTAAAATTCTTACATGGTGTACTGGGGTCCATCTAATGATAATAGGTTAGATGACCAAAAAATGGTGTAACAATGACAGTCATGACAATAATCAGCCTCTCAGTGATAATGACAGTAATGATAATATAGGGGATGAAGAGGAAAAGAGTCCCAGTGATGAGCCAAATCAAAGTGAAGAATATACAGAGGCATACAATGAATAAAGGGGAAGTGAGCATGCTGATGATGAAGGAAATGAAGGTGAGGACAATACAAGAAATGATGAAGGAGCTGATGACAACACCAAGGATCACATCCATAGTCAAGACGCCAAAAATGCTACCATCACACTTTTTTCATTTACATATAAGAGAGGGTCAAGGCCTATGTTTGTTGCCTCCAAAGGGAAATGTACTCTACCATCCACCTCAACTTAGCCACTTGACAAGGGAAAAACTCAAGAAGGCACTCATTTAAAATCAAGCACTAAAAAGAGGAAAAGACCAAGAAGGCCTTAGAGTTCTAGCCCAAGCTTCTCAACAGGTCTCCCAAACTCCATGAGGGAGGCATCCACCAAATTTGAGGAAATTTGGACAAGTTTTTGTTTTATGAGATTTTGGAGGCCCATTAGCGCAATGCCACTGGTGCTACGCTAATCCCTGGAGCATACTCAGGAGGAAAAATCAGCTTTTTTGGGCTTCTCATCACTAGTACACTATGCTCACAAAATTTTAGAGAAATTGGAGTAGTTTTGACCCCTCAAAAGGTCAAAAGACACCTAAATTTTCACCATTCTACCTCCTTTTCAGGCCTGGCACTGCACTAATAAGCAGTGTTGGAATTTTGACATTTTAGACAGGTTATAGAGGCTGGATCAGAAAAACAAGAGTAATTTTGGAAAGTAGACTCATCGGGCTTTCCAACGGGTCTACCAATCTGCTAAATCACGAGACTCTAACATTCTCAATGGAAGAGGTGGGATTCCTGATAAATAACACCCAGTGCTAAACAAAACTTGCAGTCTCAGCTAAACAACCAAAGAAATCTATATGTCTAAACAGACCATATATTCAGAAATATCATATACCAATCCATAATGAATATGGTTTCCATCCTCTTCCTTTTATAAGATATGAACTTACAAACCCTAATCCCCATTCATTTATGACCCTACTTCCATGCAAGGTGTCTCCATCTGAAACTGTGTTGTCCCTCATTGATTGCCACTCCTCCATGACAACGTTGTTGTTTTGGTCAAAGTTGACCTAGTCAAGATGTTCCAGCCCCTTTTCACACCTAAGGGTGCTTAATTAAGCTTCCAAGATGTTTTCCTTTTACATTGGCATTGATTTATTCATCATTAATGAGAATTATGGACCTCCATTGTCCTCTTATTCATAAAAAAAGACAACAAAACAAAATTTAATATTCCAACTAGCTCATGGCTAATTGGGAATATTATAGTCCTCCCTTCCCAAATGTTACTTGTCCTCAAGAAACTGACAAGGTGAGTGCTACAACTCTTCTCCTCCACCATTTGTGACACTAACATGTGATAAGCTTCCCTCATAAGCTAAGTGTCTCCCAATCCATCCCTCCATGAAATGCTCCTCCAAAGTTCTCATGAGATGTAAATGTTTCATCCCACAAGGAAGCAATAGATCCAATGAAACAAACATGGTTTGCCCAATGTTATCCCTGAAACATGTAGCATAATGAACATGGATAATCTCTCTCCCATAGGGCACATACATTCCTCCCATCCTCCCTCCAATCACTCCCATAAAAATAATAAGTACATCATCAATGTATGGGATAAAAATTAATTACATACAAATAGAAATATGTGAAAATGGAGGTGGGTCATAGTCCCACATGTGGAACCAACGCAGTAAATCTCCTGACTTCATCAGATAGTGATATGGTAAGTGGTTTCCCCACCACTTACTTGCTGCCCAAGTCTTCTCACAATGGCTGAAAACGTGAGATATGTTTGGTGCTTTTGGAGTGCACCCACAATGATACAACATCTCCCCATATCTTCCAAGGGAGTGGCCATGTTCAGAAAGGTTTATGGCCCAAAGTTGGAAATGAAGTTTATAGGTAAGAATACTCCTCCTTGGAGCTATGGCCTACATATACATGGTAAAGGAATGCAAGTAATCATCAAATGAAACATTATGTACATAAACATGTTCCTTGCCAAAATTTCTTCTCATACAAATGGAATGGTCCATAGATAGATCCCCTCTCCATCCAAAATAGGAAAGAGGTGGATGTGATAAATCCTTCATTGAGTCATGTCTCTTTTCCAACTCTTCATGGTTCATGCATATTTGAAAATTCTAATATAGTTCCCCTTCAAAGCCTTCCCAAGTGTAGCTCCCCATGATAGTGTTGTAGGCCCTCATGGAATAAGTATGGCTGAAAAGGAATTCTTCATGGGCTCTTTGTAGCAACTTCTCCTTGAGCTTGGAGGCTCTACATAAGAATATCCTACCATGATAATAGATGACTTAATCTTGGACTGAATAGCCCTCTTCATGTAGCTGGTCATCAAGTATCATGCATGTAAAAAGATCCTTGGAATAATCCACCAACAATTGCGATTTCCAATATGGATCAATATTCCATAGTGACAGCGCTGATGATCTATCACAAATAACATTTTTCATATGGCTACCCTTCTCCTTGACATATCCCATGCCAAATTTATATGTTGGAGGGTTTCTATCCTTCCCATGCTTCTCCTCCCACAGTGCAGAATTTGAAATGAGAGTGGGTAATGATGATGTTGGGAGAGTGTCTCCCTCCTCCTTGAGTCCACCCAAGACTCTCAGTGTTGTATCTTGGCCTTCTAACGCTCCCATTCTTCTTGGATCTATGAATGGTGCATCATGATTTGAGACATGTCTCACCAAATCTAGATTAGGTGGCCTCCCAGATGGTTTGCCACAAGATAGTGATGTCTCAGGGACCAATCTCATATGCATAATAGATGGGACTATCATGTCCCTGCTTCCACTGTGCAAATACAACTCTGTTTCTTGTGTGGAAGTTTCATGATATTTGGGTACCACTCTTAATGATGCAAGAGTCCCTCTAATTGGAGAAATTTCCCCATCCTCAACTCCTAGTGGTGGTGGATCATCTCCTGCTATTCCAGTGCTGTGACCCCTCTCTTGTTCTTCTTCTTCTTACTCCTCATCATTTGAGAAGACCTATATGTAGTGTGCCCTTCCCGCTGCACATTTATGTCCGGTGCCCATGATTCTTGGCATGTGAAGAAAATATTCCTTCTCCTCAAATCTCTTTGGACATTATCATCAAGAGGTTTTTTATTTTGGCTCTCTTTTGAAAGAGGAGCTTTCTCATCTTTTCCCTTTGATGGAAAAGAGGGATTATGCTGAAAAGTTTCCGTTGATTTTGGAAAGGCATCTTGAATATCTATAGCCCTTTCAATGGAATCTTGAATGGTAGTGGTCTTGGTAGAATTAACCAACCCATGAAGAGTTTCATCTAACCCATCAATGAACATATAGAACCTTCTTGCTACAGATAAATTAGGAACCATTACAGAAACTCTTAAAAATTTAGAAATATAATTTTTTGGATTACCTTATTGTTTTAGCTTTGCAAGCCCCATGAATGGTGCTTCAGGATCTACTCTATCAAACCTCTCCACCAACTTTCTTTTGAACTCTAAATATGTAGTCACATTGGCATGACCCAATGTAGACAAGCCATGGAACCACCAATCATGTGCTTCACCCTCAAGGTGCAGCGCTGCTATCTTAATGGCCTTCATTTTTGGAACATTGTTCAACTGGAAGTAGATGTAAAGCTTCTCTACCCATTATTTGGCAGTGCATTTAGATGACCCATCAAATTTGGGTAAGAAAAATATGCCCATAGTGTGGTGTAGATCATGATTCTGAATGAATCCACCACTGGTATTGTGATGCATGGGTCTCCTATTGTCCTTGATTTAAAAAAATTCTTGAAAACTAAAGTGGTCCTTGAATCTCTGAGTTTGAGACTCATACCCCATGAAATATTCCTCAAGGGATTCTTGTTCTTGAAACCCTTCATTTCCCACTGCTAAGAATGTAGGCATTGTAGAGCATTGGGAAACTTGTTACTGCTACACTGGTTGATCACTACAGCGATGAGAAATGTCGGAGCCTTCACCATGTTGAAATCCTTTAGGGGATTCCTTGTATCTATCCATAATCATATCCTTTATTTATCTAGCAATGTCTTTCATAGCTTTGAGAAGAATATTAGGAAACTCTTTCTCTTCATATTCTCCTCTAGATAAAGGGGTTTTAACCTTGTCTTATTTTTCATTTGTATAATCAAACTTCTGGTGTCTTCTTCTTTGATACCTCTTCTCTCTATTAGTAAGAGGATCTTCTTCTTCAGATGACATATAGGATTTTCAAGATGCACAAGCTATGCCAAGATTATGCTCCGATACCACTGTAATATTCCCAAATGGGAAAAGCAGGAATATAGTGCAAAACCATGGAAATAGCAGTATAAACATTAGATCAAAATATGAGACCAATATGGAGACCTTCTAATCATAATAACAACAAAAAAATATGCATAAGAAATGGTCCATAAGATGTAAAATAATATAGAACAAGCCTCCAATGGATAAAACCCTCAAAAGAGGTGCTACTACTATATATCAAAATGTCGGAAGACTGCTACAACGTTGTTTAAAATGCACGGCTACAGCAAATGAAGCTAAAAAATAACATGGGCTGATATATGCCTCAAAATATAGATCTAATATAGATCTAGGCACTATACAACCTCCAATGAAGAACCCCCACAGGGTTTTCAACAAAACACCATGTACAAGATATAAATCAAAGCCCTAGGGCTAAAGATTCAATGCAACATATATGTCTGGAAAGTGTGGCTGGTATGATCTAAGAAATCATGCAGCCTCCTCCAATAGATCTCCTAGATGAAAGTAAAATCCCCTTCACTAGAAAACCTCCTCTCCAAATGGTGTACAGAAACCACCCAGCAACTCCTCCCTCAAAATAATGCATATTTAGAAAGAAACTGCATTGTAAGGTAAAATAAATATGTGGCCTGATTCCAAGATTTGAAAATATGAACAAGGGCCTTCCTTACTATCCTCCCAATAGAAAGGAACCCTTCTCCACTGAAAATAAGTACTGAAGTGACCCAAATATGGTCTCCACTCTTGCCAAGATGAAGCTTTGTCCAAATGCCTAATAGTTGAAGTGAAGTAAAAGACTCATCCAAGAGCTTCTCAATGGAAGAGGTGGGATTCCCGATTAGGAACATCCAGTGCTAAACAACACCGAAATCTCAGCTAAATAGCCAAAGAAAGCTATATGTCTAAACAGACCATATATTCAGAAATATCATATACCAATCCATAATGAATATGGTTGCCATCCTCTTCCTTTTATAATATATGAGATTCCAAACCCTAAGCTCCATTCATTTATGACCCTACATCCATGCAAGGTGTCTCGATCTAAAACTACATTGTCCCTCATTGATTGCCACTCCTCCATGACAACGTTGATGATTTGGTCAAAGTTGACCCACTCAAGATGTTCCAGCCCCTTTTCACACCTAAGGGTGCTTAATTAAGCTGCCAAGATGTTTTCCTTTTACATTGGCATTGATTTATTCATAATTAAGGATAATTATGGACCTTCATTGTCCTCTTATTCATAAAACAAAACAACAAAACAAAATTTAATATTCCAAATAGCTCATGGCTAATTGGGAAGATTACACTTGGTATGGCATGTTCTTAGAATAAATTCTCATTGTATGTATGGGTTTATGATTGGAACCTTCCCGTGTAATAATTTATGAAATAGATGCTTATGGTGGCATGGGTCTTCGATGAATTCTGACAAATTGAAATGGTTGTGAAGTATGATACCATCTTGACAGGAAAGCTTGTGTTGTAGTCAAATGTCAGGAGAAACGATGACATCAATGGGAAATGATGACTCCCATAGTGCCATTTGAGAATGCCCCTATTGAGGTGAGGAGCCATCCAAGGTACTTCTTCCTTCTTGGAAAATGGTTATTGAAGTCGACAATAAGGAAGCCTCAACCAATCGAGAGAAGTACTGATGCAAGGGACCAGGGTCTTTAATATAGAAGGTGGGGTATGATAGGTTAACATAGGCATGATGGATAGAAGTGGTTGAAATTGATGATGGGAGTTCAACGGCCCAAGGTCAAAGCTTGTAAATGTGAGTGGTGACAATCATAATAGTTTCTGGTGAGGAAAGCCCTGGAGTCAGTAGGATGTCCAGGGTGGGTATATGTTTATTATGAATTCCATGTTGGCTTTGGGTAAAGAATGTGAAGCTCTGACCAAGGGTGATTAGGGACTACTGCCAGGGGAGAAAAGTTGATGGATGGGTGGATTTGTTCTCCTAAAAAATCTTTGTACTCTTTCCAAAATAATATAAAATGGGTTTGGATGTACAAAAATGGAGATGGGTGCCCCAAAAACATGAAAATTATCACTCAATGGTGATGTGAGGAAGGTGTTTTTCCTGAGGGTGGGGGGCCCATTAGTAAGTCTCAGAGTGGGGTTGGTGAAACAGATGGAAAGTGTCGCAGATGGGCTATGATGATGGGGGCATGGTATTCTAAATGCGATATGCGGTGGTGTGTGTTCGATCTGTTTGCGAAAATGGTGATCCGAGAAATGGGTTTAATCGTGAGATGGTAAAAATTGACTTGATGCATGATGGATGGATGAACATGATGTGCTTCCCAGACATGGATGTTATATCCGTGGCATCATATTTTTGATGCATGGTATACTTGATTAATGGACACCATGGAGGGTGAGGCTCTATCGATCGATGAGAATGTTTATCGTGTGCAAGGTGGGGTGATGATAAACATGGTTGGATGGTTGGACCTATGGTTTATTTTTGTGGAGAAATGATGTTAGGATATGCATAGCTTCTTTGGCCAGCCGTGCTGGAGATAGAATGATACCTTCTCTTGAACCTTCAGTGGCTGGAGCATTAGGTGGTTTGTCATTCTTTGTAACACCTGCAACCAATACCCCAAACGAAAACATATTTTCCATTAAAATATATTGACAAATGTGCTGAATGAAAAAATGATAAGAGAGGGCATATCTGTCGCAGCTGAAAATTGATTTTTCTGAGGCATGAATGTGTGGAGCCTCATTTGGACCTTATGAGGTTCTAATCACTATGTTTCTTTCAGTTTTGAAATTGGGTGTTTTGAGCTCCCGTTATGGTCTGTCGAATAATTCGAAAAGGGCGATATATGGGCCAATATGGCTCATTTCAATTCATTTGTGTTTTTTGAGAGTTGTGAGGTTAGAGTTGAGACCTTGTTGCTGAGAATTTCTTGTTGTTTTGGTTAGCCTATGTATCCGAGATTCACGCCATCAGTTCTAGGTAGGGCCCTGAACATCCAACATTTTAATTTTAGAATTTTTATCTGAGGGGGCTCTGTACAAATTAGATTTGTACGGATACTTACCTCTTCCCATCCTTGATAACGTGGGTGATCAAGGTACATGCACACAAGTTCCATGGGGAAATAAACTTTCTCGAGGAATTTCCATGTGTTAGTGTCAATATTTTCATACTTCCACCAGGGATCAAAACACATTTTCATGTTCATCTTAGGTGTCCCATTCTGAATAAATTTTCCATCATTCCATTAGGTCATGACATAAAATTGTTCCACTGGTGGTTTTCCTTGTCAATAAACCCTCACAAGATCATATTGGCTGACTCATTCTCATGTTTCCTTGAGCATAGCAACACCTATGGAAATGCTCTTTTCACTTGGAAGTATTTTAAGTCAAAATCTCATTTATGAAAGTCAAGTCAGGTCTAAAGTAGTCCCATTAGGTCATTGGGTTTTTATATTTCTCAAATTCACTCTTTCATTTCAAATGAGGTCAGCACATATATGAGAGGGACTAAATAAGGTCATCATGATATAATTTTCAAACTTTCAAAAGTTGTATTTTTTCAGTTTAATGATTTTTATATCAAAATGTCATTTTGATACAAAATTCAATAGGTAATTTACTTATCTTTTTCCAAATGTAATTTTATGTTCTCATATGTAATAAATTCAATCCCGAGGTATCAAATACAATCATGTCCGGCCTAAGTGGAGAAAAGAAAGAAAAAATCCATGTTTGATCAACCGAAAATGCCAAAAAGTCAGAAAGTTAAAGAGTATCAGTGCCAAAGGAAAGGTGAACATTAGAAAAGTGGGTGATTCAAATTAAATTTCAAATCCACTTGGCTATAAAGTCTTTCAAAGCACCTCAAAGCAAGTCATTTTTTCCATTCAGCCTTCAAGAGTTTCCAGCAAAGAAGAAATTTTAGGTTTTCTGAGCATTTTGGGTCAAAATTCAAGGGCTGTGTGTTTCCACCTTGGCACTGCGAGTTTACCCAGCGGCGCTGCACGTTTCCCCGAGAAAACCAGACAAAAATACACTGGTGCTACACATTTTCACAGAGGCGCTACACGTTTGTCTTGGCGCTGTGCGTTTCTCTAGAACAATGCGTGTTTGCATAGGGAGGGTTTTGAAGAGTTTCACCACCTCCAATAAGCTCAAATATTCTCCCAATTTCTTCAAGAGGCTTTAAATTAGAAGTGAACCCTAAATCACCTCTCTTCTAAAATTTTTGGTGTTTCATAAGTTTAATTGAAGTGCTTGTTGCCTGCAAAACCCTAGATTTCATTTCCTTTCCATTTTTCATGCACCATATCCATATTTACGTCCCTAAAAATACATCAGTCATAAATATTGTTAAACCCTAGGGATTTCTTAGACCTAGGTTTTAATTTACATTCCATTCCCTCCATTTTCCTAAGATAGTCATCTCATCTCTGACTCCCTTCATCTCATTCCATTTACCCTAGGGTTTCCAAAGCCTTCAAATTAAAAATGTCTGAAGAGGAGGACAAAGGTGTCAGTGAGGAAAAAACATAAAAGAGAAGTGAACATAAAGGAGGGAAAATCAACCAATATGAACCAATAACCAGAAAACAGCTCATGTCTTTTCATCTCACTGTGTCATGTTTTAAACATGTTGGTTGTTTTTAGTTTTGTGAGAAAGTGCAGCAGATTCAGTTTCACCCTATGTTGACAAGGTTTTTCATCACAAATCTTCATGATAGGCAGGTCACTATTGCTGGGGTCACTTTTACCATGTCCACTAAGGCTATTTCAGCTGCTACAGGAATTCATAATGTGGGAGAGTAATGGTTTAAACAAGGAAACCTTGATCTGAGCTATTATGAACCATATATTAAACCTAGATACAAGGATGACAAGAATACCATTTTCCCCTTCTCACATCTTCTTGACCGATATGTCCCTTTGATGAAGATAATCATGAAGTATTTCACCTGTGAGGGGAGGTTTTCTCGGCTCTATTCATATCATATCTGACTCCTCATGAATTTCAATAGAGTCAAAATGCTTCACATACCCTACTATCTCTCCTACAACATTGAAAAGATGGCATACATTGTACAAAAGAGGGATTATAATCATCAAATGTAGATTCTTTTTCACCATTCCCTCATTAAGGTGATAGTCATGCATTAGCTTAAGCAAAAGAACATCCCATGGGGCACATTCATTGCAAATGAATTTTTCACTACCCCACCTATTCAGCATGAGCAGAGTATCCCTTCATCATCTCATGCTCTCATATCCACTCCTCCATCTCAGCCTACTGCTCATACATCATCACCTAGTTAGATCCATTCACCTCATGTTGATCCTACTTATTCACCTTTCCATAAAATTTCACCATCATCACATCATGACAATGAGGCATCAAACATTGAGAAAGACATTGAGGCAACTTGGGATAATGTGACTGATGTTGAGCCATTTCCCAAGACCTATCAGAGAGGCCATAGGCATGTGTTTTCTTCACTTATAATGAAAGAGGCCATGCCTTCTTCATCATAAAAATAGGTGGAAAAAGGCAAGGAAAAAGCTAAAGAGCCAATCATTTATGAGTAGGAAGATAAACATGAAACAAAGCAGGAGTTTCAGCTGATTGAACTTGATGAGGAGGATAAGGATAGAATAATTAGTGCAGCAATCAGAGGAAAAGAAGCCAAGATTAGTTAACTTCAGGCTAATCTTGACAGAGCACAATATGTGATTGATTTTCTTAAGCAAGAAAATCAGCAGCTGAAAACCAAGCAGATTGTTAATGAGGTCAGGACCATCAAAGCGTAAAAAGTGGTAGAAAAGGCTAAGGCCTTGCTGGAGGAGACCTTGGAAAAATTTGGTGAGATTGATGATGTTGGGGACTTCTTTTTAATTTTGCATGAAGACAAATTTTAGGTTGTACATCGGCACATGGCAGGCGCAACAACGGTAGGCAGCGGAGCTGCTGAGGTTGCGAAGGAGTAGGAGATAGGTGACGAGGTTGGCACAGACAAGTTCAAATGAAGGAAAGATGCGGTAAAGGACAGACAGTGGAACTCCTATTCAATAGGAAGAAGCCGAAAGCAGCCGAGTGAGAACACAGGAGAAACTAACAACTGTACTGGTTGGTGAATAAATAGGTTGTCACTCAGTAGAAAAAGGGGAGAACAAAGGTAAGAGGGAGAGCGAGGTTAGAGTAGAACGAAGCCGAGGAGCAAACACCACTGGAGAGTTCTATCCTAGTCTCGACATCATTGAATTTCCTGTGTCTCCATAGATATTTTATTGCGCTGTAGTATCTCTCTCTATCCTGCGGGACCTTTGTAATTGGATCTGGAAGCTCATTCTGTCGAGCGACGTAACACTTGTTTCTGCTGAATTTTTCTTAATATATCTTAAGGTTGTTGTTACATCGTATGTCTTGAATGTGTTGCATGATTCCTATAGTACTTTAAAATTTTAATTTCTTATTATCTACATGATGTTCTGAAAGATCTTCTATATACGGTGTTATGTATGCATAAGATTCTGCGATAGCTTTGAGTTGTGGATCCATCTACTGATACCGATATGTTCCCCTCATTCATGTGGTCGCAGCACACCTCGAGTGAGACTCTCTTCTCTTCAGAGTAGGGTGAAAATGCCGGTGTGGTGCTAGACTACAATGGAATCCCTTGTTGGCCCAATCCCTGAACCTGGGTTTTTCCCGCAAGACCTGTTTCCTCACCAACAAATGGTTCCATTGCCAAGACCTAAACTTCATCGGGGGAACTAGATCATGGTATCAAGGATATTCAAAGGAGAAATACGGAGATAGTGGGATAACCACCTGGACCAGTTTATAACTCAGCAAGCTGAGCTGAGAAGTCAAAAAGAGAAGGTGCTCAGAAATCTAGTTCTGTTCTCTGATTCTGCCAGCGATACCTACGAGATTTTCTGGGGAAAGTTCCCCAACAAACTCTATAGCTGGTTGCAGAGGCTGCAGACCAAAGTGACTAAGGACAAATCATGGAAGATCAACCGCAAGTGGGTGCACAGAGATCTGGTGGCCCTTCATCGGCTGGGTACATAGTTGAACCGAGCTGTAGATTTCTGGGTAGAATCTACCTTGGATGGGTATATTGTGGATTTTGCAGCAGAGTGCTACCGGTATTTCTCCAGAGCATAAGCTATATTCCAATCCAGACTAAGAGGGGAGCTTCTAAAGGAAATTCCATTGTGGATTAAGGCCCTGATGGTGGACGAAGGGCTGATGGAGTTCCAGAAATCAGGAATGGAAGTGTAAAACTCCAGTGCTGGGGGAAGGGCCTGAAGGACAAATGCTACAAGAAATGTGAAGACGGGGAGTAGGGGAATGGATGTTGAAACCGTAAGGAGGTTGAGGAAGCGACGTGCACATCGGAGGGCGCAGATCACCGAATGGTGGCGAGAGAGGGTGATGAGGAAGTTGGAACTATAGGGGAGTAGTCATAAGGATAAATAGGAGGCGCCTCAGAAGATAGTGGACATGGAAGGCTAGGTGGGTCGCCAGGAGATGGGAGGGACCGTTGAGGGAGTGCGGCAGGTGCATGGTGTTAGCGACCTATAATTTTTTTCAAGAAAACAGGTGGCTAAATATGTTCTGAGTCTTCAAGAGAAACATTTCCCTTGAAAATATTTCATCCTTGAAGCCTCCAAGTGTCTTTTGCCCTTTAAAGAACCCTCACTGCTATTTCCATGAAAGAACAATGTTGTTTTGTGAAGAAGACTATTGTCGAAGAGGCCTCCATTTCCTTATTCTTCATTCCTACTTTTTTCCATTTTGTAACCTTTATTCCATTCATAAAAATTCTTCTATTAACCCTTTAAACCATCAAAATCCCCTTTTTAAACCTTACAACACCCTTGATTTGGTTTAAAAATCTGCTTGTTCCTCTACCGGAACCCTCCCTTTGGCCTAAAGAAGCACTATTTTTGGCCTAAAATACCCTATTTTACACTATATCAGTCTTATAGCCCCTGAGGGCTTATAGGGCTTAAATCCTTTCTTCATAAACCTTTAGCTCTGCAACTGGGTGCTAAAAAACCCCAAAAATCCCTTTAAAAGGCATAAAAATCATTTTTTGCGCTCCATTGAATGTTAAGCCCCTGAGGGCTTATTCTCCCTAACGCCTCCCCCATATAACCTGTGCCCAGGACCAGGCGCTATCCCCAATCGCAAATCGCAATTGAAGCTCTCCATTTCCAATTTTTCCTTTGTTCTTCTATAAATTTCCGATGTGATGAGCCTTTGCTCCATCGATCTCCGCTACAATCTCAGCTGTTGATCCGTTCTAATCCGACGACACAGATCTAGTCACATTGCGCCCATCCGTCACAATTTCCCACTGCCGGTTCAAATCTAACCGTTCGATCGTAGAATCCAATGGTCATGATTAAACCATTTATCCACCCATCACCACTCCCCATTACCCCTCCGATTGAATCCCCGCCATTGATTGTCATAGATCCGACGGTCAAGATTATTTCGCACACCTTATAACTTTTCTCCCCTTTGTAAAACCTTTTCCTCATCTTCAGATCTGAGTCGTCCATTGAATAGATCCAATGGCTGCAATTAAACCTGATGATTCTGATGGCCCAGCACATACACGATCGCTCCATCAAATCTCAACCATCCATCTCTCATGATCCTACTGTCCACACTAATCCCGATGATTTCACCTCTGTCGTGGATCTTCCCCCATCGCGCTCGAACCTCCACCGTCAGATATTTCCGCCCACCATCCAATGGCCAGGAGGCATATCATGTTATTTTTCTACTCGACAATTAACGTTTAGAAATCACATGATGTAAGCGGTATTGGATTTCCACATGTCAAGTAGTGTATGGAATCACGTGAATTTTGTGAATTCCACTTACCACCTCCGAAGCCGCGTGAAAACCGTCCTAGTTTTCCGCCTTATCACCTTTTCCCCTCCGCATTAATTTTTCATATTTAATCGTAGTCGTTGAATGATATGATCCAATGGACACGATCTGATTTCACCCCGGTTCCTCTCCCACCCGCTTATGCTCCCAAATAACTCTATCAAGCGAACCTTCGTTGTTGATCACCGTTAAATTTATTTAATCCAACGGTCATGACATGATCCCATCTCCCAATTCATTTAGCCCTCCAAAAACTTTCGTCAATGAATTTGGACTGTAGATTGCCACTCTTAGATCTAATCTAACGGTCCAGAAACCGCCTCGCCCCAGACCTTCATCAGACCGTTTTTCTCCATTTTGCCATGGTTTTCCAACGTTTCTTCGCTGCTACCATTGTTTTTCATCGTTTCTTTCCATCCTCCAAGGCCCTCCAGAGCATCCATCCTCCACTCCCATGGTTTTTCCTAACATGTTTATCGTGTTTTTGTAGAGTTACAGATGGCGAAAATTCGCTCTATCTCACAATCACAGAAAGGAAAATTTTAGTACGCAGGAAGACATTTCCAGAGCCAAAACGTAGGGAAATGCACTGTTAAGAAATTTTAAGGCACATATTATTAAAGGAGCAGTGTTAAAACCCTAGTCTAAACCCTCCTGCGCCATTAAAACCTGCACATGCACCAGAAATAGTCAGCAGAAGCAGAAAAGTGTATCAGTGATGGATTAAGGGATTTAAGGCTCATTATTGAAGATCAAATGCTATGATTCAATGTTTAAGGGACGAAGATAGACGAAGACTTTAATAAAGATGATTAAAGGGCTTAATGAAGCCTAAACGCATGAAAAAAGCCATATCATTGGTTTTAATATCAGTAGAACACTTTTTCTCCAAAAAGGACTAGCTACATCACTTCTACCATCTTCCATTGAACACCATAACCATTTATTACACTGACAAAGGCCTAAAAACTGTCAGGTCAGTAGTTATGGAAGTATGGGAGATCTTGCAGACCTTCTAGCCACATTAATTCTTTGAGAAGGCAAACAGAGCACCATGCAGCCATAATACTTCAGAGGAACATACCTAAAGTTATTACCAAAGACTTCTAGACCAGACTATAGAGTACACACAGTTAATGAAGAGCCATTTTGCAGAATGGACACTCGACCTTCTTCTCCTCTGTCATAATGAAACAATTAAGTTTACATCTACTCCTGCTATCACTCATTTTCCTATAAGAACTCCAAAGAATACATTGTAAAGGTTTTTGTTGGTTGTAGGGATTTATTCGACTGTTAGAACTATTATTGGGGGAAGTAGCTGAGTAGTTTGTAATTTAGCAGGCTGGGAAGAGAATTTTGGAATGTAAAGAGTTATTGAGCTCAAAGTATGTGACTGATTTTTCACATCAATTGAACAACAAAATTTCATAGGATCTTGGTCTATATTAAGGGTGATGTTTTCCTTACTATGATTGTCTCATTTCATGTCTTTCACACTGTCCATTATTCTATGATAAGAATCAGTAATTCCAGCTTAGGATATACTGCTATAAAGCACCCTAATACTTCCTGCAAATTCATGATAATTTAACCAGTATAGAAGTTGGCTGGTCCGTGCTTATTGATGTATGAATTTGGAGTTTGTTTCCTTAGATGTTCTTGTTTGGTTTTAGCTGGAAGAATTGGGATACTGGGGATTTAGAGTTAGCCCTTTCCACTAGGGACCTTTTCCAACAGTTGGCCTTTCTAAGATCCCTTTGAGTGAGTGTCAAAAGCATTGAATGTTAAAAGTCGTTCTCTGATCTTAGGCCTTACTCTATGTTTAATATTGATTTTTTTCTAGTATTCTGATGGTAGTTATGAGGAATGCTAGACTGTTTTCCTTGAGAGTATGCTGAAAGCAGGTCTGGATTTAAATGAAATCTGACCTGATCTTAAGCTACCCATTGTGTCTTTTATGAGAGTTTCCTTTGAAGTATGTCAAAAGAAGGCCTGGATTTAAATGACATCTGACTTGATCTTAGGCTACCCTTTGGTTTCTTTCTTTCACCCATTCTTAATGTTCCATTCCACCATCTATCTAAAAGATCCTTTAGTATAGATGACTTGCCCTATGAAAACCTTGGATAGTTGTTATGCAAGTAATTCCCTTTCATGGCTCCATAGCCCAATGGATTAACCTTTCTCTTGACCCATCTTCCCAAGCTGAAACATCCTTCTATTTAGTTCCTTCTTTACTTCGATAACCTTCTTAGTTAATGATCTCCAACCAAACAAAAAAAATCGAAAAACCCTTGTGCTTCATACCTAGCCTAATACCTCATTTTGAGCTTAAAAGATATATCATTCTTTGCATTTATAGAGAGATACCTCTCTGGATCCATGTGGGCTACATCCTAGGATCCCAAAGTGGTTTGATGATTTTTTATCTTTTGGTCTTGTCAATCTGGCCAAAACATAGGAACCACAACATAATGGCAACTCCATTGGGGACTTTGAGTCAAAACACTCCTTGAACATCTCTAAGGGCTCAAAGAAGACCAATTAGCCTCAGATTGGTATTTAAATGCTAATGGTGGATAGTAGCCTATTTCAAACATTCAAACTCATCCACCTGGCAACTCCACAATTCCTAATAGACCTAAAGACTCCACTGGAGGAAGAACCTAAAATATTGCCAGACTTTATAGAAGGATAGAAAATTTAGGCTCGATTTGGTTTAAATAATTCATTGTTTTTATCTACCACTATGTTCTATCCTACTTTAAGCCTGATCAAGTGTACAAAGATGATACCCACATTGATTATGGGAAAAATCTCAAGCCTTAGTCTTCAGACCATGAGAAGACCCATACACTTGTGAAAAACCTAGTGAATCAAGAGCCTCATGCTGTGTCTCTAACCCCTGATGAAACTTCAAGCAGTCATAGGTCCCCTGGTACACTACCTACACCTACAAAGGTCATAGAAAGATACAAGCCTCTGGTTTTTCCTCTTATCTTCCAGCCCCTTCCTGTAGGACTTACAAATAAGATGCCCTTTTTTGATGGAGAAAATAAAAAGGTCATTGCTGAGAGACATGTTCAAAATCTTGAGGATTTAAATGACTTATATGAAGTAGAATAATATGATGTACGTATTAGAATTTTTTCCTTGTCATCACAAGGAAATTTTAAGAGTTGGTTTAAAAACCTTCCAGCTGCAAGCATCATCAATTTTCAGTAGTTTGCTCAAGTTTTCCTTGATAGATGGGTAGTCCCGGGAAATGTCTTCCTCATCCTAGAATAATACCAAAATTTGAGAAGACAACCAGGAGAGACAATACATAAATTTTCAGCTAGGTTCAATAAGGTATACAATGCAATACCTTATGAGATAAAACCACCCTTGTGATGGGCTTTATTGCACTATCCAAGTTCTTTTGACCTGTTGGGGTTCCCATGTTTTGGCCAGGTTGACAAGACCAAAAGATGAGACAACATAGAACCACTTTCAGACCTTAGGATCTATCCCTCCTAGGTCCAGAGAGGGATCTCTCTATGATTTTCAAAGTATATTCATCTTTGAGGCTTAAAATTTAAGATGTTAGGCTAGTTATAGGCTCAGGGTTGTTTGTTTAGTTGTCTATGTTTGGTTGTTGGGAATCAGGAAAGAAGGGTGCAATATAAGACAAGGATGAGCAAAGAGGAAATTTAGGAAAAGGTAGATAACTCGAAGAACATCAAGACCATTGGGCAATGGAGTCAAGAAAGGATTTATTTGTGTTTGATGTGCAAGCTTTCAATTGGGCTAGTCATCTAGAGAATTTGGATCTTAGAGGATGATTGGTGAAATGGAACATTAAGGACTGAGAATGAATGAAGGAGAACCATCCAATCCTGTCTATAGATCAGGTCAGAGGTCGTTTAAATCCAGACCTGCTTAGATAGAATCAGAGGCAATACAAGGGATCTTATAAAGGCTTAATTGAGATGGAAAGATCCTAGTGAGGCAGATACAGGATTCTAGACCTCCCAGTGTTCTCAACACATCCAACTAGATCCTAACAAGAACATCTAAACATAGGTTTCATTAATTCATACATCAGAGAGCAGGCAACGCCATCCACTACATTGGTTAAATCAATGAAATCAATATTCAGATACACATATAAGCAGAAAACATAAAGGGTTGGGAGAGCAGTAACATAAGGCACCTAACAAGGGTGAATCTCATGCCAAATTTCTGATGTGAGCCAGATGAAATGAAATGAAATGGAAATAAACACAGAGATAGAAAAACATCACTGCAACTTTAGATCAGGATCCAAATAAATATGCTTGTCATATTAAAAACAACACCAATCAGGTACATCATTGCCCACAGCTTGAACATTTAGCCTGAATACATCTAATCTCAGCCTATCTTACAATATTACACAAAGAACTTGTCTCAATAGTAAAATGATTTCTTTTCTCTGATATCTCATCAACAACCAATACAATGTTTCTCTCTGAGTTTTATAGCTGAAAAGGAGCAGAAGGGGTAGATGAAAAACTAAATGTTGTACTAAAATCTTGAAACGAAAGAGGGTCGAAGCCCATTCTGTTTGAAAGCTGAGCATTTAATTCCTGTAACCCCTTTATGCAGGAGCGATCTTCTCCGGATATGATTTTGACACCCTTTGGCTGTGGTGTTGTACTTGTGGTAAATAAACAAAGATGAAAGAACTACTAAAAAGTCTACTTCATAAATGTTTTAATTGTTTTGAACTGCTGTTAGGGTGGGAATTCCTTCAGGAACACGGTGCATAGTAAAGGCTGTATGGACGCCCTGTACTTGATGAAGAAAAACATTATGCCGATGAATAAACCCTGAGATTACCTTTTACTTGCGCTCATGACCTTTTGATCGATCCTCGGGGGCTTCAAATTGGTGCTTTGCCTCTTTAACCACTGATTTAAGGCTTAAGTTTTCCTTTGGCGTGCCTAAATCTCTTTGTTTTGTACTGAAACACTTTGCCGCTCCATCTCTGCTTCTGACAGGTTAGCTCAAGCTTTTAATGGTGCTGGAAGGTTTCCTACATAGTTTAAGCCCTGTTCTCTTTAATGAATGTCCTGTATTTACCTTCCAGGGTCTTTGCTCATAAATTCGGCTGCTGTAGATGATCTTCCTTGATTTCTCCATCGTTGTTATAGAGACTGCGTGTCCTGGCAGTCATCTACCATCGACAACCCTGCAAAACATGAACACTGTGAAGAAAACAATGGATGGGGTGGCAGACGATGTGGATAATGAGCGTGATTGTGCAGATGATGAGATGGAGGGATATTGCAGAGAAATGGTGAAAAATTTCTCTAGTGGATGGTGGCGGTTTGCAGGGCAAAAAACGAATGAAGAACATTAAAAGACACGAAAATGAACCGATTATGTGTAATGGAATGGGAGAAGGTACGGAGGGTACACGTGGAGATGACGTGGCAGAAACGGGCGATGGTGGAAAATTCAACGGCGGGCCAACTAATCGGGACCGTCGATCGTGGTGGGATCAACTGCAGAGGACGACGGACGGCGGGCCCAACATGGGTTAAGCAGTGCGCAGCTCGGGCGAAAGACGACCGTTGGATGAGGCGCTCGAGATCTGACGGTCAACAACGATTTCGCTCGGTGTCCGTGGTCGAAAGATAACGCACGGGGGATGGGCGGTTTTTCCGTCGTACAGAAGACACGCGGCACGTGATGAGTGGAATCACTGGGTGCTCAGGGAAAACCACCCACTGCGCATAAGCGATGCGGGATAAACCGGCGTGTTTGGAACAGTGCACGGGCAGGGGCCACCAGCGAGAGGACTGTGGACCGTTGACCTGACGGAGAAATGAATGGCGGTCGCGCGATGAGAAAATGAACAGGGGGGGAAAACAAAGGGCGTCGGGATTTACGCTCACCGTCCGATCAACCAAGATCGACGGATGGAATTTCGCCCGATAAATTCAGTGGATAGGTGCCTTTTTCTTCAGTGGGTGGTTACAGCGCTGGGTTACATGGAGGAAAAGGGCGTGGGTTAGCGGAGAAGGGGCTGAGGCCTATTATATGGTCGGAAGTGGGTTTTTAACCCATTTTAATGCATTTTGGAGCCTCTGAGGGTTAACGATAGTGGAATAGAGGGGAAAATTGAAGAAACCAAGGATAATGGTGGGATTTAAGGGGGGTTTTGGAGGGGTGTAGAGGGTTAATAGGGGAAATAGAGAGGAACAAAGGCACCTCGTCAGAAGGAGGAAAAAGGGGAAAAAGTTACATTCTGCAGGGGTACAAGGGGTAAATGCATGCCTTAGGGGGAGGAACCAGCAAGGGGGAATTGTGTAAGGCAAAGCACAGAGAGACCTCAAGGATGATGTGTATTCAGGGGAGATGCATTCCTTGAAGGTCTCCAAAATGACATAGCCCCCCAGCTTGCTTGTCAAGAATTTCATAGGGGGGCTAACAGTGGCTCCACATGGGGATGGCTTCTTCTTGAAGGAGTCAAGAAACTAGAAATGATCTTTGGAGTAGGCCAGATGCCTGCTGCTTGGCACATCCCTTTCTTTCTTCAAGTTTCAGCTGCCACAAAATGATAGAAGTATCAGCAAAAACATTTTCCCAACCAATCTACCTACCCAAACTACAGTCCTAACATTTCCCTTTGGGTGCATTTGAGCTAGCCGACCCTTTACATCATTTATTTTTGAAGCAGAAAATAAACCTATTCTACTTCTACCCTTATTGCTCCATGAGACCAGATTGGACTGTTGGTCTCATATGTTTCTCTACCGAATCTACTACCTGTTGGGATTAAATTGTCCAACAGGTTTCTTCTCCTACATTCTAAGACAGGAAATTCAAAACAGCAAAGCCAAGATTAAATTGTCTGACTTGCTGTGGACCTAACGCATAAAAATTTTGTTCTTGGATAGTAAATTGCTAAAAACTTGGAGCCAAAACTGTGAAGGCTGGAAATCTACAATTTGAAATATCCTTCTTTTTCTGTGACTCAGGTTTTGAGCATATTGGAGTCACTTACTTTTCTTCCTTTCAGCTCTGGTTTTGGGCATGTTAGAGCTGACTCTTCTTTTCACTGTTGGTCCAGATTTTGAGCATATTAGGACCATCTATTCTACTCCTTTTGGCTCAGATTTTGATCATGTTTGAGCCACTCTTTTCTCTTCTTTTTTTTTTTTGAAAGAAAGAAAACACTGCAATGGTATGTACAATGAAATGGAAACTGGAAACTAAAATTAGCAGAAATAATGCTTGAGCATCTTGCCATTGACAGGACCCTCAAACAACTCTGTACCATCAAGTTCTTGCAAGAAAAACACATTAGGACCCACAGTGGCTTGGATGATGTATGGACCTTGTCACAAACTGTCAAACTTGCCATGTTTACCTTTGTCCTCTCTCCTTGAGTCCCATTTCAGAACTTTGTCCCCAACTTTGAAATTTGAAACTTTGGCTCTTTTTTCAAACTGCCTCTTTATGTTTTCCTGAACTCTGACAGCTCTGCTATAGACCTGCTCCCTCGTTTGCTGAATATGGATTGTTTCATTGATTCTTCTCACCATATTGTCTTCTTCTATTTGAATATCTTGGACAATCTTGATCACTGGTATTCCAAGGCTAGTAGGAAAAACTGCTTCTGTTCCATAAACCAGTTGGAATGGTGACATGCCAATAGATTTCTTTGTGGTGAGCCTATCAGCCCACAAAGCATGTACCAACTTTTTATTCCATGACTTTTTATTTTCTTCCAGCAGCTTCTTAATGATTGTGACCAGGCTTTTGTTAGATGATTCAGCTAATCCATTACCCTGAGGGTAGTAGGCAGTTGAATGACCAAGTGTTATTCCATACCTGTGACAGAAATCAACCATTTTCTTGGATCCGAAAGCAGCAGCATTGTCAATGATTATTTTTCTTGGACAACCAAACCGAGAAAGGATGTAATCTTCTAGGAACCTAATGATGACAGAATTAGTGGCATTCCTAGTGGGTATGGCTTCTATCCATTTAGTGAAGTAATCTGTAGTAGTTAGGATCCATTTGTGTTGCCCAGAAGAAGAGGGGTGAATTTCCCCAATTAAATCTATGCCACATTGCATGAAGGGACCTTCTACGGTGATAGGTTGTAAAGGGAGGGGGAGGAGCTTTCTTCTGCCTTCGAAAATCTGACATTTGTGGCAGGTAAGAATCATTTTATGGACATCATTGAAGAGTGTAGGCCAATAGTAACCAACCCTGAGTATTTTATTTGCAGTGGCTTTCCCACTCAGGTGGCCTCCACACTCCCTAGTGTGAAATTCTTGTTTGATTCTTTCAGCTTCAGTTTCAGACAAACACTTCAGCAATAGGCCATTTGGATTCTTCCAATATAAGTTTTCATTCAAAATGTAGTAGTTTCTAGCTTTCAGCTTTATGAATCTGGCCTTAGTTTTGGACAATTCTGGGGGGGTCATTGAGATTGGTGAGCACATGAAGGATATCGAAATACCAAGGAGAGTTCTGAAACCTCTCCTCAACAGTTGGGTGGGGCAATCCTTCCTTCTCATTTAAGGCATTTACCACGTTAATGTCAAGGGCCTGTAAATTTGATTCAACCATTAATTGGGCCAAGCCTTGACCTTTGATCAGTTTGGTGGGCTTTATCTCGAGGTCATATTCTAATATTGTAGCAATCCATTTGCCCCTTTTCCCATCAGGGTCCTGGGACAAGATATCTTTGACCACTATATTTGGAACATAGGCTATGGTGTGAGAATGCAGAATGTACACCCTAAAGTCTTTTAAGGCCTTTACCAGGGCATAGGCCTACTTTTCCATAATGTTGTACTTCAAGGGTGCGTCTATTAAGGCCTTACTGAAGAAGGTAATTGGTTGTTCATTACCTTCTGAATTCCTTTGCAGCAAGACTGCAGCTATTATATGCTGGGAGGAAAATGAAAATATCATGAAATCCTTTGAGAAGTCTGGGCTGATAAGGATGGGTGCTTGAGTTAGTGCAAGTTTTACTAACTCAAAAGATTTCTTGGCTTCCACAGTCCATTTAATTCCTGCACCCTTTTTTAACATGTCAGTCATTTTCCTAAGGTGCTCAGCTAGGTTGGGAATGAATCTCCTAAGGAAATTGATCTTCCCAATGAAGGACTATAGCTCCTTGATGTTTCTTGGGTGTGTGATTTGAAGTATCCCCTCAACTCTCTGTGGGTCTATCCTAATTCCTTTCTCGGATATAATGTGGCCAAGAAGTTTTCCTTCTTGCAGCCCAAACATAGTTTTATTAGGATTTAAGGACAGACCGTACCTTCTACATTTTTCAAAGACTTTCCTCAGATGTCTCAAGTGTTCTTCTTCAGTTTTAGAAAAGACAGTCAAGTCATCCAAGTAGATAACTATGAAGTGACCTATCTCATCTGAGAAAGCTATATCCATCGCTCTCTGGAAGGTAGCCCCAGCATTCATCAATCCGAAAGGCATCTTCACATACATGAAGGTGCCCCATGGAGTGGTAAAAGCTGTTTTGAGTTGATCTTCTGGGAGTACAATAACTTGATTGTATCCTGAAAAACCATCAAGAAGGGAGATTCTGTTAGAGCCCACTACCTTCTGTAGGATATGTTCCATTCTAGGCAAAGGGTAGTTTTCTTTCAGGGAGGCTCTGTTGAGGTTTCTGAAGTCTATGCATAGTCTGATCTCCCCTGTTTTCTTTCTCACAGCTACTAAGTTTGATACCCAATCAGAGAAACTTACTGGGACTATTATGCCTGCATCATACATCTTTTTGATCTCTTTCTCTACTGCAGGAAATTGTTTTGGATTGATCCTACGGAGTTTTTGTCTGAAAGGCTTCTGATTTTCCTTCAAGGGTATCTTGTGTTGTATGATGTTGGTTTCATAGGCCTTTAATTCTTCATAGCTCCATGCAAACACATCAATGAATTCCTTAAACAGGTCAATGTATTTGTTCTTCATGCTTGCAGGTATAGACTTAGCCAGTTTGATCATTTTGGGTCTATCTTCAGTGCCTATGTTGCATTCTTCTATATCTGAGTCTGCATGTTCTATAGTGGGCTTCTTTGCTACGTCATAAAAGTAAAAAAGGTCCTCTAGGGGTGCCACGCCTCTGGGTATATTCTTATCTTTGGCCTGCAACACCTCCATCTCTTCACTATCAGCGTTTTCACATTTTCTGATTGGATTTCCAGTTTCTTCATTTAGGATGTTTATCTCTATGTTACAAGGTGTCGCTTGTTCATCTAGGGGATCCTCACTTGGGCAGTTGTCATCAGATTTCGAGTCTGAATCAGAAAATTCAAACTCATTTCTACCCACCAGAAATCTTCAATCTGTTTATCCCCTTCAAAGACTTGCCAATATTTTTCATTGTCTGGCACCACAGGTCTGAACTTGGTCTAAATGATGATTTTTTGGTCATGGGGAGTCTTAAGATATGAACTATCCAGGCAAACTAATCCGTTAGCAATAATGTTTTGACTCCTGGGAACAAACACCAACTCATATTCAACAAATGTTTTCAATAAATCCAGAGTGTCGTTCCGGTATGCTCTTAACCTGGGGTGTTTTGCCGTGTATTCGCCATTCACCTATTTGATAACTAACTCTGAGTCTCCTCTCATAGCTATCCTATGGGCTCCTAATCTCTTCAATAGATTCAGACCCAGGATGAGAGCCTCATATTCCGCAATATTATTTGTGCATTTGAAGTGCAGATTGACAGCGTGGCTTTCTGCATAATCACTCTCAACGTTACGTACCCACACCCCTGCTCCAACAGTTTTCCTAGTACAAGATCCATTGAAATTCATTTCCCACAGGGGTTCATTTTTCATTTCGTCATTCTTTCCTTTCCTACAGCTGGGTTCGCCATTGTGCTGCATTACAGGGTCTATACTAAGCAGCGGGTTGTTTTGTTCTTCGCGACATGTGTGGAGTTCAAAGAGTTGGCTATCTTGATGTTTACGTTCTGTTTCACTCAGAGTTTCCTTTTCAGTACTCTAGCCATGGTATTCTTCATCGTATTATTCTAGGGTAGCCATTATGTTGAAGTTCATGGGCTCTATGTTATTGATTATATTTCTGTTCCCTGACGCTGGCTCTCCTAAAGATGGGTTTTTATAAAGGATGAAAGAATCTAGGTCTGTATGTATAGAGTATAATGGTGAATTTCCAGGTTTCTTGGGGCTACTGACTAGGAATTTCATCTGGGACTCTCTATACAGTCTTCTAAGTTGGCCAAATATAGGAATAGTGGTGTATGAGCCATCCATTTGCATCGTTCCCTGTAGTTTGGCTCCCCATGATCTAGATAGCAGCATGCCATACTTGGGTGGTACATCTGCCACCACAACATCCATGACCATACATTTAGCTGGAATCTTGTGAGGCTTACACATAAGTCTTTGATCAGGCCTAGGAATTTCACTCTGCTAGAGTCAAATGAATATAGATCTGTATAAGGGCGTGTTATCTCTAGGCCTAGCTTTTCCATCACTACCTTAGGAATTAAATTGTGTGACGCCCTAGAATCGTGCATTGCATTGTGAAGTATTTTTTCATGAATGTTGAGATTGATATAAAAAGGTGGAATTACCCCTTTCTGAAACTTTCCCTCAATCTTTGGGCCAAACAGGAGGGCAGGTTGATCATCACTCAAATTCACAGTGTCGTTGTTTTCCCCCAGATTCAGCGCTTTCAAAATTTGGCCTTTATATACATTATGAGTGGCCAGCTCAGAGAGCGGGACAGAGATTTTGATTTTTGCAATCTCACTTTCCAAATTGAAAGTGGACTGACTCTTGGAAATGCTTGACTCTGTTTTATTAGCCACTGCCTTAGTGGCTGAATCAGTTTGTGATTTCTCACTATATACAGGGTTGGGAACAATTGTATTAGGAGTACTAACTGCAGTGCTAGTACTGCTAGCGGGCTCACCTTGTTTTTCATTCTTCTGGTTGTCTTTTTCTTTGTTTTTCCCAGAACTTTCAGCTGCTAATTTGCTACTTTCTGTTAGCCCCCCTATGAAATTTTTAACAAGAAAATAGGGGGCTAAATCTTTGCTGAGTCTTCAAGGAATGCATTTCCTCTGAAAACACAGTCTCCTTGAAGCCTCCTTGTGCCTTTGCCCTTTGATAAGTTCCCCTCTGCTGATCTCCCTTTTAAAGCCTCTCTGCTATGAAGAGATGCCCAAAGGCCCCATTTTCCTTCTTATTTCACACCCAATTAGCCTCTTTTTATCCCCCCTTGTCTCCCCTTCTATCTCCCCATTTACCCTCCAAATCCCCTCAAAATCCCCTTTAAATTTCCTCCCCTAACCTTTTTTGGTCATAACTCCCCTTTACCGCTCTATCGTTTCCCTTTAAAACCTTCAAAATCCATTAAAACGGGCCAAAACCCATACTCCGACCTTATGATAAGGCCTAGCCCCTTTCGCCAGCCCCTTTCAAACCATTTCCCCACATATGTCCGCCACCCAAGACAAAGCGCTTAGGCCTTGGGGGCCAATCGCAATCAGAACTGTCGGGCGGGTGCAAACTCCTTTGTTATACTGAAAAACCCCGATGCGATTTGTTTATCATGATAAGTCTTGCGACGCATTCCGCGCCATTGATCTGTCCCACCGATCCAACGGCCCTGCGCCAATCGCTCCATCACAATCGCAATGTTTCAAATGCGCCCTCCGATCAATCGCAACCCTATCTTCCGATCTCCCGATTGCAATCTCCCGATTACATCCCGACCGTTCATCCTTCCTGTGATCTGACGGCCAGCGCTTAATCGCACCCTCCACCCGATCGCGATCGCATCCCCTTCTCTCCGCCTCCCGATTCAATCCCGTTCGTCCATTTCCCCGCTGATCCGACGGTCATCGCTCATTCGCAAATCCCCCCCGATCGCAATCGCAAGTCACATTGGCGCCGCCCCAATTGAAATATTCCGATTTGATCCTGGTCGTCCATCCCCTTTCTGATCCAACGGCTCAGCGCTGATCGCATCATCGCCCGTCGCCCCTCTTCATTTCCCGCCGATTGAATGGGAACCGTTGATCTGTGTCCCCGAGATCCAACGGCCCGACGCATGTCCCGCGCCCGACCCTCCCGATCGCAATCAGCAAGCCCTCCCCGACGTCTGCGATTTGATCTCATCCGTCCGTCGACCAACGATCGGACGGCACGAGCGCTAATCGCATCCCCTTCCTCCATCGCAATCGGAAGCTTTTGAGCTGTGTCACCCACAGATCCTCTCCGGTGCGATCGCCGATTTCATCATGACCGTCCGTTTCCTCCCGGATCCGACGGCTCAAGTTTAATCGCCCTCCACCTCGTGGGTCCCACATCCCGAGGCTCTCCCCCCTTGTTTGTCGGCTATTTCCTTTGTAGTTTCGCCCAAAGTTAGTTGTTGGGATTTTTCACTATTAATCATTTCTCCGCCGCTATGTGTTCTTTCCACCATTCTCCACACAGCTCCGCCACCTCTCCTCCCTGCCTCCACGACATTTCTCCACCACCACCGTCGTTTTGTAGTGGGTTTATTTCATCGTGCGGACAACACGGATAGCCATTTCAGCCACTGCACAGATCGGCAGATGGTTTCAAAGGGGGAGTTAGTGGTTTTACGTTGACATAATTAATGTTAACCCCACAAGTCAAAGGATCAAGCACGATTCGAAGACCCAAGAACACTGCTTGTAAAAAGTCTTATCTGTGTTAAATATCGGCGAGAGTGCGTTTAGTCCCAGAGACACCTACACCTTTACGTCGATCTCCATGCCTCCTCGAGCCTTGAAAATATTAATTGCATCGTCCGAAACCCATTTAAGACGGTCAGGGTAGCCCGATTAGGAGGGATGGAGCGATCCGCAGACCTTCCACCCTAGTTCATTCATTTCGGAGTGGCGACCACGAGCTCCAAGCACCGAGAAGGACTTCATAAACACCGAGAGGTCAAAAATCGACCCTGACGAGAGATCTACGAACCGAGTCTTAGAGTACCCTACGACGTTACGGATATCCATTAAGCGATATGGGCGTGGACACTTCCACGGTCTGTCTTAATGAGATCAATTAATTGTCTATCTACCTGCTTTCTCTCTTCTCCTATAAGAAATCCCCGAGAACATAATGTAAAGGTTCTTTGTTCGGTTGTTGGGCATTTCTTGTTAGTGGGATTCGGTTCGATTTGTTAGAGCAGTCTTGGGAGAGAATGTGAGTAATTGTATGTAATAGAGTCGGGAGGAGAAGTCTGGAATGTATTAGCCATTGAGCTTATTGTACATGACTTTGGTTTTGCATCAATTAATCAAAGCACATTTCACAGGGATCTGGTCTATTACTATTGGTGATGTTTTTCCTAACTCATTATTTACATTTTCATATTGTTTCATGTTCTTCGGTAGGCAACGTGAAGTATAACATAGGATTCACCCTTGTTAGGTGCCCTATGTTCCATAACTCTCCCTACCTTTGATGTTTTTCTGCTTCATGTGTCATCTAAGAGTAGATTCATGGGTTTAACCGAGTGCGTGGATGTTATTGTCTCTTTGGGCTGATGTATGAGCTTGGGGGTTTCTTTGCTTGGATGTTTCCTTTAGTTATCTCTTGTTTTTTCCCTTGGATTTTCTAAAGTAGACATAGAGTTAAATGACCTGCGAGTCTGATCTATAAGAAATTTTGCCCCTTCATCCCTTTTGAGACGCTTTTGCCCTGAGTACGTCCCGAGCGCGGTGCAGGTTAAATGACCTCGACTGATCTTTAGAGCGAAATTGGGTTGTTCTCCTTCTTTCACTTTCCTCCTCAATGTCCCATCCCATCATCTAATCTAAAAGATCCTTTAGTATTAGATGACTTGCCCTTTGAAAGCCTTGGCTAGTTGTTGCATGTAATTTCCTTTCGTGACTCTATAGCCCAATGGATGGCACTTTCATGACCTACCTTCTTTGTGAAACATCCAGTTTGCTTTGTTTCATTTCCTCCCATTGCTTTCCCAGCCCGTGATCTCTAACCAACCCGACAACCAACCAACCAAATCATTTTTAAAACCCTTTGTGCTTCATAACTAGCCTAACATCTCAATTTGAGCTTTCAAAAGATTTATCATTCTTTTGCTCTATTTGGAGAGATCCTCTCTTGGTCTAGGAGGGCTAGATCCCTTGGGCCCCAAAAGTGGATTTCGATGTTGTCTCATCTTTTGGTCTTGCCAATCGGCCAAAACATGGGAACCCCAACATAATGGCGACTCCCTGGGGGGAATCGAGTGCATTTCACCTCAAACATTCTTAGGCACTCATAGACCCAAGATCTCTGCGGTTAGATTGTGCGTTCACATTGCTGATGGTGGAAAAAATCCTACTTCAAATGTTCATATACATCCACACAGCGACTCCACACTCCCTATGATCCAAAGACCTTGATGACTCCACCCTTTGGTGAAAGACTCTGAAAGCGGTTGAAAAGAAGCAGTAGCCTTCTTTGGATAAATACGGATCCAAACATGGACAGGGGGATGCAAAGTATAATGCTTTGTATAATAAAGTATGCGAGAATAACAAAAATGTTTGGTAAAGTGCTGGAGACGTACATGGCTAATATGAATACAGATGATGATTATTTAGAACATCCCATGTCTTCTTCAAAACAAGAACAAGCTCAAGAGCCGAGAAGATGATCAAGGCATGTATGACGCTCAAGAATCTATGGAAGACGAAGAGGAAAGTGATCGGGGAGCTACGATTGCGTACCTATGCCTTGTGTTACGGCGACCAGAGAACATCGGAGCCTAATAAGCGAAAGCTAATAGGGAACAGCCGCCTTGAGGAGACAAGTGACCACATGGAGGAGGCGAATCGATGAAGAGGAAGAGGCTCAAGAAAACATCCGGCCTCCAAATCGGATAATGCAAGAGGAAGAGGATTGTTGTCCTTTTCCGTCCATGATGAGTTTGAAACCCCCTCTTTGACAAGAAGAGGAGATTGATCGGATATTAAATCGGCGGCCCCCCCCCCTCTCGAAATCTTATGTGGAACACACACTCTTGCTCATTCATCTTATGAGTTTGATGATTCGAACTAGAAAGCTCCTCCGTAGATGAGGACGAAGAAAAGACTGCCATGCACCCGAGAATGGTGGACTTGGTCAGAGTCTCGCCTATTTATGACTGCATGATGGCGAGAGCTATGACGGTATAATAGCATATGAAGATTCTTTGAATCTTCATTCACGCTCTACCACGGATCATCGGTGAGCTGGTAACCCGACGATTTTTCTTTTCGAGAAGATGAGGAGTTAAGCAAAGAAAGAGATTTGTGAGCGGGATGAAAGAAAAGAGCTTTCCTTTGAAAAGAGGAGGTAGCGGAAGATATCCTGCTCACGAATGCGCGAGATCTTTCACGAGCTCGGTCCGGCGGCGCAAGACATGTGGAGCTCCGAAGGACTCGAAATTGCAATATACGATGAGTCCTCCAGTTCGAAGATGAGGGGAGATTCTCTCTTCAGAGAGTCTTCCTCTTGATCCAGTGGAAGAAGAAGAGATCCCTCGTCGAATCCACTTGCCAAGAAATTCATAGCTAGGTATCTTTCCATGATCCTTATGCACATTTCCCTGCATACATTTGAAGAAGGATCTAAGATCTACTGGATCAACGACATGTTACGGACGAAAAGAAATTTTTCAAAGCTCGTTTGTTTTTGAACAAAAGGAGTGGGAGCTGCCCTTCCTATCCGACATGCTCAAGGAGTTGAGCAGAAAGGACCCGCTCATGGGATCACTTGGTGGGTAGTTACATTGGAAGACAATGTTTGTAAGCTAGATTGTAAATATTCCGGTTAGGAGTAGGGGTAGGTAGGAAATCTCAATAAAGCTCATTCTAAGAGCACGTAGTTAGTTGTTTCAATTTATATGTCTTAGAATGTAGAAAAGAAACTGTTGGACGAGTTTAATCCCAACGGAGGGTAGTAGTGTAGGTAGAGAATTGTATGAGGCCAACGGTCTAATCTGGTCTCATGGAGCAATAAGGGTAGAAGTAGAATAGGTTTATTTTTTCTCGTTTGTAAAAATTAATGATGTAAAGTGCACAAGTCCAAATGCACCTAGAAGAAAAAAATGTTAGGACTATAGTGTGGGTAGGTAGTTGTGTGGGAGAATTTTACTGCTTGATATGTTGTCTTCATAGCTTGTGGCAGCGAATCAAAGAAAAGAAAAGGATGGATCAAGAAGCGGAGCATGGCCTACACCAAGAGATCAATTTCTGAATTCTTGACTCCTTCGAGAAGAAGCCATCCCCATGTGGAGCCACACGTTAGCCCCCCTATGAAATTTTTTAACAAGCAAATAGGGGGATAAATCTTTGCTAAGTCTTCAAGGAATGCATTTCCTTTGAAAAACACAGATCTCCTTGAAGCCTCCTTGTGCCTTTTCCCTTGATAAGTTCACCTCTGCCCTGATCTCCCTTTTTAAAAAGCCTCTCTGCTATGAAGAGATGCCCAAAGGCCCCCTTTTCCTTCTTATTTCACACCCAATTAGCCTCTTTTTATCCCCCCTTGTCTCCCCTTCTATCTCCCCACTTACACTCCAAATCCCCTTTAAATTTCCTCCCCCTAACCTTTGTTGTTCATAACTCCCCTTTACCCCTCTATCGTTTCCCCTTTAAAACCTTCAAAATCCATTAAAATGGGCCAAAACCCATCCTCCGACCTTATGATAAGGCCTAGCCCCTTTCAAACCACTTCCCCACATATGTCCAGCCACCCAAGACCAAGCGCTTAGGCCTTGGGGGGCCAATCGCAATCGAACTCGTCGGGCGGGTGCAAACTCCTTTGTTATGCTTTGAAAAAACCCCAATGCAATTTGTTTATCACGATAAGTCTTGCGACGCGTTCCGCGCCGTTGATCCGTCCCGCCGATCCAACGGCCACGCGCGCGATCGCTCCATCGCAATCGTAATGTTTCAAATGCGCCCTCCCGATCAATCGTAACCCACGATCTTCCGATCTCCAGGTGCAATCTCCCAGATTACATCCCGACCGTTCATCCTTCCCGTGATCGCGACGGCCAGCTCTTAATCACACCCTCCGCTCGATCGCGATCGCATCCCCCTTCTCTCCGCCTCCCAGATTCAATCCCATCCATCCATTTCCGATTGATCCGACGGTCATCGCTCAATCGCAAATCCCCCCCCAATCGCAATCGCCAAGTCACATTGGCGCCGCCCCGATTGAAATATTCCGATTTGATCCCTGGCTGTCCATCCCCCTTTCGATCCAACGGCTCGACGACGATCGCATCATCGCCGTCGCCCCTCTTCATTTCCCCTGCCGATTGAATGGGAATCGTTGATACGTGTCCCCGAGATCCAAATGACCCGGCGCTCATCGCGCCGGAGCCCTCCGATCGCAAACTCGCAAGCCCTCCCCGACGTCTTCCGATTTGATCTCATCCGTTTGTCGACCAACGGATCGGGACGGCACGGCGCTAATCGCATCCCCCTTCCTCCCATCGCAATCGGAGCTTTTGAACCTATGTCACCCCCGGGTCCTCTCAGGTGCGATCGCCCGATTTCATCATGACCGTCCGTTTCCTCCCGGATCCGACGGCTCAAGTTAAATCACCCTCCGCCTCAGCTGGGTCCCACATTCAAGGCTCTCCCCCTTGTTTGTCGGCTATTTCCTTTGTAATTCGCCCAAAGTTAGTTGTTGGGCTTTTTCACTATTAATCATTTCTCCGTCGCTATGTGTTCTTTCCACCATTCTCCACAGCTCCGCCACCTCTCCTCCCTGCCTCCACATCATTTCTCCGCCACCACATTTGGGGGTTTGTAACCCGAGTTTATTTCATCGTGCGGACAACACAGGATGGCCATTTCAAGCCTGCGCCAGCGAGATCGGCGAGATGGTTTCAAAGGGGTTAGTGGTTTTACGTTGACATAATTAATGTTAACCCCCTGCAAGTCAAAGGATCGAGGCACGGTTCGAAGACCAAGAACACACTTGTAAAAAGTCTTATACGCTGTTACATCATCGCAGAGTGCGTTTACTCATCGAAGTACACCTTCCTACAGCGATCTCCATGCCTCCTCGAGCCACGAAATGGGTTAGTGCCTTTGTACGAGAAACCCATTTTAAGACGATCAGGAAGCAGATTAGGAGGGATGGAGCGATCTGCCAGAACCTTCCACCTAGTTCATTCATTTCGTAGTGGCGAGCACTGAGCTCCCGAGCACGCAGAAGGACTTCACAAAACACCAGAGGTCAAAATCGACCCTGACGGAGATCTCAGAACCGGTCTTAGAGTACCTACGAGCGTTGCGGATAGCCATTAAGCGGTATGGGCGTGGACACTTCCACCGATGCATCTTAATGAGATCAATTAATTGTACTATCTACCTCTTGTTTCTCTCTTCTCCTATAAGAAATCCCCGAGAACATAATGTAAAGGTTGTTGTTCGATTGTTGGGCATTTGTCGTTAGTGGGATTCGGATTATCGTTAGAACGGTCTTGGGAGGGAGTAGCATAGTAGTTGTATGTAATGAGGTGCGGGAGGAGAAGTCTGGATCTGTATTAGCCATTGAGCTTATTGTACATGAGTCGGTTTGCATCAATTAATCAAAGCACATTTCACGGGATCTGCGGGGATTCACGTTACTATTGGTGATGTTTTTCCTAACTCTGTTATTTACATTTTCATATTGTTTCATGTTCTTGGTAGGCAACGAAGTATAACATAGGATTCACCCTTGTTAGGTGCCCTATGTTTCTGCTCTCCCTACCTTTGATGTTTTACTGCTTCATGTGTCATCTAAGAGTAGATTCACGGGTTTAACCCGGTGCGGCGGATGTTATTGCGCTGCTGGTGATGTATGAGCTTGGGGGTTTGCTTTGCTTGGATGTTTCCTTGTTATCTCTGTTTTTCCCTTGGAGTTGCTAAAGCGGACTCGGAGTTAAATGACCTACTGGTCCGATCTATAAGCCGCACCTTCGTCCCTTTTGAGAGCGCAGCCGGTACGTCGCAGCTGGGTCTGGAGTTAAATGACCTCCGACGCTGATCTATAGACGGAAATTGGGCTATTCTCCTTCTTTCACTTTCCTCCTCCAATGTCCCATCCCATCATCTAATCTAAAAGATCCTTTAGTATTAGATGACTTGCCCTTTGAAAGCCTTGGCTAGTTGTTGCATGTAATTTCCTTTCATGACTCCATAGCCCAATGGATGGCACTTTCATGACCTACCTTCTTTCATTTGAAACATCCGAGTGCTTTGTTTCCTTTCCTCCCATTGCTTTCCCAGCCGTGATCTCCTAACCAACCCTGACAACCAACCAACCAAATCATTTTAAAACCCTTTGTGCTTCATAACTAGCCTAACATCTCAATTTGAGCTTTCAAAGATTTATCATTCTTTGCTCTATTTGGAGAGATCCCTCTACCGGGTCCAAGAGGGCTAGATCCTTGGGCCCAAAAGTGGTTACGATGTTGTCTCATCTTTTGGTCTTCTCAATCCGGCCAAAACATGGGAACCCCAACACTTTGAGGAGGTTGCTTTAGAAGATCCGTCGAGCCTTTTCTTGATGGTGATATCGGGAGATTTGGTTTTTGGAAGTATCTTGGCTCTTTTTTCTCCTAAGTTCATATTTTTCCACGACTTGCATTATAGCGTTTTCGAATCCAAGTTTGTAGGCTTGATTCCTAATCCTTCCTCATCCCAATATGAGGGTGAAGGCTGATCTTCTTTCGAATCACGGTTATGGATTGAGCCCTCTGTTTCAAACATGTTTATTGTATTCTCTTAGGGCTCTTCTATGATTCCCCTCATCTTCATCTACAAAGTTTTCCCTAAAATGGGGGAACTACTTGTTGATACGACTCTCTTTGTCTGTTGGGAGTGAGCATTGTTTCTTCTAACGTGCAGTTCTGTGGTTTTTGGGTTTCTGTTTTTGGTTGCTCACGTTGTGACAACCATATTTTTTTATCATTTGTTGTAGCTCTTCCACGTTTTTAGACAATCTATCATATTTGGGATCGGATGTGGAAGCTACATTGTCATCCTTTGTATGTTACCCTTTTCTCAACTCTTAATTTAGCTCTTTTCTCAAGTAGGTTGGCTTCTATATTTATTGCTCCTTTACTGCATGTCCTCCAATGTCGTGTACTCTTTATCTCTAAGCTCATAGGCCATGTCGGCATCAAATCCATCGGGATATTTGGCTAAGGCCATACCTTGAGGAGGTTTCATGTGTGGAGGGAGAGCATTGTATATGTTGTTGAATCTAGTGGTGTAATCGTGAATCCTCTCTCCCACGTTCCTCTTAAGGGTCATGTAGTCTCGCTAAGAGCTAGCGAGGGTTTGCCCTAACTTCCCATTTTTTTATAAAGGTTTGATATAACGCGAGGGAGATCTTGGATACTGCCGGAGGTAAGCTTTTAAACCATTTCTTTACATCACCCCCTAAGCTTTGGGCAAAGATTCACATCTTGATTGTTTCATCATAAATTTCCATATAGTCAAAAGAATCCTCCATCTTATCTACACGTTGCTGGACATTTGTGATGGATTCTTTAGTAGTGAAGTGTGGGATTTTTGACTAATAATCATTGGGTAAGGGTAACAAGGGTTGAGGTAAAACCAGGAGGTGCATACCGAGTTTGCCATGATAATGTTCACGATGAGGTATAGGGCTGGCTTGAGGCCTGGTATTTGGATAACGGGGATATTAGGACCAACGGAGGTTTGTTGAGGCCAGGATCTAGGGTGGGGAGCCCCATGTTACTGAATGAAGTGGATATCGGGGTGGTGTAGATGGAGGGTTCCTCTGTCCCTAGTGTGTTGACCACTATGAGATGGTGAAGCGTGAGAATCAAGGTGCAGTTTGGTCTAGATGATTGAATGACCCGAGTTCTTGGTAATCTATTAGGTAAGTCTAGTTCGGGGGAGAAAACATGATAGAGTTGCTAGGTCTTCGGGTGCGAGTTAACTCTATAAATGTATTTGGAAATAGTTGGTCTTTTAGGTGTAGGAGCTCCCCCGAGGATACTCTCTAGATTTTCAACTATTTCGGCGGGTCGAGATTGGGATAAAGCTCTTGTGTGAATGGTTCTAAAAGCAGAATGTTGTTTCTTAGCCAAGCAACTTAACCCTACTTGTTACTTCTACTGTGGTTAATGTTGTCTAAAAGTGCTGGTCTCCCCGTTGGAGTCTACTTGTGAAACCGGAGTTAATTAGCGAGGCCTGCTGATCACTGGTGGAGTCTTTTGAACGTTCGGGGGCTAGGGGAGTCGCCGGGTGGAAGATTAAAGATGTTACTAGGGGGTAAATTGTCCAACACGGTGCTCGAGGCACTATCACCATTCAAGAATCTCCTCAAAATAGCTAACTCTAACCGGAGAGAGTTGACGGGAGGGCATTTACCGGATATGTCACCTCCAGAAGGGTGAGAATCAGAGCTACTTGGCCCTTTCTAGGCTCTGTCCAAGAGTATGATAGACACTCAGCAATAGAGTTTGATTCAAGAGAAAGGAATGAATTACTCATCAACCCCTAACGAGAGTTCTAAGTCTCGGGAGTCTAGTGAAAATGTTTAAGGTGAAATGCACTCAAAAGTCCCCAGTGAGATGTCGGATTATGTTGGGGTTCCCATGTTTTGGCTAGGGTTGACAAGACCAAAAGATGAGACAACATAGAAACATTTTCAGACCTTAGGATCTAGCCCTCCTAGGTCCATAGAGGGATCTCTCTATGATTTTCAAAGTATATTCGTCTTTGAGGCTTAAAATTTAAGATGTTAGGCTAGTTATAGGCTCGGGGTTGTTTGTTTAGTTGTCTATGTTTGGTTGTTGGGAATCGGGAAAGAAGGGTCCAATATAAGACAAGGATGAGCAAAGAGGAAATTTAGGCAAAGGTAGATAACTTAGAGAATATCAAGACCATTGGGCAATGGAGTCAAGAAAGGATTTATTTGTGTTTGATGTGCAAGCTTTCAATTGGGCTAGTCATCTAGAGCATTTGGATATTAGAGGATGGTTGGTGAAATGGAACATTAAGAGATCGAGAATGAATGAAGGTGAAGCATGCAATCTGTCTATAGATCGGGTCGAGGTCATTTAACTCCGGACTTGGTTGGAAAAAATCGGAGGCAATACAAGGGATATTAGAAAGGCTTAATTAAGATGGAAAGATCCTAGTGAGGTGAGATACAAGATTCTAGACCTCCCAGGTGTTCTCAAAAAAATCCAACTAGATCCTAACAAGAACATCTAAACATAGGTTTCATTAATTCATACATCGAGAGCGAGGAAGGACATCCACTACACTCGGTTAAATCAATGAAATCAATATTTAGATACACATATAAGCGAGAAAACATAAAGGGGTACAGGAGATCGGCAACATAAGGCACCTAACAAAGGGTGAATCTCATGCTAGATTTCCGATGCGAGCCATATGAAATGAAATGAAATGGAAATAAACACGAGAGATAGAAAAACATCACCGTGGCTTTAGATCAAGATCCAAAGAAATATTCTTGTCATATTAAAAACAACACCAATCAGGTACATCATTGCCCTACAGCTAGACATTTAGCACTGAATACATCTAATCTCAGCCCTATCTTACAATATTACACGAGAGAACTTGTCTCAATAGGAAAATGCTTGATTTTCTCTAATATCTCATCAACAACCAATACAATGTTTCTCTCTCGAGTTTTATAGTTGAAAAGGAGGAGAAGGGGTATGATGAAAAAACTAAATGTTGTACTAAAACTCTTGAAACGAAGAGAGGGCCGAAGCCCATTCACGATTTGAACGTTGACCATTTAATTCCTGTAACCCCCTTTATGCGGGGAGCGATCTTCTCTCGAATATCATTTTGACACCCTTTGGCTATGGTCTTGTACTTGTGGTAAATAAACAAAGATGAAAGAACTATGAAAAGTTCAGCTTCATAAATGTTTTAATTGTTTTGACTTGCTATTAGGGTGGGAATTCCTTCGGGGAACACGGTGCATAGTAAAGTCGTATGGATGCCCTGTACTTGATGAAGAAAAACATTCTGCAGATGAATAAACCACGAGATTACCTTTTACTTGCGCTCGGGACCTTTTGATCGATCCTAGGGGGGCTTCAAAATGGTGCTTTGCCTCTTAAACCAACGATTTAAGGCTTAAGTTTTCCTTTGGCATGCCTAAATCTCTTTGTTTTGTCTTGAAACACTTTGCCACTCCATCTCGCTTACAGCGGGGTTAGCTCGAGCTTTTAATGGTGCTTGGAAGGTTTTCTATAGAGTTTAAGCCCTGTTCTCTTTAATGAACATCCTCGTCTTTACCTTCCCGAGGGTCTTTTCTCATAAATTCGGCCGGCTGTAGATGATCTTGCTTGATTTCTCCATTCATTTGCATTACGACTGCGCATCCCGGCGGTCATCTACCATTGACAACCACATGCAAAACACGAACAACGTGAGGAAAACAATGGATGGGGTGGCGGATGATGTGGATAATGAGCGTGATTGTGCGGATGATGAGATGGAGGGATATTGCGGAGAAATGGTAAAAAATTGCTCTAGTGGATGGTGGTGGTCGCGGGGCAAAAAACGAATGAAGAACATTAAAAGACACGAAAATGAACCGATTATGTGTAATGGAATGGGCGAAGGTACGGAGGGTACATGTGGAGATGACGTGGCAGAAACAGGAAATGGTGGAAAAGTCGGCGGCGGGCCAAATAATCGAGACCTTCGAGCGTGGCGGGATCAATGGCGGAGGACGACGGACGGTGGGCCCAACATGGGTTAAACGGTGCGCAGCTCGGGCGAAAGATGACCGTTGGATGAGGCGCTCGAGATGCTGACGGTCAACAATGATTTTGCTCGGCATCGTGGTCAAAAGATAACACGACTGGGGGATGGGCGGTTTTTACGTCGTACGGAAGACACACGGCGTGCGATGAGTGGAATCATTTGGGTGCTCGGGGAAAACCACCCCATTTGCGCATGAGCGGTGCGGGATAAACCGGTGGGTTTGGAACGGTGCACGGGCGGGGGCCACGGCGGGAGGAGCTGTGGATCGTTGATACGACGGAGAAATGAACGACGGTCGCGCGATGAGAAAATGAATGAGACGGATGGTGTTGGGATTCACGCTCCCCGTCGATCAACCAAGATCGACGGATGGAATTTCACCCGATAAATTCGGTGGATAGGCACCTTTTTGCTTGAGCGGGTGGTTACGGCATTTCGGGTTACATGGAGGAAAAGGGTGTGGGTTAGTGGAGAAGGGGCTGAGGCCTATTATATGGTCGGAAGTGGGTTTTTAACCCATTTTTAATGCATTTTTGGAGCCTGCGGGGGTTAACGATAGTGGAATAGAGGGGAAAATTAAAGAAACCAAGGATAATGGTGGGATTTAAGGGGGGATTTTGGAGGGGGGTGTAGAGGGTTAATAGGGGGAAATAGAGAGGAACAAAGGCACCTCGTCGAGAAGGAGGAAAAAAGGGGGAAAAAGTGACATTTTGCGAGGGGTACAAGGGGTAAACACGGGCCTTAGGGGGAGGAACCCAGCAAAGGGAACTTGTATAAGGAAAGCACGGAGAGACCTCAAGGATGATGTGTCTTCGGGGGAGATGCATTCCTTGAAGGTCTCCAAAATGACATAGCCCCCCTAGCTTGCTTGTCAAGAATTTCATAGCTAACATGACCACTGAGGTGGAATTCCATATAAGAGAAAGAGAGCCTTCGATCTGGAGGAAATTCGAACGTAGCAATTATTGTTGAATACAACATAAGGTGTAGGGAGGAAAGATTAAAAAGCGATAAAAAGGACCAGCGAGCAAAAAAGGCGAGATCTCTTTAGAAAACAAGATGGAAAGATTAGTTTGAGGCAACCAACACCTTGCTAAACATAGAAGAGGAAGAATATGAGTTGAAACTAGAAATGATGATTGGAAAAAGACCTACACCTTGTCCTCGGGAAAAGCAAAACCCGAGATCAACTTGCTAGACATAAGAAACATGCAAAGCATGTATGATGAACAAGTTTTTTAAATCAAAAGATGAACTTGCGAGATTCTTTTGAAGAAAGGCTATTTGAGAGTCCATAAATTTTGATTGGTAAAATTTCTTATGATTATAATTTTTCCTAATGTTCATCTCTCTGATGATGATTTTTTCCAAAAGGAAACTAAAGCTTTGGAAGGACCATTATCGAGTAGATCAATGGGAGGAAGATCGGGACCAGCAATTTCAAGAAAGTGATAAGCCAATACAGAGCTATCTATGATATCTTGATGAAACCGATGTTGAAAGTTTGATAGTAGATGAAGATTCATTGAATCTTCACTACGCTTATATCACATCATCAATAATAATTTCCATGAAGGTCGAAGTTTCGACAACTTTTTCAGCCATGAGGATGAAGAAGAAAGCAATGAAGAAACTCTTGAGCAAGATGAATATCTCGAACCTTCTCTGAAGAGGGTTGAGGTAATCAAAGAAACCCCTGCTCAAGAATATATTAGTATTTTTCATAGATCTCAGACACAATCAATCGGAATATCTCGGAGCTTCAAGAGGACAACACTGCAAATATGATGAGTCCTCTAGTTTAGGTTAAATTGAGGATGAAGAATATTTTCTTTCTCAAAAAGAATCTTTTTCTTTGATCCGAGGTGGAAAAGGAAGCAGTCCTAGTTGAAAACTACTTGTCAAACACTCACAACCGAGGTATTATTTCATGATCCTTATGCTCATTTCCTGCCAAACATTTGAAGAAGGATCAAAGGTCATCAAAGAGCATCTTGTTGCGGACAACAAGAAATTTTTTAAAATTTGTTGTTAAAAAAACAAGAGAATGGGAGTGGCCCTGCCTATCCAGCATGCTCAAAGAGATGAGAAGAAAATACCGGTCATGCGATCATCGATTGAGTGGATGTATTGGAAAAGAGTGTTTGTAAGCTAGACATGTAAATGTCTCTAATTAAAGAAAATAGGGTAGGTAGGAAATCTCAATAGAGCTCGAAATTTGTGAGCATTTAGTTAGTTGTTTTTTTAATTTCTACAAAGTCAACAAACCAGGCGAGTCTAATCCTGGTTTGGTACGTGTTTCAACTTACGTCTTAGAATGTAGAGAAAGAAATCTGCACGTACGGGTTTAATCTCAGTGGATATTAGTTTAGGTAGAGAAGTTATGAGGCCAACTGTTTAATCTGGTCTCATGGAGTAAGAAGGTTGTGATAGATAGGTCTATTTTCTGATTTTACAAAAAGTGATGATGTAAAAGGGTCGCATAAGTCTAAATGCACCTTGAAGAAAAAAAAATACTAGGATAATAGGAGGGCTAGGTAGTTTTTTGGGAGAGTATTCTGTCTTGATATGATGTCTTCATGATTGTAGCGAAACTGATCAAGAAAAGAAGAAAGGGATGGTCAAAATACCGGGGAATGCTGGACTACTTCCAAAATATTATTTTTATGAGATTCTTGACACCTTCAAGAAGATGCCATCCCCATGTGGAGCCATTGTTAGCCACCTATAAATTTGTTTCAAGAAAAAAAGGTGGCTAAATATGTTCTCGAGTCTTCAGAGAAACATTTTCCCTTGAAAATCTTTCATCCTTGAAGCCTCCAAGTGTCTTTTTCCCTTTAAAGAACCCTCATTGCTTGTTTCCATGAAAGAACCACGTTGTTTTTTTGAAGAAAACATTTGTCGAAGAGGCCTCCATTTCCATATTCTTCATTCCTACATTTTTTCCCTTTTGTCACCTTTATTCCCTTCATAAAAATTCTTCTATTAACCCTCTAAACCATCAAAATCCCTTTTTTTAAACCTTACAACGCCCTTGATTTGGTTTTAAAATCTTCTTTTCCCTTTTCACGGAACCCTCCCTTTGGCCTAAAGAAGCACTATTTTTGACCTAAAATACCCTATTTTACACTATATCAGCTCTTATAGCCCCACGAGGGCTTATAGGGCTTAACCCCGTTTTTCATAAACCTTTAGCTCCACAACTAGGGGTGCTAAAAAACCCCAAAATTCCCAGTTAAAAACACATAAAAATCATTTTTTCCACTCCATTGAAGGTTAAGCCCCCACGAGGGCTTATTCTCCTAACGCCTCCCCCATTTAACTTTGCGCCCGGGACTAGGCGCTAGCTTCAATCACAAATCACAATTGGAGATCTCCGTTTCGGACTTTCCTTTGTTCTTCCATAAATTTCGATGCGTAATGAGCCTTTTAGCTCCATCGAATCTTCATCTCTAATCTCAGATTGATCCGTTCTAATCCGACGGCCTCGGATCTAATAGCGATTGCGCCCATCCATCGCAATTTCCGACCTGCCGATGCCATCCCCGTATTCGAATCTAACCATCCGATGTCTGTCATGAAATCCAACATTGATGCGATTAAACCATTTCTCAGCCTCATCATCCTTTATCTCCCAACTACCCCTCCCGATTGAATCCCAGCCTCGTTGATTGTCACAAAATCAATGGTCAAGATTATTCGCACACCTTATAACTTTTCTCCCCTTTGTAAAACCTTCTGCTTCTCATTTTCAGCATCTAAGCCATCCGTTAAATAGATCCAATGGTCATGAGTTAAACCCGACGAGTCGATGGCCCGAGCACATACACGCTCACTGTCTCCATGCAAATCTCAACCATCATCTTGCATGATCGTGACGGTCAGCACTCATTCTCGATGATTTCACCTCTGTCGTGCATCTTCCTCCATCGCGCTCACACCTCTCCACCATCGTATCTTTCCGCCCCCCATCCAATGGCTAGGAGGCATATCACGTATATCTCCGCTCTGGCCGGTGCTAACGTTCAGAAATCACGAGATGTAAGTGGTATTGGATTTCCACGTGTCAAGCGTGTAGTGAGAATCACGTGAATTTGTGAATTCCACTTACCACCTCCCGGCCGCGTGAAAACCGATCCTTGTTTTTCTACGCATTATCACCTTTTCCCATCCGCATTGGAGTTTTCATATTTAATCGCTAGTATGTTGAATGATATGATCCAATGGACACTATCTAATTTCACCCCGGTTCCTCTCCCATCTACTTATGATCCTGCAAATAACTCTATCAAGCGTAACCTCACCCGTTGGTCACCGTTAACTTTATTTGATCCAACGGTCACTGACATGATCCCGGCTCGCGTTCGTGCTTAGCCCTCCAAACACTTTCGTCAATTAATCAGACCGTAGATTTCCACTATTAGATCTAATCTTAACTATCCAAAAACCACCTCACGAGACCTTCATTAGACCTAAGTTTTCTCCATTTTTCCATGGTTTTTCCACCGTTTCTTCAATCGCTACCGGTGTTTTTCATCATTTCTCTCCATCCTCCTATGGCCCTCCAGAGCATCCATCCTCCACTCCTCCCATGGCTTTTCCTAACATGTTTATCGTGCTTCACGTGAGGGTTGCAAGTTATGTGAAAATTTGCTCTGTCTCACAATAAAAAAACGGGGAAAATTCCAATATGCGCGGAAGACATTTCGAGCCAAAACACGGGGAAATGCCTTTCGTTAAGAAAGTTTAAGGCACATTTTATTAAAGGAGTAGTGTTAAAACCACGACCTAAACTCCTCCTAGTGCCATTAAAACCTACACATGCACCGTAAACAGTCGAGCGAGAAGAAGAAAAAGTGTATCGAGCGACGTAATTAAGGGATTTAAGGCTCATTATTAAAGGTTAAAATGATATGATCCAATGTTTAAGGCACAAAGATAGATGAATACATTAATAAATATGATTAAAGGGGCTTAATGAAGCTTCTGAAAGCATGAAACAAGCCATATCATTGGTTTTAGTATCGACGAGAATCACTTTTTCTCCAAAAAGGACATAGCTACATCACTTCTATCATCGAGGGCGCTTCCCTTGGCGTGAACCACCCTCAATCAAGGCCTAAAAAAGCATATCGGGTAAGGTTATGGAGAAGTATGGGAGATTCTTATGCAGACCTTCTAGCCACACATTACTTCTGTGAAGGCAAAAACGAGCACCATGCAGCTGAGAATACTTCGCAGGAAACATACCCTGAAGTTATTACCAAAGACTTCTAGCACCGGATCTACGGAGAGTGTACACATAGTTAATGAAGAGCTATTTTGCGGAATGGGCACTCCACCTTCTTCTCCTCTCGTCATAATCAAACAATTAAGTTTACATCTACTCCTCGTTACCACTCATTTTTCCTATAGGAACTCCAAAGAATACATTGTAAAGGTTGTTGTTGGTTGTAGGGATTTATTAGACTTGTTAGAGCTGTTATTTGGGGGAAGTAGATGAGTAGTTTGTAATTTAGCAAGTTGGGAGGAGAAGTTTGGAATGTAAAGAGACATTGAGCTCAAAGTATGTGACTGATTTTTCACATCAATTGAACAAGAAAATTTCATAGGATCCTGGTCTATATTACATGGTGATGTTTTCCTTACTATGATTGTCTCATTTCATGTCTTTCACATTGTCCATTATTCTCTCGATAAGAATCGAGTAATTCCGGCTTAGGATATACTACTATAAATTACCCTAATGCTTGCTACTCTTCTTATCTTTGATGTTTTTCCTGTGTAATCGTATCTAAGAGAAAATTCATGATGCATTTAACCAATATAGAAGTTGGAGTCTGGTCCGTGCTTATTGATGTATGAATTTGGAGCTTGCTCTTGCTTAGGTGTTCTTGTTTGGTTTTATCCGGGAAGAATTTGGATACTAGGGATTTAGAGTTAGCCCTTTCAGCTAGGGTCATTTTCCAATGAGCTTGGCCTTTTTAAGATCCCTTTTGAGTGAGTGTCAAAAGCATTGAAGGTTAAAAGTCGTTCTCCGATCTTAGGCTCACTTACTACATGTTTAATCTTGATTTTTTTCTAGTATTACGTGCTAGTGGTAGTTATGAGGGTACTGCCTAGACTTGTTTTCCTTGAGAGAGTATGCTGTGGCTTAGTGTCCTGGATTTAAATGACATCTAACCCGATCTTAAGCTACCCTTTATGTCTTTTATGAGGGATTTCCTTTGAAGTATGTCAAAAGAAGGCTGGATTTAAAATGACATCTAACTTGATCTTAGGCTACCCTTTGGTTTTTTTCTTTCACCCATTCTTAATGTTCCATTCCACCATCTATCTAAAAGATCCTTTAGTATAGATGACTTGCCCTATGAAAACTCTTGGATATTTTTTTATGCAAGTAATCCCCTTTCATGACTCCATAGCCCAATGGATTAACCTTTCTCTTGACACATCTTCCAAAGTCTGAAACATCCTTCTATTCAATTCCTTCTTTACTTCCATAACCTTCTTAGTTAATGATCTCCAAACAAACAAACAAAATCAAAAAACCCTTGTGCTTCATACCTAGCCTAATACCTCATTTTGAGTTTCAAAGATATATCATTATTTGCATTTACAGAGAGTCCTCCTCTCTGGATCTAGGAGGGCTACATCCTAGGATCCCAAAGTGGTTTGATGTTTTTTTATCTTTTTGTCTTGTCAATTTGGCCAAAACATAGGAACCACAACATAATGGTGACTCCGCTGAGGGACTTTGGAGTCGAGAATACTCCTTGAACATCTCTAAGGGCTCAAAGAAGACCAATTAGCCTCGTGATTGGTATTTAATTGTTGATGGTGGATAACGGCACTATTTCAAACATTCGAAATTCATCCACCTGGTGACTCCACGATTCCTAATAGACCTAAAAACTCCACTTTGGAGGAAGAACATGAAATATGGCCGTGATCTTATAGAAGGATAGAACATTTAAGCTAGATTTAGTTTAAAGAATTCATTGTTTTCTTTATCTACCACTATGTTCTATCCTACTTTAAGCTTTGATCAAGTGTACAAAGATGATACCCACATTTATTAATGGTGTTGGAGTTCCCATGTTTTGGCCGAGGTTGGCAAGACTAAAAGATGAGACAACATAGAACCACTTTGGAACCTCTTTGGGGATCTAGCTCCTTCCTGGGTTCGTAGAGGGATCTCTCTATGATATGTCAAAGGTATAACTTTGGAGTTCGGTTTGAAGGTATTAGGCTATGTATGAAGCACGGGGTTTTTTTGTTTTGATTAAGAGTTTGGTTGTTGGGAATCGTGGGAAAAGAAGAGTCCAATATAAGGCAAGGGTGAGCATAGAGTAAACTAGGCAAGGGTAGATAACTCGAGAGAACATCAAGGCCATTGGGAAATGGAGTCAAGAAAGGGTTTACTTGTTGTTCAACGTGCAAGCTTTCGAGTTGGGCTAGTCATATAAATCATGCGGATCTTAAAGGATGATGATTGGTGGGATGGGACATTAAGGTTTGAAATGAGTGAGAGGGGAACCATCCAACTGCGTCTATATATCGAGGCCAGAGGTCATTTAACTCCCGAGGGCTACTGCTTGGACCGAATTAGAGGTAAAAAAAATGGATCTTGGAAAGGTTTAATTGGGATGGAAAAGCTCTTAGTGAGTGCGGATACGTGATTCTATACCTCCCGGGTTCTCAACACATTCAACTAAATCCTCACTCAGAACATCTAAATACGGATTCCATTAACTCATACATCGGAGAGTAGGCAATGACATCCACTACGCTCGGTTAAATCAATTGAAATCAACATTTAGATACACACATATAAGCGAGATAAACATAGAGAGAAGTGGGAGATGTCGACGTATAAAGGTACCTATCAGGGTAAATATTATGCCAAACTTCGATGCGAGCATTTGAAGAAACATGATGAAATGAAAGCAAGTCAATCACAACACAGAAAGAGGAAACATCACCGGCGCTTTAGATCGGGATCCAAAGAAACATGCTTGTCATATTAAAAACAACACCAAACGAGGTACATCATAGCCCATAGCTTGAAAAATTCAGTCTGAATACATCTAATATCAGTCTATCTTACAATATACACGAGTAGAACTTGTCTCAAGAGGAACAATGCTTGTGTTTCAGCTGGAGTATCTCATCAAAAACCATTACAAAGTTTTCTTCTATGCTTTATAGCAAAGGATGAACCCTAAGATCGATCGAAGGAGTAGGTGAAAATTAAATGTATCATTAAACATAACAATGAATGCGGGCGAAAACCCATTCTCGCTTGACTCGCTATGTATTTAATCTACGGCACCTTCCTTGTGAAAGAATGATCTGCTTTGGATATGATCTTGACATCTTTTGGCTGAAGTACTCTGGATGATTAGATAAAAATGAAATAAAATCGTCTAGCGGGAAGATTCCGTCTCATAAATGTCCGACTCATTTTTGAGCTATAGTTAGGGCGGAAATTCTTTCGGTGGATGTGTTATGTATAATAAAAGTTGTATGGGCGCGCGTACTTTGATAAAGAGAAACATTCGCTGTGACAAATAGCCTTGATGGTACCTTTTACTTCAGTGCACGTGATCCTTTCGATCGATCCTCGAGGTCTATAATGTCTTCTTGCTTTGTCCTGCGAAAACATTGACTTAGGGCTCGAGATCTTCATTAGCTTGCCTTGATCTTCTTGCTTATGCGAATGAATTTTCTCTCTTTCATTTTTCTTCCGATAGGGTAGCTCGGAATTATAGTCTTTGAAAGGTTTTCCATAGAGTTTTGGATCCTCTTCTTTAAAGCAAATCCCGTCGACCTTTCTTTGACTATCCCATGGTAGTACCAACTCTTGGATTTAATACCGTACGCACAGCTTTTGCCATGTAGAATCATGGCGAGTCTTTCACCTTTGGAAACCACACCAAAACAATAAACACGTTGAGGAAAAGCATGGATGTGAATGATGGAGGAGGCGGGGGACACCTTGTGGACGCGGTAGCAAGCCATGCGGATGGAGAACTCGGGGGAGAAAAAGTGATGGAATGTTGAAACAAGCTGCGATGGAAGGGAGTCATGGCGGAGCATCGAGAGCGACTCATATGTGAAAAAATGAATGATAATCATTAAAAGACACGAAAAGAGCCAATTATACGTAATGTAAGCGACGTGACGGAGTGTGCACGTGAGCCAAGGCGATGTGGCGAGCGGGTGGCGAGGAGCCGGTCAACTGGAAGACAAAATCGAACTTGGGCCGTCCATCGGGGTGGAGATCATGGTTGAGAACGACGTGACAAAGGTGGGGCCAATGGGTCACGATGATCGGGCATTAAGCTGCGCGAGGTTCGATGAATGAGGGCAACGGCGTCGGATGAAGGGCTCCAAGATCCGGTCGCGTCGAGGTAGAATTCCGTTGCCCGGCTCACTCAGCACGATCATTAATGCGCGAAATGAGAGCGGTTTTGAGGACGTACGAGTGGACACGCGAGCGGGTAATGTATGGAATCGGCCGGGTGATGGAGGAAAAGTACGCCGCGTCCAGCAGTGAGATGAGCGGTGCGAGAGATTTACCGAGCGGGTTTTCACGAAAATGCATAAGTTGCTGGGGGTCCACATGTAAAGTCACGCGCCGCACCATTGGATACTGATCTTCAACGGACGGTTGAGATCCGTCGATTTAAATTTTACGTCGTCAAAATCATATATATTCTCATTTTCAAAGGTTTCGAATGATTTTTTCGCGCGGGAGACGGATTTGGAGAGGCTAAGCGCACTGCCGGATTCGTTGTTGGTCATGGCGCTCGGGGTCTTATGGGAAAAGGTGCGGAGGCTAATGGGGAAGGGGGCTAAGGCCTCATATGTGAATTGTATGGATTTTTAATCATTTTCAATGCAATTTAGGACGGCCCGAGGGGAGGTAACGATGGAGCAATAGAAGGGTAGGAAAGGCAAAAAATAGGGACGGTGGAAAGGATTTCAAAAGAGGGGCTTTCTTGTAGGCATTTCTGAAGCATAAGGCAGATTTTGACAAAGGGAAAAACAGAGGTTGAGATGGGGAAGTTTATAGGGTATGTATAAAAATAGTGGGCCTTTTGAGAAATGGATCAATGAGAGGGCTATATGTTACATTAACACAAAGAGACTCCAAGAGTGATGAATTTTTCAGGGGAAAGGCATTCCCTTCGAGGCTCCAACAATCTAGCCCCCACTCGTTTGTCAAGAATTTCATATGGGGCTAACATGGCTCCACATGGGGATGGTTTCTCCTTGGAGGAGTCAAGAAACCAGAGATGATCTTCGAGTAGGCCGTATGCCTATTGTCATAAGCCATATTTCTTCTTCAATTTTAGCTACCACAAGATGATAGAAAACATCAGAAAAATAATTCTAACCAATCTACCTACCCAAACTACAGTTCTACAATTTTCCCTTGGGTGCATTTGAACTAGCAGATTCTTTTACATTATTTTATTTTGAAAAAAACAAATCCTACTCTCTAAATCTACCCTTATTGCTCCATGAGAATTGCATTAGACCCGTTGGTCTCATATAATTCTCTACCTAGTATACTACCCGAAGGGATTAAAATGTCCAACATGTTTCTTCACCTACATTCTAAGACATGAAATTTAAAACAGCCAAGTCAGGATTAGACTCGTCTAACTCACGGATAGAAATCAGAGAAGACAAAAACCGTGAAGGTATGGATTCTGCACTCTTTTGGAACATCCTTCTTTCTCTATGACTCGTGTTTTGGGTATATTTGAGTCACTTCTTTTTCTTCGATTTCAGCTCGGTTTTGGGCATATTAGAGCTGATTCTTCTTTCACCTGGCCGGGTCCAGCATTTTGGAGCATATTAGGACTAGCTATTTCCTTTTGTCAGATGGAGTAATCTCTTGAAAAGGTGATGTCTTCATGAGCTCTCATTTTGAGAATTTTCTCGGCAAGAGCAAACTCCACTCAAGACTGGCTATACATGCCTTGCTTGTTCACTTGGTCTAGAGTATGCACTACTCCGGAAAATGCATGGGCGATCCGGACCGTTTCTTTGCACTTTAAAGGTCCATGTTTTGGGCATGAACTGACCTTCGTCCTTCACTCCGTGAACATTTCTCTCTCTGAAAATAAAGATCGCAATGGTATGTACAATGGAGATGAAACTGAAATGGAAAATCAATAGAAGTAATGTTTGAGCATCCGCCATTGACAAGACTCCCAAAACAACTCTATGCCACCAAGTTCCTTTATAAAAATGCATTAAAGACCCACAAGTGGCTTGTATGATATATGGACCTTGCCACAAACTCACAAACTTACCATGTTTTCCTTGTCCTCTCTTTTCTCGAATCCCATCTCGTAACCTTATCTCCAACCTTGAAATCTCAAGTTTTGGTTCTTTTGTCAAACCTGCCTCTTTATGCCTTCCGTACTCGATAGCTCGCTATAAACCCTCGTTCTCTTTGTCATTGCATGGATTGTTTCACACTCCCCTCCTTATCATGTTGTCCTCTTCTCGATTGGATCTCCGAACAAGCTTGATTACCTGAACTCCAAGACTAGTAGGAAACACCGCTTCCAAATCCCATAAACCACCGAAAGGGTGACATGCCAATAGATCTCTGTAGTGAGCCCCCGTCCGCCCACAAGGCATGTATCAACTTTTTATGCCATGACCTTTTTGTTCTCTTCCAGTTGCCTTCTTAATGATCATAACCGTGCTTTTTATTTGATGATTCGGCCTAGGCCATTACCTCGGGGGCAATAGGTAGTTGAATGTCCAAGTGCTATTCCGTACCTCGGTGATGAATCAACCATTATTTTGGATCCAAAGGCAGAAAGATTGTCATTATTTTCTCTCGAAAACCAAACGAGATAAGATGAAGTCTTCAGAACCTAATGATGACAACAGTCAAGGGCATTCCTAGTGGGTATAGCTTCTATCCATTTAGTGAAGTAATCTGAAAGGGCTTAGATCCATGTATGTTGTCCAGAGGAGGCAAGGATGAATTTCTTCCTATAAAGGTAGGCCCCATTGCATGAAAGGGCCTTCTATGGTGATCTAAGCAGAGGGAGGGGAAGGAGCTTTCTTTGCCCTCAAATATTTGCATTTGTGGCAGGAAAGTATCATTTAAGAACATCGCTAAAGAGGGTAGCCGCAGTAACCAAATTTCCTCGGTATCTTATTTATGGGTATTTCAACTCAGGGACTCCACACTCCCTAAAAGATGGAATTCTTGTTTGATCTCTTTCACTTCAAGCCAGATAAACATTTCAAGAATAAAGCCATTTGGATTTTTCCAATATAGACTTTCATTCATAATGCAAGACTTCGAGCTTTGAGTTTTATGAATATGGCCTTTGTTTTGGACAAGCCTCGGGAGGGGAATTGAGGTTAGTGAGCACGTAAAGGATATCAAGAGGCTCAAGGAGAGTTCTCAAACCGCTTCCCCATCAGCTTCTGGATGGGGAAACTTTCCCACTATCTAAGGCATTCATCACATTAATGTCAAGGGCCTCGGCAGTTTGATTCAGCCATTAATCGGGCCAAAGCCTTGACCTTTAGATCAGTTTGGTGGGTTTTATTTTGGGTTGGGTCGTACTCAAGATGGTAGCAATCCATTTTTCCCTTTTCCCATCCGGGCCCTTGGGACAAGATATCTTCACCTCACTATATTTTGCACGAAAGCAATGGTGTGCGAATGTTTAATGTACACCCTAAAGTCTTTTAAGGCCTTAATCGTAGCATAGGCATGCTTTTCCATGATGTCAGATTTTGCTGGCAAAAATTTTAAGGCTTTACCGAAGAAGGCTATAGGTCAAGCCATTACCTTTTGGAAATTTTTTAAAAAGAAAAACCGTAGCTATCAGGTGTCAAGAAATGAAAAGATCAAAATATTTTGAGAAGTCGTGGCTGATAAGTACAGGGCTCGAGTGAGTGCACGTTGACTGATCAAATATTTTCTGCTTCAACAATTCACTCTAATTCCTACACCTTTCCTTAGCATTTCTACTCATTTTCCTAAGATGTTCAAAGAAGATTGGGGACAAATATTCTAAGGAAATCGATCTTCCTAGCAAAGGACCGCAACTCGATGTTCCTGGATGTGTAATTTGAAGTATTCCCTCAACTCTCTCGTGGGTCTATCCCGATCCCTTTCTCGAATATATAATGTGGCCAAGAAGTTTACCTTCTTGCCCCCAAAGACGCTTTCTTTCCTAGGATTTAAGCGATTTAACGTACTTCTACATTTTTCAAAGACTTTCCTCGTATGTTTCAAGTGTTCTTCTTCGCCTTAGAAAAGACAAATAAGTCATCCAAGTAGATAACTATAAAGTGTCCAATCTCATCCGAGAAAGCAATATCCATTGCTCTCTCTGGAAGGTAGCTCCGTGATTCATCAATCCAAAGGGAATTTTCACATACATGAAGGTGCCCTATGGAGTGGTAAAAGCTATTTTGAGTTGATCTTCCTGGGAGTACTGTGAGTTGGGATTATATCCTAAAAACCATCACAGGAGATTCTCTTAGAGCCTACTACCTTTGTAAGATATGTTCCATTCTAGGGTAAAGGGTGTTGTCTGTGGAGGCTCTATTGAGGTTTATGAAGTCTATGCATAGTCCGATCTCGTTTCTTCCATGTTTCACTAAGTTTGACACCCAATCGTAAAACCTACAGGACTATTATGCCCGTTTCCATACATCTTCCGATCTCTTTCTCTCTACCGTTGTGCAATTGTTTTGGATTGATTCTTCGAAGTTTTTTTCGAAAGGCTTCCCCGATTTTCCTTTAGTGGTATCTTATGTTGTATGATGTTGGTGTCATAGGCATTTAAGTCTTCATAGTTCCATGCAAACACATCAATGAATTTCTTAAAATGTGTCTATTTATTTCTTCATGTCCGCAGTATAGAGTTGGCTAGTTTTATCATTTTGGGCTTATCTTCTGCCTATGTCGTTCTTCCGAATATCCGAATCTGCATGTTCAATTGTGGGATTTTTTGCTACATCATCGAAATCAAAGAGGTCCTCTAAGGGTGCCAGGCCCTGTATATTCTTGTCTTTGGGCCTCGCAAAGACTTCACCTCTTCATCTCTCTCGTGTTTTCACTATTTTCATAAAATTTCCAACTTTGCTCGGAAAGAATTTATTTCTATGTTGGTTGCAGGTGTTTCTGTTCATTTTGGGGATCCCTGGGTTTGGGCATTTATCATCGCAGATTGAGTCTAAATTTGAAAATTCAAACTCATTCCCTCGCCCACCAGGAAATCTTCGATCTCGTTTGTCTCCTTCCAAAGACCTCGCCATTATTTTTCATTTGTCCTGCACCGCAGGCTTGAATTTGTCTGATGAGCACCTTGTTGGTCAATCAGTCTTTGTGGATATGAACTAGCTAGGCAAGCTAATCCATTTGCTAATAAGTGCTTTCCCCCTAGGAATGAATGCTAACTTACATATTCAACAAAGGTTTTCAAAGTAAATCTAGAGTATCATTCCCGTATTCTAAGTCTCGGGGTGTTTTGCTGAATACTCACCATTCACTGTTTGATCACCAACTATGAGTCTCCTCTCACGCCTATCCTACGGGTCTCTAATTTTTTCAATAAATTCAGACTCAGATGAGAGCCTCATACTCGCAATATTGTTTGTGCATTTGAAATGCGTATTCACAACTGGTTTCCTCTCCGCATGATCATCTTCTCGTGGTTACGAGCCACACTCCCTACTCCGTGCTTCATGTCTAGTACATGACCCATCAAAATTCATTTCTCTACAGGTTATTTGTTTAATTCATTTTCATCCCCTCCCCACACTGGGTTCACCATTATGTTGAGTTGTAAGGTCTATACTAGGAGAGGGGGTTGTTTTGTTTTTCATGTAGGGTACGCTCAAAGAGGGTGATCGATCACCGATCGTTTTGATTTGTTTCTCGGTTCACTCGTAGTTATCGTTTCCTCGCATTTTTCCCATGGTCTCCTTCATCGTATTCTCTTCTAGAGTAGCCATTATGTTGAAATCCATGGGCTCTACGTTTGTATCTCCATTTTATGATCTTGGCTCTTCTAAGGGTTGGTCATTGTAGAGAATGAAAGAGTCCGTGATCCGTATGCATGAGGATAGTGGTGAGTTTCCGTGTTTCTGCTACCGACTAGAGCTTTCATTTGAGATTATCTATACAGTTTTCTAAGCCGGCTGAATATAGGGATGTAGGCATATGAACCATCCATCTCGCATTTTCCCTTGCAACTTGGCTGCTCCCATGATCTCGATAATATATTGCCATACTTGGGTGGCACATTCGCACCACAACATCCACGGCACTACATTAAAGGTGAATCGGGGTTAAACTCACATAAGTCTTTGATGAGGTGGCCTAGGTATCTTACCGCTAGAGTCAAATGAATATAAGTCTTTGTAGGGTCTGGTGATTTCCTAGGCCTAGCCTCTCCATCACTACCTCGTGGAATTAAGTTGTGAGACGCTCCAATCATGCATTTCATTATGCAAGATCTTGTCATGAATGTTGAGACCGGACATAAAAAAGGCGGAACTACCCTTCCCCGAAACCTTCCTCAATATTTGGACCAAACAAATAGCATGTGTTGATCATCACTCGATTTACAAAGGTCAACATTTACACTCGTACTTAATGCTTTCAACTGCCTTATATATATCCCGAGTGGAAAACTTAGATAATGGTACGTAGATTTTAATTTTCGCAATCTCACTCTCTAAATTGAAAGTGGACTCTGGTCTTTGGAATGTTCAATCGTCTTATTTGTTACTACCTTAGTAGCCTAACTGGCTTTGCAATTTTTCACTATGCACGGTTGGGAATCGTTGTATCGTATTTAACTCGTGGTGCTAGTACCGCTAGCTGGTTGACCTCGTTTCTCGTTGTTTTGGGTTGTCTTTTTCTTCGTCTTTCCGAACCTTCTACCGTCGATTTGGAATTCTCGCAATTGCTTTAGAAGTTTTTGTCGTGCTTTTTTCGATTGTAATCTTATGAGCTCTTGGCTTTGGAGTACTCCTGGTTTTTCTTGCTCCTAAGTTCATATTGTTCCCCGACTTGCAATATTAGGCATTTTCAAATCCTAATCTATAACTTCGCATTCAAACCACTCCTCATCACAACCAAGTGGTGGAGGGTTGGTCTCCTTCTTAAACATAATTTAGGATTGAGTCTTCTCGTTTCAAACATGTTTATCGTATCTCTCCCTTCGTAGACTCTTCTATGATTCCCCCATCCTCATCTAGAAATTTTTTGGAAAGGGGGAATAACTTGTTGATCCGATTCTTTCGGGTCTGCTGGGGAGTGGCATTGTTGTTTCTTCTAAAGTTCCGTTCCGGTTTTAATTTCTCGTTTTGGTCACTAACTCGTGACGACCATTTTCTCCATCATTTGTTGTAGCTTATCCACATTTTTAGATAATCTATCATAGTTTGGATCAGAGGAAGCTACATTGTCATCCATATATGTTACCATCTTCTTAGCTCACTTCCTGTTTCTTTCAATCAGGTTTGCCTCTATAATCGCTCCTTTTTGCATGTCCTCTAGTGTGGCATATTCTTTATCTCTATAAGCTCTTTGTGGCCATGTCAACATCAAAGTTTTTGGGATATTTTCGCTAGGCCTGCCTTATGGAGGTTTCATATGTGGGGGAGAGCATTATAAATGCTATTGAATCTTGTTGTGTAATCATGTACACTTCCCTATCCCTCTTAAGGCTCGTATTCTCCGTTAGGAGTCGAGAGGGTTTTCCCTATTCTCCCATTTGTTTATGAATGTCCGATATGTTAAGGGTGGCTCTGATGCTATTAGGAGGAAAAATTTTAAACCATTTCTTTTTACATCACTCCCCTGTGTCCTAGAGCGAAGATTCTCATTTTGATCGCTTCATCATCAATTTCCATATAGTCAAAGATTCTTCCATTTTATCTACATGTTCATGAGTCATGGATGATTCTTTGGCGTTGAAGTGAGGGATTTTTATCGATAGTCATTTAGCAGGGGACAAGAGGTCAGGTAGAACTAGAGGTGCTACCAAAGTCGCCATTGTGATGTTCTCCGATGAGGTAAAGATTAACTTGAGAGTTGGTATATGGATGATGGATATTAAGACCAAGAGAGGCTTGCTGAGCAGATCTAGGGTGAGAGAGCCTCAAGTTTCAAGGAAGTGAAAATCGTGGTGTGTAAGGATGGGTCTCACTGTCCCTAGTAAGTCAATTAATCGTTAGATGGTGTATTGTGTAATTCAAGGTCTTTCTCTCGTCTAGATGATTGAACGACCTAGTTCTCAGTCCCATTAAGTATGTCTAGGTCGGGGAGGACATGTGCTAGAGATGTTAAGGTTTTGTGCATAATTTGCTCTAAGAATATTGGTAGGAAATGGTTGGTCTTTTAGATGTAGAGACTCTTGAGGATATACTCACAGTTTCAACTATTTCCGGTGGGTCGGGTTGGGATAAGCTCTTGTGTGGATGGTTAGAACGGAGATATTTGTTTATAAACCCAACAGCCCAACCCTATTTATCCCGCTTCTACTATGGTTAATGTTGTCTCGGGGCCCAGCCTCAGTGGAATCGATTCTTGAAATAAGATAATCAGCGGAGCTACGATCACAGGTGGAGTCTTTTCGTTTAGGAACAATGGAGTCGCCGGGTGGAGGGTTTAGGATTTTTCTAAGGGTACACTATCCACCACGGTGCTCGGGCACTATCATCTTCAGGAATCTCCTCTAAAACCAACAAGCTCCAACCGAGAGATTATTTGGGAGGGGCATTTACCCGGATATGTCACCTCAAAGAAGAGGATGAAATCCGGAGGCTTCACGGCCCTTTCTAGGCTCTGTCTAAGAGTATGGGGTAAAACACACAAGAGGTAAGTGGAATGGGAAGGATAAGTGTTTTACTACCAACCTAGCTTGAATATTCTAGGTTTTTTGAGGTTTGGAGATGTATCAAAGATGAGATACTCACAAATTCCCAGTGGAGTCGCCATTATGTTAGATTCCCATGTTTTGGCCGGGTTATTAGAGACCAAGATGAGACAACATAGGAGCACTGGAACCCTCGGATCTAGCCCTCTGGGTTCGAGAGGGATCTCTCTATGATATGTCAAGGTATAACTGGAGTTAGTTTGAAGGTATTAGGCTAGGTATGAAGCCTGGGAGTTTTTGTTTGGTCAGAGTTTGGTTGTCGGGAATCCCGGGAAAGAGTCAATATAAGACAGGGTGACATAGAGTAAACTAGGCAAGGGAATTAGATAACTCAATCAAGGCCATTGGGCAATGGAGTGAAAGGGTTACTTGTTGTTCAACGTCTGGCTTTAGGTTGGGCTAGTCATCTAAATCATGGATCTTAAAGGATGATTGGTGGGATGGGACATTAAGGTTTGAAATGAGTGAAGGGGAACCATCCAGCTTCTGTCTATAGATCGGACGAGAGGTCATTTAACTCCGGGCTGCTTGGACAAATTAAATTAAAACAAGGGATCTTGGAAATGTTTAATTGGGATGGAAAGCTCCTAGTAGAGCGGATACGGGATTCTAGACCTCCTAGGTTCTTAACACATTCAACTAAATCCTAACTAGAACATCTAAATGCGGTTATTAACTCATACATGAGCGACAATGGTATCCCTGCAATGGATTCATTAATTGAAATCCATGCATTTAGATACACATATAAGCGAAACATAGAAGGCAGGACGACGACGGCATAAGGTACCTATCGGTAAATCTTATGCCAAACTTCTGATGCGAGCTGAAGAAACATGATGAAATGAAAGCAAGTCAATCACAAATCTGAGAGAAAGAGGAAACATCACCAGTACTTTTATATCGGGATCCAAAGAAACATGCTTGTACATAAAAACAAGCACCAACGGGTACATCATAGCCCTTAACTTAGACAGTGATGCAGATACATCTAATATCGATCCCATCTTACAATATACCTGAGAGAACTTGTCTCAAGAGGAACAATGCTTGTGTTTCCATGATATCTCATCAACAACCATTACAAGTTTTCTTCTATGCTTTATATGAGATGAACCTAAGATCAGCTGAAGGAGTAGGTGAGTAAATGTATCATTAAACATAACAATGAATGCGGGGCGAAACCATTCTGTAGGCACTATGTGTTTATCTACATATACCTTCTTGTGAAGAATGATCTGATTTGGATATAAATCTTGACATCTTTTGGCTGAAGTACTCACGAGGATGATTAGATCAAAATGAAATAGCTTGCTAGGAAGATGCAGTCTCATAAATGTCTATTTGTTTTGAGCGTAGTTAGGGCGAAATTCTTTCGGATGTTATGTATAATAAAGTTTTATGAGGCATGCAACCCAAGCACGATAGAAAAAATTCTCTTGACAAATAACCTTGTGGGTACCTTTTACTTGTGCAGATCCTTTGATCGATCCCTCGGGAATTCATGTCTGCGCTGTCTCTGAAAACATTGACTTAGGGCTGAGATCTTCATTAAGCTGCTGATCTTCTTTCTTGTCTTGAATATTTCTTGCCTTTTAATTTTTCTTCTGACGGGGTAGCTCGGACTTTTAATAGCGCTGAAGGTTTTCCATAGAGTTTGGATCCTCTTCTTTAAAGAAAATCCTGTTAGCGCTTTCTTTGACTATCCATGCTTGATACCAACTCTTGGATTTAATAAATGCGCACAGTTTTCCATGTAGAATCATGTGGTATTTCACCTTTGGAAACCACAAAACAAAAAACTGTGGAGAAAACCATGGATGTGAATGATGGAGGAGGCGGGGACATTGTGGGCATGATAACAAAACCATGCGGATGGGCTTGGGGAAAAGCGTGGCCAGATGTTGAAACGAAGCTCGATGGCAGGAGTTGGCGAACGAGCGACCATACGTGAAAAATGAGATGATGTCGTTAAAAGACATGAAAAGAGCCAATTATCATTAATGGGGCGGGGGGTGTCTGGGTGTGCACGTGGAGGCGGCGTAGCGAGCGAGTGGCGAACGGTCAGCGGAAGACAAACAAACTTGGTCAGATCCATTGGGGTGGAATCGTGGTTGAGAACGTGACCCGGTGGGCCAACGAATTGCGATGATTGGGCGTTAAGCGGGGCCTTGGAGTTCGGATGAGTGCGCAGATCGGATAGGGGCTCCAAGATCACGTGGCCAGAATTGGGTCCATTTGCCGACCCTTGGCAGATCATTAATGCCAGTAGAGCGGTTTTGAGGATTAATGCAGTGGACACGTGGCAGATAATGTATGGAATCAGCAGGTGATGGAGGCTGCCGTCAGAAGATGGCGGTCAGAATTTGCAGGTGGGTTTTGCGAGCTACGCAGGCTGAAGTCCACACATGTAAAGTCACGCGCCGCACCATTAGATGATCTAGCCAGACGGTTGAGATCCGTGATTTAAATTTGCATGTCAAAATCATATATGCTCATTTTCAAGGTTTGAATGATTTTCGCATGACAGTTTGGAGGCTAAGCGCACAGTAGATTCGGTGTTAGTCACGGCGGGGTCTTATGGGAAAAGTGCGGAGGCTAATGGGGAAGGGGGCCTAAGGCCTCATACCCCTGAATTGTATGGATTTTTACTCATTTTCAACCAATTTGGGGCTAGTCGGGGTAACGATGGAGCAATGAAGGAGTAGGAAAGGCCAAAACCAAGGGAGACGGAAAGGATTTGAGGGTTTCGAGCATTTAAGCATAGGAGGGATTTTGACAAAGGGAAAGCAGAGGTTTAGATGGGAATTTTGCGGGGGTATAAAGGGGCAATAGTGGGCCTTTGAGAAATGTATCGTCTGTGAAGGCTATATGTTGGGCACAACACAAAGAGACTCCAGGAGGATGAATTTTCGGGGAAAGGCATTCCTTGGAGGCTCCAAAAACAATCTAGCCCTTTCCGGCTTGCTTGTCAAGAATTTCATGAGGGGCTAACAAATGGGAAAGATCTCAAGCCTCGGTCTTGGACAAGTGAATTATTTTTTATGAAAAACCCTAGTGAATCAAGAGCCTCATCTTTGTGTCTCGAGCCACGATGTAAAACTTCAAGTAGTCATGGAGTCTCATGTTACACTGCCTACACTCTGAAAGTCATAGAAAGATACAAACTCTCGTTTTGCCTCTTATCTTCCGGCCCTTCTGTAGGGACTTACAAATAAGTTTGCCTCTTTTGATGGAGAAATAAAAAGATCATTGTTGAGTGACATGTTGGGAATCTTGAGGATTTAATTGACACCCTTAGTAGAAGAATATAATGTGCATATTAGAATGTTGCCTTTCATTACAAGGAAATGTTAAGAGTTGGTTTAAACCTTAAGTTCAAACATCATCAATTTTCAACGTTTGCTAGAATTTTTCCTTGATAGATGGGTAGTCAGAAAATTTCTTCCTCATCCTAAGAATACCATAATTTGACAAGACAACTAGCGAGACAATACATAACTTTTCAGCTAGGTTCAATAAGGTATACAATGCAATACCTTTTGAGATAAAACCACCCTTGGGATGTGATTTATTGCACTATGTCAAAGTTCTTTGACCACGAGTGGAATTCCATATAAGAGAGAAAGAGAGCGTTCGAACTGGAGGAAATTCAGGCAGTAGCAATTATTGTTGAATCTGACATAAAGGTGTAGGAGGAAGAGATTAAAGCAATAAAAAGGACCAAGCGAGAGAAAAAAAAGGCTGAATCTCTTTAGAAAACAGGCGGAAAGATTGGTAGAGGCTGACCAACACCTTGCTAAACACAGAGAAGAGGAAGAATATATGAGTTAGGCTTAAATGATGATTGGAAAAGACCCACCTACACCTTGTCCTCGGAAAAGAAAACCAAATCTAGCACACTGGAGCATAAGCAACATGCAAAGTGTTAGGTCTACGTAATTTATTAGCAAGATTGGAGAGTCAATCACGGATTTAACACATCACTCAACCAACTTTGGGATTCTAGGATCTAGCCCTCTTTGAATCCGGAGGGATCTCTCTGATATGCACAAAGATGGATATTGTCTTTGAAAGCAGGTGTGATATTGGTAGTTATGAAGGCCAAGGGTTTTGTTTTGTTTTGGATGGTTGAGCATGGCATTTGCTTGAGGGGGAAAGTCTAAGTGTAAAGTTTGCAAGAGGTAGAAGTTGCAAGAAAATAGAATAGTTTTGAGTAGATAGATAGATATCTTATTTGTTTAGTCCATTGGGGTACATGGAGTGCATATACGGGCTTTAATTGAGCAACAACATCAATAGTGATCAAGAGGGCAAGTCATCTATACCACAGATTGTTGATTTTAAAATGATGGAATGGAAACATTAAAGTGTTGGAGGGTGGGAAGCGATAATAATTTCTGAGTATTTATAGTCAGTCCAAACAAGAAAAGCCTCTTAAATAGCTGTTTAAAACCAACCAAGAAGGAACCCCGGGGCTAAGCATAGACTTCTTGGGCAAGTTCTTATTAAAGCGAAACAATTGACAAACAATCCGATGATCCACATAATCACCTTTAGAAAGTGAAAACATATAAGAGAAACGAAGTGTAACTTAAAATCAGAATAAAGTAATTTTAAGAAGCTGGTCTGCCTTTCGATCAACACGAGGGAAACTTTCGGGGAATCTGCCTTTGGAGAAAAGATCTAGGAATCGGGGCAAACCATATCTTCTCTGGTCAGCTTTAATAGAGAGAATAATGGAAATAACATTCCAAGGGCAATGTTTGAAGACAAGAAACGGAAAAGGACGGGGAACGCCAACATTCTTGTTTAAACTATATTGAATCATTCTTAAATAAACAAATTTGAAGAAAACATCAGATAAAAGATTTCACCAGCCCGAGAGAGATTCTTGATATACGGTAAGAGTCCTAACCCTGTTTATACGTTCTTCTGTGAATATGAACAATATGGCATACGTAAGAAGGAAGAAACAGTGTAACAAAAGAAGAGGCACTTCACCCATTAATATAGACTGAGGGATCCCGAAGCAGCTTGCTATTGATGTCAAACCGATTACAGTCTTCAAGTCAATGTTTCGGTTCAGCAATCATCTTCACTATTGACCTAACTACTCTATCACATGAGCTTCAAGGGCAGTGAACACTATGTACAAATATAAGTCTCCGGCTCAGTGTATTTCAAAGTTCTGCAACCAACAATTTCTCATCTTCTTGAGTATTTATAGAAGAATGAGGAGGTGATCGAGAAATATCTCTCGGGATAATTAATACGGAGTTCAAGACTTCTCGGCCTTTTGAGGGCTCGAGGGGAAATTTACGGGTGGATCAGCTGTATTGCTTTTTGCAATAAAATATCAAGCTGAGTTGGGAACTTTATTTGACTTTGAGGCTCTGTCCTGTGTGTGGAAGTAACTCCTTAGGCTGGGTTGGAGACGAATCTCGATTTTCTTCAATAACCGACCTCTGTTTGAAAGCTTTGAGGGCAACGGAGTGGCTCGGTGTTGGCGAGGAATCAATTTGCCTCGGATGGTGCGTGGAGGCTTCTGTCGATAAAACACACTTTAGGTTTTCTTTTAAAGTTTGTGTTTTAGATTGGGGATTAGGCTTTTGTCTTGTCTTAGCCGTAATCCCTATAAAAAATGTCTTCGATCTTCATGCATTCTTGTGTACAAGCGTACTCTTTGTTGTTCTCTCAGAATAAACGAGTGTCTTGTCGATGTGCGGGAGCGCGCGGGAGCTCTTTAGGTTATCAGTCTCCTTAAACTATTTGGGTAATCATTTGTCTGAGCCGAGTGAATGGTTCTTTTAGATAACTCGGAAGACTGAGAACGTCTTTCCCAACCCTCGGCTTTCCTTCATTCTGGAAACCATTAAACACACACAAAACACAAAAGCAGTTAAATCATGTGGGAATAGGTTTAAGCGCTGCGGGTGGGGAAGGAGGCCGTAGCCGTCGGATAAAATATCTAGCGGTGTAGATCAGTAGGCAATTAAAAGGAGAGCGGGGAGAAAAGAAATAAGGCGGGGGTGGTTTTGGACTATCCGATCTGGACTGCGTGGGCGGTCCCAGGTCTAATCGGAGGAAGGCGCAATGGGGGGGGGAAGCGTAAATGGGCGGTGGATCAATACAACCTGCGATTATCGCAGGGACCATTGATCTAAAGCTGAGGATCAAGCGGTGGGAATTGAATGGGGTATCGCCAATGGAGGTGCGGGTAGATTACATCGCGATTCGCGCGTCGAGAAAGTTGCGATCGCGATGTCCGGATAGAGGCGATTAAGCGATAGCCCCGTTGATCCTGAGGAGGAATGAGCTGACTCGCGATGAAATCAGGCGTGAATGGGGCGATGGAGAGGAGCGGGATGAAACGAGCCGTTGGATCCCCTGTGGGGCCGGGCGGCTGAATGGATCAGGATGCATATCGCAATATCACCTTGAAAGGAGGTCACGATTAAGTTCCGATTAAACGATTAAGGCGGAGTGTGCAATGGCCTCCGGTCAGTTAAGTGGATGGAACGATTAAATCGGAGGTGACCTGTCCAGGGATCGAAGACAAGACTTGCGATTGCGATCGGGGAGGAAATCGATTGGCGTTGGCCGTCGGATGTAGTGGATGAGCGGTCGAGTCATAGTAAATGGGGGATCATAATCTGGTCGGAGAAGAGGCTGCGTCCGATGGGGTTACAACATGAGTGTTTTGGTCGCGATCGAGGCGGGGGAGTTCGCGATTAGCACTCCAGATGGTCGGGGAATATAGATCAGCGGTCAGCCATTATATCGGTGGACTTAACGTTATAAAAAATGCATATCGAGTTTTTGATATTTAAGGAAAATTCACTGCTCCGACCTTCCGGTGCAGGTGGCGCTTCCGGGACTTAAACACCCCAGTCCCGAGCGCACGGGCATGTGGGGAAGTGGTTTGGACTTAGCCCAAAGGAATCCATGGTCACAATACTTGTATTTTTATGAAAAAATTTCAGGTTTTTAAATGGATTTGGGAGTTTTACAGCCACCGACTCAAAAGAAGTTTCAAACCATGTCGAAAGGGAGGATTTTCATGAATGGAAGGATAAACATGAAAGTAGAAATATGGAAAAAGGGGGAAAATGAAGGTTAGCTATGGAGTGGAAGAAAAAATGATGGTTCTTATTGAGTTTCTTACATGAAATCAACGAAATTAAGAGGCAGTAATGAGGATTTTGAATGAAGGCATGAGGCCTACAAGGAGTCCTTCAAGAGCCAACAATTTTAGTGATAAAATTTGTTCCTTGGAGGCTCAAAGAAAATTTAGCCACCTTTGGTATAAAAATGTCTGGTGTACTTGGTGGCTCACCCCAGGGGATGGTGCCTTCTTGGAAGGCATCAAGAGGAATCGGGCACCTTGATTTCTGGGGTGGCCGGCTAAGCTGATCCATTGTTCTCTCTAGGATCTTTGACCGGGTGCTTCATCCATTGGGCTACTCTTCCTTTTCATTGGGTCTTGTTTGAAAACATATTCGACGTATGAAAGGCAGTGGTCAGCTTCATCATACAAACTCTACCTACCCAATCCCTCTTGATCTAGCATTTTCTTCGTAGTGCACTTAGTTGAAACTCTATTCACAACATTTTTATTCTTTTGAAAGCGGGAAATATAATTTATTTCTACTCCTTATTTCTCCTTTTGAACTTAGGTCACTTGATTGAGCTCAGATATTTTCTCTACCTAATCCTCTTGTCTGAATTTGGATTAAACATCCATGGAAACAAATTCTCTAAATTCTACAACAAATTTAAAAATAAATTCAAGTCAAGATTGAGAGTTTGTTTGACTTGCTATGATCTATGTATAGAACAGATGCTACATGGGTATTATTTTTGTAAATTTAACATCAAGTGAAAGGCTTAAGATGCGAAAGCTTCTTATTATAGCCTTCTCTCTTCTTTTCATAACTCTGATTTTCTTTTTTTAAATAGAGCTATCTTTGCCTTTCTTGGTTCAAGTTTGGCAGTTAGAACCAGGGTCTTCATATCTCTAGACTCAATAAAAAAAATTTGAGTCATCTCTTTAGGCACAGTTTGAGATTTTGAGTTTGTTTGGGCCTTCATTTCTATCCTAATCTATCTCTTGATAAGCCAAGATTGAATAGTTTAGCCATCCAATTCTATCTATGTGAGAAAATTTAAAGCTAATTGAATTAAGATTAGAGCGGTTGACTAACTAGAAGTGTGTTTTGAGGAGTGGCATTTGAGCTTGCACACTTTCATATTTATTTCTCTTTTGGCATGGTTGTGCAGCTCTTTTGTTTCCTTGCAGCCTCTTTTCATTTCTTTGTTTTTGTGTTTTTGATTTTACAACCCCAGATGCAATGGTGAATTGTATATTTATAATGGAGAAGAAAAAGGAAGGCTTTAAAACCTATCACGAATCAAAGTAATGCTTGAGTATCACATGCCATTGGCAGGACTCCCAAACAAATTCGACCCATCAAGCTGGCAGCAAGAAAATCTTATTACCGGCAGAATTGAATGAATAGAGTAAGACCCAAGCCATAGATGGTAAAATTTTCCATGCTTGCCTTTCTTCTCTTGATTACTTTAAAACTTTGTCTAATCTTGAAATTGCTAGCCTTTGTTCTTCTATCAAATATCTTCTTGATGCTGTCTTGCTTACCTTGATAACATTTATACACTTCTCTAAGTTTCTTTGAAGATGAATGAATGCAGTTTATCAGCCACGATTATGTCATTCTCTTCGGTCTGCAACTCGTGTGTGCTTTATAAGCTTGTTACACCAAGGCTATTAGGAAAATTGCATACGTACCATACAATTTGGAAGGGTGACATACCAATAGATTTCTTCAAGTTAATCTGTCGGCCAGAGTGCATGGATGACAGTGTGCCTTAAGACTATTGACCTCAAATTTTCTTGATTATGTTCTAAGCTTTTTTTGGAAGATGCAAGTCCATTACAGAGGTAATGACGGTGGATGTCTAATGTTATCTACTTGTGGCAATTCAACCCATTTCTTTGATCATCTTTGCGTATACTATTTGATGATCTGTTAGGGCAGCCAAATGCGGAAAGGATATTGGTTTCTATGAACTTTATAGCCGAATCATTGGCTTGCCTACAAAGGAATGGCTTCTATCCACTTGATGAGTAGTCGTAAGCGGTAGAATCCACTGTCTTTGGGCGAGAGGATGGTGGATGAATCTCTCTATGAATTCAAGACCCCCTTATTTGAAAGAGGCTTCAGGTGATTGGATCTTTGAAGGAAGGTATATTTTCTCTTGCCCTCAAATAGTGGCATTTATGGCAGAGTAGTTGTTATTTTGTGAACATCATGAAACGAGAGTAGGCCAATGAAACCACATTATAAGATCTTGGTGAGCTGTTGACTTCAGTACAAATGTACCTCCACCTCTCCTTCATGGAACTCACCGCCCCATTACTACATCAGAGCTGAGACAAACATTTAAGCAATAGACTAGCTGCATTTTCAGTCTGAACATTTATCAATAATGCAATAATTTACGGCCTTTAATTTTAAGACCTTGCCTTTGTTTTTGATAAACCCAGGAGGTGTATTCGGATTAAGCAAAACATAAACAATATCCGGCATTACCAAGGAGAATTCATAAAATGATCTTCAATAGCAGGAGTTGAGAATTCTTGGTTATCTAAAGCATTTGAACATATTAATATTGAAACTTCTGGGTGATTCGGCCATTAATCTAGCTAGACCTTGGCCCTTTGATGAGGCTGGAAAATTGGGTTTAATCTCTAAATCGTATTCAAATTCACGACAAATCCTTACCTCTCTTACCGTCTAGTCTGTGTTAGAATGTCTTTAATGGCAGATTTGGGACAAAGGCAATGATGTGAGTGAAGGATGTATACTCTAATCTTTCAATGCTTTAACCAAAGCAAAAGCTTGCTTTTCCATAATGTTATACTTCAAGAGGGCATCCCTCAATGCCTTATAAGAATGCAATGAGTGCTCTTGTCCTTGTGGATTTTTCGTAAGGACGGCGGCAATAGTATATTACGATGCAAATGAGAAGATATAAAATCTTTTGAAAATCGGGCTTATGAGCAGGTGTTTGGTTAATGCTTGTTTCCCAGCTCAAAGATGTCTTTGCTTCCAAGGTCCATTTTATCCCTTGCTCCTTCTTGACATGTTTGTGATATTTCTAAAGACTCACCTTAGGGTCAGGGATGAACCTTCTCAAAAAAATTTAATCTTTCAATGAAGAGCGCAACTCCTTGATATTTCGAGGATGAGATTTGCAATATAGCCTCAATCCTCTTTGGATCTATCTTTATACCCTCTTACGAAAATAATGTGTCCAGAAGCTTACCTTCTTGGAGACCAAATGAATGTCTTCTCGGGGTTTAAGATCTTGGAAACCTTTCCTTCTCGAAAACTTTTCTTAAATGTTCTAAATGTTCTTCATCTATTTTAGCTCTGATGACATATCTAGATAGATAATGATAGAAGAAGCCCAATTCTTCAAAGAATGCTATGTCCATGGCTCTACGAAGGGTTGCTCAGTTTCATTAGACCAAAGGCATCTTCACATATATGAAAGTACCCCATGGAGTAGTGAAAGTTTGTCTTTAGTGTCAGCAGTGAACTAAAATTTGATTACATACCACACAGGAATATCCATCAAAAAACAACGAAATCCTTTAAGACCCTACCACCCTTTGTAAAATGTGATCCATTTTTGGTAAAGGGTAGTTGTCTTGCAGAAACTTTGTTTAAGTCTCACAAGTCTATACAAATCTGATTTCTCAGTCTTCTTCCTAACGGACACTAGATTAGATACCCACTCGAATATCTAATAGGGACAATAATACTGACCTCATACATTTCATGATCTCCTTCGGAACCAATGACAAACAGCTGGATAGGGTTTATTACACTTGCAGTTTCTATTTAAATGGTTTTTGGTTTTCTTTAAGAGGGATTTTGTCTTTGTATTATTTCGGTGTCATAGGATTTAGAATCTTCGTAACTCCATGCAAAAACATCGAAAAATTATTTGAACAACTCTATGTATTTGAGTTTGTGAAATTTGGCAAAGTTTTGGATAGTTTGATCATTTCGGTTTCTCTTTATTACTTGATATTGCATTCTTACTTCGGTCTCTACGGGCTCCGAGTTTTATTTATTTGCCACATCGTTAAAATCAGTAACTCCTCTAAGGTGTTAGACCACTCGACAAACTTTCACCTTGAATGAAGGGTTTGTAATTCTTGGATTTCTAACTGCTGCCTCAATTCTTGTTTTGTTCCTAAGTTTGCTAGACAATGAGTTAATGATAGCGGGTTGAGGAGACGATTCTTCTTCACCAAGAGAGTTTTCTTCACTACATTCTATATCATAATGCGAATCCCGGCTTGTCTGATTCGAACTCATTTCTAGTGCATAAAGTCTCTTCCTGTTGTTTTGTCATTGTCAAACACTTGCCAAATATTTTGATTATCGAACCTTTGCCGGTCAAATTTTATCGGAGTTGTGTTGTCTCAGTCTCATATGGCGTTAGACATGTCACGGCCGCAAAGCTAAATTGTGGACGCAATGTTCTTTCCTTGGGATGAAACTTCAGGTTTGACTCCTCAAATGTTGTCAAGATCCATGACATCATTAGATGAGCTCTAAGTGCAGGATGATTCGCATTATACTTTCCCCATTGACTTACCTAATAAGTGCTCAGGGCTCCCCGTACACTTTAATTCTTCGGCTCCTAATTTCTTCAGAATTGCAAGCCTAAGAAGGGATTCATGTGCTATGTTGTTGATTTAGTTTAGTTTGCATGAGATGCATTACGTAGTTGTTTTTGTTAGTGAGATCCAAACACACACTTGACATTATTTCTAGTGCACTGACCCATCAAAATACATACTCCATAAAGGGCTGTCTTGGTTTCATGTTTGTTTGGCGATTGTCAGCACCTTCTGATGCCTTATTTGTTCATGATTAACGGCCTGCAATTGAATTGTTTGACTCCTCAAATTCTTCAATAGATTGAGGGATGATGCCGAAATGGTAGAGGTATTTTATGGAGTTGTTAAGTTCTAAAAATAATGGACTCATGACCCATTTAAATCAAGACCTATGCTTTGTTTACTAATGTTTTCACATGTAGCAGAAACTGTTTGGACACTTATGGATTATTATACTCTTCTTCCACATCGGCCTTTAATTCTTTTAAAGTGACTTTCTCACTAAGAGTTTCATTGTTAGACATGATAAAGAATCAGAGACATTGTGTGAATATATAGGAAATTTTCGTGGGTAATCTTGACTTGTAATAGTGTATTGCATATGAGACTCCCTTTGTAAAGTCATGCAGTCGATTGAAAACCCGGGATGGTCGCATATGTCATGTCCATCTTTGCATATTCCCACAGCTTAGCTCAGGGATCTCGATGTAGCATTCCATACTTCAGAGGACATGTCCACAACAATGTCCATGAGTAAACATTTGGTGGAATCTGGGCTAGGTGCTCTGGTCTTTGATCAATCCTAGACATTTTACTCTACTTGAGTCAAAGGAGTATAGGTCTTTGTAGAGATGCAGTATTTCCAAACCAAGGCTCTCATCACATCTTTAGGCATTAAATTATGAGAGACCTAGGAATCATGCATAGCGTTGTGTAGAATCTTGTCATGGAATGTTCAAACTTACATAAAAGGGAAGGCAGTCCTTCTTGAAACTTCCAGCTAATCCTTAGGGCCAAAAATCAACTGGTTGGTTGTCACTAAGATTATTTATCTCCATTTCCTCTATATTTTAAACCTTCAAAATTTGGTTCTATATACATGTTGGAGAAGTGACTAACTCGGTTAATGTAATAGAGATTTTGATCTTTAAGATTTCTGTTCCACGGTATTTGAAGGAGTTTGATTCTTTGAAGCACTTGTTTTGACCTTATTAAGAGAACGTCACTCTATCAACAATTACGGCTTGTTGATTTGTTTTATTTGGCAATTGTTGTAGAAGGGTACCCCAAATTTGAAGTGTTAATATCTTGTCTCACTCTACATTTCGAATTTTGAGTGTTTTTCTCTTTATCCTTGCAGGTATTAGCCATTGTTTGTCTTTTTGTTTGGCTATTTTGGGCTTAGGCATGATCTTTGCTTTGAGGAGGATTTGTCAGGTTTGGTGTTGGGGCTTGTTGGTAGTCTTGCTTCTAGATTCCATATTCTCTTTGAGTTATGTGACATTTTCCATGTCTTGATAAACATTTTCATTACCATCCTATTTTGTCATCATAAAGTGTAGAGACCTTGTTTTCTATCATAATGAACTTCCAAGTCATCATCCTCTTCCTCAAACATGTTGATATCTTCTCTTTTGTTATGTCCTTTACGTTTCTTCCAACCTCACTTACATAGTTTTGATGAAAAGGGTGATACGATGATCATCTTCCACATTATTTGGTTCCTTCTAACATTCGATTTTGGTTGGTTTCTATTTTGAGGAGGCAGTTTGATTTGATTTTCTTGTGTTCTCTTAATTATGCTCATCTCTTTCATCATTTCTTTATCATTCTCTCCATTTTGAGTTGGAAGTAGAAGGTGTGGATTCCTCTCTAAAGGTATTCTCTTTTGAGATTTCATTCTTGCTCTCCTCTCCATTAGGTTGACTTCCACTGAAAGAGCACCCCTTTTCATATCTTGAGTGCGTCTGCTCTCTTAAAAGATAGGTCATGTCGGCATCAAAACCTTGAATTTTGTTTAAAAATGACCTTGTGGAGGTTTTAGTTCAGGGAGAGTGCATTATATACCTTGTTAAATTTGGTACAATAAGCTTGTACACTTTCCCTGGATTCCTCGAAGGTTGTTGTAATCGGCAAGAACTTGGAGAGGATTCTTCTTCACTTCCCCATTTGTTGAGAGAAGTTTGATGAAAGGCTGAAGATCATTAATGAATGCGGGGCCAAACCTTTAAACCATTTTCTCACTTCTCCCCTAAACTCTGAGAAAATAATCTAAGTTTAACGAGAATCATCATCAATTTCATTTGTCCAAATGAATTCATTCATCTTATCACATCTTTGTGATGGAGTTGTAGCGTTGTTAAATCATACAATGGGTACAGATCAGCCAGTCACATTGGGAGATTGACTAATGGTGCGGGAAGAACTAGGGAGCATACCATGCGGCCATGGCGGGAGGTGGAGGTGGATTCTGAAGGGAGAGGAGTGGGATGAGGTAGTGGTTTGAACGGTGGGAGTGAGTAGAAGTGGATGGACCAGTGAGACATTTGAATGATCTTGGATGAGAGACACCTAAATTGTGAAGGAAATGTAAATCGGGAGTGTTGTTTCTACGCCACCGGATGTTACTTGTTTGGGGAGATAGAGTGAATTGAGTCTAACTAGATTATATCATCAAATGACCTAGTCTAAATGGATTCACTAAATTCGGCTTGTGATTGTTCTTATTTGAAGACTGAGGGTAAATTAGCTCACCAGGGTGATCTAGCTTGATTAATAATTTAACCTTAGGAGACTTCCAAAGGATACTTTGGATTATCAACTATCTGAACTAGGTTAGGGTCTAGATGGGCTCTAGTGTGAATATTTTTATAAGCCACTATGCTATGTTGTTTAGATTAAAATAAACAAGAAAAGTTCAACCTTGAGATATGACAATCTTGGAGAGTTTAACTAATGTTTTCCTGGTACAATCCCTCAGTCCTCTAACTTGAATTTGAATGATACTATAATGATAAAGGTTCTTCCCAATGGAGTCTTAAGGTCTGTTTAAGGATTGTGGAGGTAAACAGAGTGGAAATTTTAGCTCCTTTCAGAGGTAAAAGGTCTTATGGTCCACCACCATGTTTATTTAATTCCAATCTGAAATATTTTAGGTTTTCTAAGTCTTTCGGTTTGTGGTTGTTAGAATATCCTAACTGTTTCAAAACTTAGCTAAGGTTGCGAGACAAAGGCATTCTACTCTTATGGCTAAGCCGGCTGATTTTCAAGGTTAGGCAGAAGTCTTAAAACCCTGGGTTTACCTGGTTGTCACTGATTCAAACAAGTTTCATCATAATTACCTGCTCTTAGGCGTGCTTGAAAGGGCGCTTTTACTCTCAAAGTGTTCTTGAATAAAGGGTTTATAGGGTATTAAAAACACTCATCCCAGTAGTCGCAGAGGAAATGTTAGGTCCTGTTGGCTCAAGGCAGTAATAATAAGCGCTCTATGAACCAACCGCAAGATTCTTTATGAATGGATTTAAATGTAAGGCTTCCGAGTTTTGATTCCCAGTAGTCGCAGAAATGTTAGGTCATACGCAATTTATTAGCAAGATTGGAGAATCCAATCATAGAATTAACATCGTTTCAACCAACTTTGGGATTCTAGGATCTAGCCCTCGAGATCCGGAGGGATCTCTCCAATATGCACAAAGATGGATATTGTCTTTGAAAGCAAGGCTGTGATATTAGGCTAGGTGAGGAGCCAAGGGTTTGTTTGTTTTGGATGGTTGAGCATGAAACGTTACTTGAGGGAAAGTCCTAAGTGTAAAGTTTCAAAGTGAAGTTACAGAAAATAGAACGGTTTGGCGAGATAGATAGATATAACGCTGGTTTTAGTCCATTGGCTATGGAGTCATATCTAGGCTTTAATTGAGCAACAACATCAAAGTGATCAAGGGGAAAGTCATCTATACCACAAGATTGTTGATTTAAAATGATGGAATGGAAACATTAAAGTGTTGGAGGGTGGAAACTGATAATAATTTCTCGGAGGATTTATGAGTCGGCCCAAACAAGAAAAGCCTCTTAAATGCTTGTTTAAAACCAACCAAGGACGGGGCTAAGCATAGACTTCTTGGGCAAGTTCTTATTAAAGCGGCTTAGTGACAAAAATCCCGATTGATCCACATAATCACCTTCGAAGTATGAAAACATATAAGAGAAGCGAAGTGTAGCAAGATAGATAAAGTACTTTTAAACCTGGTCTGCTTTGATCAACACCAAGGGAAACTTTGAGAATCTGCTGGAGAAAAGATCTAGGAATCTGAGAACAAACCATATCTTCTCTAGATCCTACTTTAATAAAGAAATAATGGAAATAACATTCGAGAACAATGTTTGAAAGCAGAAGAACTGAGCCTTGACATTCCTAACTGTTTAAAGCTTGTATTGAATCATTCTTAAATAAACAAATTTGAAAACATCAAGATAAGATTTCTCGCTTGAGAGGGATTCTTGTCCTCTGCGGTAAGGTCCTAACCCTTTTTATGCGGTGCTCTGGCTTGAGTCTGAACAATATGGCATACGTAGAGGAAAAACAATTAACAAAGAAAGAGGCACTTCACCGGTAATATGAACCCAGGATCCCAAGAAACGACTTGCTATTGATGTCAAACCGATTCAGTCTTCCAAGTCAATGTTTTGGATTCATTGAAATCATCTTCACTATTGACCTAACTACTCTATCACAACCGAGAACTTCAGGGCAGTGAACATGTACAAAATATAAGTCTCGAGCTCAAGTGTATTTCAAAGTTGCGCAACCAACAATTTCTCATCTTCTTAGGAGTATTTCTAGAAGAATGAGGAGGGTGATAAATAAATATCTCTTAGGATAATTAATACAGGAGTTCAAGACTTCTCGGCCTTTGAGAGGCTCGGGAGAAATTCTAGTGGATCCTTTATTAACTTTTTAATAAATATCTGAAACTCGTGGGAACTTTATTTGAAACTACAGGAACTGTCTGTTGTGTGATAACTCCTTAGCTGCGCTAGAGATGAATATCAGATTTTCCTTCAACCTTGACCTCGTTTAGCTTTGAACAGGTGGCTTCCGGTGGTATTTGAGGAATCAAATTTACATCGGATGGGGCGGTGGAGACTTTCTGTCTAATAAAACACTTTGAGTTTTCTTTTAAGCTTGTGTTTTAGGTAGAGTTAGGCTTTTGATAACTATCTTAGCCGTAATCCCTATAAAAATTGTCTTCGATCTTCATCTGGCATTGCTTTGTCTTCAAAGTGATACTCTTTAAGCGTTCTCTCAAATGAAACGAGTGTCTTGTCGATGTGGAGGACGCTGTAGCGGGGCTCTTTGGGGTTGTCAATGCTCATGAAACATTGATAAATCATTTAATCTGAGCCCCGTGAATGGTTCTTTAGATAACTGACGACCTTGAAGCGATCTTTTCCCAACCCTCGACTTTCCCTTCATTCTATAATGGAGAACCATTAAAACACACATAAAACACAAAACAATTAAGAAATCTGCGGGAATAGGTTTAAGCTTGCTTGGGTGGTGGGAGGAGCATAGCCGTCGGATAGAAATATCTAATGGTGTAGATCGGCATGAGAGCACGGGTAAAGGAGAGGCGGGAAGAAATAGGCGGGTGGGTTTCGGGTCCTCATTCTGGACACGTGGACGGTCCGGATCCTAATTGAGCTTTTGAACAGGACGGGAGCGAGTAAATGGAGTGATTGAATCTTGCTGACACGATTACATGCGTTTGTTGATCCTTCAGTCAACGGTGGGAATTGAATCGGGGTAATCGCAATCGGAGTGCAGCGAGTGGGTGCATCCGATTGCGCGGTCGAAGGAAAGTTGCGATGCGATGATGTCGGGGGGATAGGAGTGGTCGCGGTAATATTGATCTGGGGGAGGAATGAATGGGCAACGATGGAATGGAGGCGGTAGAGAGGATGATGGGAGAGGAGCGCGGGATGAAGCCAGAGCAGTTTGGATGCAGCGGGATGGACGGCTCGGGTGGATCGGGGGTCACCAATGCCAATCTCTGAGAGGAGGTGCGGTGGAAAGTTCCGATTGCGATTGGGTGGGTGTGCGATGGCCGTCGGATCAGTGGGAGATGGATGGCTGGGTATCGGAGGTGACATGATCGGGGATCGGAAGTAGACTTGCGATTGCGATCGGGAGGAAATGCGATTGAGCAGCCGTCGAATCACGGAAGGATGAATTGATAGGGATGTAATGGGGATCATAATCGGTCGGAGAGAAGGCTTGCGATCAATCGGGGTTACAACATAGGTGTTGCAATTGTGATGTTGCGATTAGTGCTCCAGATCGGATGGGTTTCTCTCTCGGCGGTGTAAAATATGTGGGACTTAACGTTATAAAATCGCGTCGGGGTTTTTGTCAATTTACAAAGGATTATATTTTACAGACCTTAGATTGCGATTAAGCTCGGGACTTAAAGCGCTTGGTCCCGGCGCACGGGCATGTGGGGAAGTGGTTTAGGACTTAGCCCAAGGGGGCTTAAGTCCATGGTCATAATACTTGTATTTTTATGAAAAATTTCAAGGTTTTTAAATGGATTTGGGGTTTAGAGCACAGCTCAAAAGAAGTTTCAAACCATGTCGGGAGGATTTTCATGAATGGAAGGAGAAAATTTTATGAAAAGTAAGAGGTAATATGGAGAAAAAGGGGAAGAAAATGAAGGTTAGCTATGAGTGGGAGAAAAGGAAAAATGATGGTTTCTTCCTTGATTTCTTGCAGAAATCAGCGAATTAAGAGAACGATGAGGATTTTAGACTGAGGCATGAGGCCTACAAAAGGAGTCTTGAGCCAACAATTTTAGTGATAAAATTTGTTCCTTGGAAACTCCAAAAGGAACAGCCACCTTTTGGTATAACAAAATATTCTGGTGGCTAACTCGCTATAATATGATGAACAAGTTTTAAAATCAAAAGATGAACTTGCGAGATTCTTTTCGAAGAAAAGTGGCCGAGATCCCGAAAGTTTGATTGGTAACATTGCTTATTATTATAATTTTCCTAATGTTGTCACATTCGATGATTTTTCCAAGGGAAACTAAGCTAGCAGGACCATTATACGGTGAATCCTACGGAGGAATACTAGGACTAGCAGTTTCAGAGAGTGATGAGTATGCAGATACTATCTATGATGCGATGGCAAGTCTTTGGATTTGTGCTGATGAAGATTCATTGAATCTTCTCCCAGTTATATCACATCATCGACAATAATTTCCTTGAAATTTTGGAAGTCATGACTTTTCGGCCCACGGAAAGGATGAGGAAGAAAATAATGACGAAACTCTTGAGCAAGATGAATATCTTTTGAACCTTCTCTCTGAAAGGTTGAGGTAATCAAAGCCCTTGCTCAGAATATATTAGTCTTTCCTGAGCTCGGCACACTCAATCACATAATATCCTCGGAAGCTACAAGAGGACAACAACGCAAATATGATGAGTCCTACAGTTGATTCTGAGTGAGGATGAAAGAGATATTTTCTTTCTCAAAGAATCTTTTCTTGTCCGTGGAAAAGGAAACGTCTGGTTAGAAACTACTTATTGACACTTTCCTGGCAGGTATTATTTCATGATCCATATGCTTTCATTTCCTGAAAAAATTAGAAGAAGGATCAAAAGGTCATCAAGAGCATCTTGTTGAGACAACAAGAAATTTTAAAAGATCTTGATAAAAACAAAGAGAATGGGAGTGGCCACATATCCCGGCATGCTGAAGATGAGGCGAAAAGACCAGTCATGGGATCATACGATTAGTTTGGATGTATTGGAAAAGAGTGCTTGTAAGCTAGACATGTAAATGTCTACAATTTAAGTAGGGTAGGTAGGAAATCTCAGCCAAATCCTCAGCTGTGAGGCATTTAGTTAGTTGTTTTTAATTTTGCAAGTCCGGCAAACCGAGGCAGTCTAATCCTAGTTTGTTTGTGTTTCAATTTCCTATCTTAGAATGTAGAGAAAGAAATTTACTTGAAAAATTTAAATCTGCAGCGAGATATTAGTTTAAGAGTAAACTATGGAGCCAACGTCACAGTCTCATGGAGTAATAAAATTTATGATAGATAGGTCTATTTTTCCTATTTGTAAAAATGATGATGTAAAGGGTTTTAAGTCTAAATGCCTTGAGAAAAAAATGCTAGGACAATAGGAGGGGTAGGTAGTTGTTTGGGAAGAGTATTCTTTAACATTATGATGTCTTCATTAAGCGTGAGCTGATCAAGAGAAAAGAAGAAAGGGATGGTAAAAATGCGGTATCGGCATACTTCAAGATTATTTTACGAGATTCTTGACACGCTTCAAAGAAGATTCCATCCCCATGTCTAGACCCTTTATTAGTCACCTATAAATTTTTGTCAACCAAGCAGTGGCTAAATATGTTTTAGTCTTCAATAGAAACATTTCCCTTGAAAATATTTCATCCTTGAAGCCTCCAAGTTTCTTTTCCCTTTAAAAGCCCTCATTGTATTTCGATGAAAGAACCATGTTTTTTTGTGAAAATTTGTTATTGAAAGAGGCCTCCATTTCCTTATTCTTCATTCCTACATTTTCCCTTTTGTCACCTTTATTCCCTTCATAAAATTCTTATTAACCCTCTAAACCATCAAAATCCCCTTTTAAAACCTTATAGTGCCCACGATTTGATTTAAAAATCTGCTTTTCCTCTACCGAAACCCTCCCTTTGGCCTAAAACTATTTTTGGCCTAAAGCCCTATTTTGCAACTATATGAGTCTTATAGCTGATGGCTTATAGGGCTAACCCCTTTCTTCATAAACCTTTAACTCACACCCAACGAGTGCTAAAAAACCCCAAAAATCCCTTTAAAACGCATAAAAATCATTTTTTAGCTCCATTGAAGGTTAAGCTCTTGAGGCTTATTCTCCCTAACCTCCCCCGCATAACTGTAGCCCAAGGCCTAAGCTAGCTTCATCGCAAATTAGGTGGAGCTCTCATTTTATGACTTTTCCTTTGTTCTTCCATAAATTTCGATGCGATGAGCCTTTGCTCCATCAATCTCACATTTTCAATATCAGCCATTGATCCGTTCTAATCCGATGGCCCAGATCTAATTGCATTGTGCCCATCGTCCCAATTGCCCACTTCCCAGGTGCCATCCTCGGTCGAGATCCTGTAGTCTAGATTTTAGAATCCAACGGTCGTGATTAAACCATTTCTCTACCCATAACCACTCCCCCATTACCCTAGATTGAATCCCCGCCATTGATTGTCATAGATTTGATGGTCAAGATTATTTCGCTATATAACTTTCTCCCCTTTGTAAAATATACGCCTCATTTCGGGTCTGGCTTGTCCATTGAATAGATCCGATGGCTGCAGTTAAACTTACCGGCAGAGTCGATGGCCCGACACATACACTCTTGCTCCATCAAAATCTCAGAAATTTGTCCATCTCGCATGATCCCCAGTCCACACTCATCCCAATGATTTCACCTCTATGTCGTGCATCTTCCTCCATCGCGCTCACACCTCCACCATCCTACAGAATATTTACACCCTATCCAACGGCGGGAGGCACTCCTTCGTTATTTTCTTCTTGATTAATGTTAATCATGAATGTAAGCGGTATTGGATTTCCACGTGTCAAGTAGTGTATGGAATGAAATTGAATTTTGTGAATTCCACTTACCTCCGGCGTAGCGAAAATCGTCACTGCACCTTATCACCTTTTTCCTAAAAGCATTGAGTTTTCATATTTAATCACAACCGTGAATGATATGATCAATGGAGACGATCTAATTTCACCCGGTTCCTCTCCCATCGCATGCTCCCAAATAAACTCTATCAAGTGAACCTCCATACCGTTAGTCACCATTAACTTTATTTTATCCAAAAGTCATGACATGATCCCATCTCCCAGTTAAGACAGCCCTCCAAACACTTTGTCCATTAAGATACAGATACACGTAGATTTCAGTGTTAGATCTAATCTAACGATCCAAGCTCTCCTCGCCCAGACCTTCATCGGACTGTTTTCTCCATTTCTCATAGTTTCCCACCGTTCTTCCTACTACCATTGTTTTTCATCGTTTCTCTCCATCTTCCATGGCCCTCGAACATCCATCCTCCACTCCATGGTTTCTCCTAAAATGTTTATGATGTTTGCGAGTTACGGATGGAGAAAATTTACTCTATCTCACAATCCTGAGCAAGGAAAATTCAGTCATAAGAAGACATTTCAAACCCAAAACACAAAGAATGCATTGATAAGAAATTTTAAAATTTTATTTATTAAAGGATCAGTGTTAAAACCCTGACTGAAACCCCCACTGCACCATTAAAACCTACATGCACCGAAATATGATCAGCTGAAACTGAAAAGTATTAGCGATGGATTAAGGGATTTAAGGCTCATTATTGAAGATTAAATGGTATTATCAATGTTTAAAGGGATGAGCCAGAGGAAAAGATACTAATAAAGATGGTCAGAACCCAAGGAAATTCATCATGAAACAAGCCATATCATTGGTTTTTAGTATCAATGAGGAACACTTTTTCTCAAAAGGACTAAACGCTACATCACTTCTTCATCAGGCCACCTTCCCTTGGCGTGAACCACCCTCCTTTCCAGGCCTAAAAAACTGTCTGGTCGACAATTATGGAAGTATGGGATATCTTGCGGACCTTCTAGCCACGGTACTTCTTTGAGAGGCAAAACAAAGCACCATGCAACAGAGTATACTTGGAAGGGAACATACCTAAAGTTATTACCAAAGACTTATAGACAGTCTGAGTACATACGATTAATGAAGAGCCATTTTGCGGGAATGGGCACTTTCATTCTTCTTTCCTCATTTTTCACTTAATGAAACAATTAAGTTTACATCTACTCTATTTACATCACTCATTTTCTATAGAACTCCAAAGAATACATTGTAAAGGTTGTTGTTAGTTGTAGGGATTTATTCGGCTGTTAGAGCTGATTGTGGGGGAAGTAGGCGGTAGTTTGTAATTCGACGGCAGGAAGAAGTTTGGAATGTAAAGAGCCATTGAGCTCAAAGTATGTATTTGATTTTCATATCAATTGAACAAGAAAATTTCATAGGATCTGAAGTCTATATTCATGCAGATGATGTTTTCCTTACTATGATTGTCTCATTTCATGTCTTCCTGCTTGTCCATTATTCTCGATAGAATCATTAATTCCGGCTAGGATATACTACTTACTAAAATTACCTAATGCTTCACGCTCTTCTTATCTTTGATGTTTTACAGTTTGTGTATGTAGAAGATTCATGATAATTTAACCAGTATAAGTTGGCTGAATTAGTGCTTATTGATGTATGAATTTGGAGCTTGTTTCCTTAGATGTTCTTGTTTGGTTTCGGCTAGAAGGAGTATTGGGATCTTGGGGATTTAGGATTAGCCCTTTCCACTAGGGTCCTTTTCCAGGTTGGCCTTTCTAGATCCTTTGAGTGAGTGTCAAAAGCATTGAAGGTTAAAAGTCGTTCTCAGATCTTAGGCCTTACTCTATGTTTATTCTTGATTTTTCTAGTATTCGGATAGTAGTTATGAGCACGCTGGGCTTGTTTTCCTTGAGTATCTTGTAGCCGGAATTTTAGTTAAATGACCTCGACTGATCTTAAGCCCCCTTTATTGTCTTTATGAGAGTTTCCTTTTAGTATGTCAGAAGAGCTGGATTTAAATGACATCGGCTTAGATCTTAGGCTACCCTTTGGTTTCTTTCTTTCCACCCATTCTTAATGTTCCATTCCACCATCTATCTAAAGATCCTTTAGTATAGATGTTTGCCCTATGAAAGCCTTGGATAGTTTTTATGCAATTAATCCCCTTTCATGACTCCATAGCCCAATGGATTAACCTTTCTCTTGACCCATCTTCCCAAGTAAACATCCTTCTATTCACTTCCTTATTTACTTCCATAACCTTCTCAGTTAATTATCTCCAACCAAACAAAGCAAAATCAAAAAATCCCTTTGTGCTTCATACCTAGCCTAATACCTCATTTTGAGCTTCAAAGATATATCACCAATTTTCATTTATAGAGAGATCCTCATGGATCAAGGAGGGATACATCCTAGGATCGAGAAAGTGATTTGATGTTTTTTATCTTTTAGTCTTGTCAATGCAGCCCAGAAACATAGGAACACATAACATGGCCCAGGCGACTTTCAGGGACTTTGGAGTCAGCTTTCTCCTGAACATCTCCCAGGGCTCAAGAAGACAAATTAGCCTCAAATTGGTATTTAATTGCTAATGGTGGATAGCGGCCTATTTCAAACATTAATTCATCCACACAGCAGCTCCACAATTTCTAATAGACCTTAAGACTCCACTTGGAGGAAGAACCCTAAAATATTCTAGACCTTATAGGATAGAGACATTTAGGTTGGATTTGGTTTAAAGAATTTGTGAGCAATCTACCACTATGTTCATATCCTACTTTAAAGCTTGATCAGAGATGTACAAGATGATAGCCACATTGATTATAGGAAATATCTCAAGCCATGATCTTCATACCATGTATGGCTGAGACCCATACACGTAACCTAGTGAATCAGAGCCTCATGCTATGTCACCATTTTTGATGAAACTTCAGAGTAGTCCTTGATCTCTGATTTCCACTACCTACACATACCAAGGTCATAGAAAGATCTGGCCTCTAGTTTTCCTCTTATCTTCTAGCCCTTCTACTTGGGACTTACAAATAAGCTACCCCTTTTTATGGAGAAAATAAAAAGATCCTTTGCTAAGCGACATGTTGAGAATCTTGAGGATTTTAATTGACTTATATGAAATGAAAAATATGATGTGCGTATTAGAATGTTTTCCTTGTCATTACAAGGAAATGTTAAAGTTGGTTTAAAAAACCTTCAGTACAAGCATCATCATTTCATCGGTTTTCTCAAGTTTTCCTTGATAGATGGGTAGTCACGAGGAGATGTCTTCCTCTCATCCTAGAAGAATACCGAATTTGAGAAGACAACCAGAGAGACAATACATAACTTTTCAGCTAGGTTCAATAAGGTATACAATGCATTTTCGAATAAAACCACCCTTGGGATGGGCTTTATTGCACTATCCATTTTGACCTGAGGTGGGGCCCATATAAGAGAAAAGAGAGCCTTGACTGGAGGGGAAATTGAGAACGTAGCAATTATTGTTAGATACAACATAAGGTGTAGGGAGAGAAAATATTAAAAGCAATAAAAAGGGACCAAGCGAGCAATAAAGGAAGATCTCTTTAGAAAACAAATTTGGAAAAGGTCAAATCAGGCGACCAACACTTTAAACATAGAAGAGGAAGAATATGAGTTGAAACTAGAAATGATGATTGGAAAATACCTACACCTTGTCCTCGGGAAAAGAAAACTGATCACTACTGAACACCAGCAACATGCAAAGAATGTATGATGAGAACAGGATTTTAAATCAAAATATGAACTTGCGAATGCTTTCGAAGAAAGACTCGCTGAGAGTCCGGAAAGTTTGATTGGTAACATTGCTTAAATATTATAATTTTCCTAATGTGATATGTCGATGATGATTTTTTTCAAAGGGAAACTAAGATGGAAGGACCATTATCGGTAAATCTATGGGAGGAAGATCCCGGGACCCATTAATTTCAAGAAAGTGATGAGCCAATGCCATTCATCATGTCTTGATGAGAGAACGTGTTAAGTTTGATGAGATGAAGATTCATTGAATCTTCACTTTGCTTTTATATCACATCAACGATGAAAACAATTTCCACATGAAAGATGGAAGTCAGTAACTGGCTGAAGGATGAGGAAGAAGAAATGAAGAAACCATGACAAGATAAGACCTCTTGAACCTTCTCTAAAAGGGTTGAGGTAATCAAAGAAACCACATACAAAGAATATATTGAATCTTTTCACGAATATCATCACCTTAATCAGATATCTCGGAAGCTACAAGAGGACAACAACACCAAATATATGATAGTCCTCTAGTTCAGGTTACAATGAATGGAGAATATTTTCTTTCTCAAGAGTCTTTTCTTTGATTCGGTGGAAAGGAGACGGATTTGGTTGAAAACTACTTGTCAAGCCTCACAACCGAGGTATTATTTCATGATCCTTATGCTCATTTCACGCAAACATTTGAAGAAGGATCAAAGGTCATCAGAGCATCTTGTTGCAGACAACAAAAATTTTTAAAGTTGCTATTAAAACAAAGAGAATGGGAGTGGCCACTGCCTATCAGAAATATGCTCAAAGAGATGGCAGAAAATACAGTCATGGGATCATCGATTGGCTTGGATGTATTGGAAAAAGAGTGCTTGTAAGCTAGACATGTAATGTCTCTAGTTAAATGGGTAGGTAAATCTTAATAAAGCTCCTTTGTGACATTTAGTTAGTTGTTTTTAATTTCTTCAAAGCCCAACAAACTAGACAATATAATCCACAGTTTAGGTTGTGTTTCAAATTTTGTCTTAGAATGTAGAGAAATAAATTTGCAGACGGTTTAATCTGGTAGATATTAGTTTAGGTAGAAGCTATGAGGCCAACTATTTAATGTCACGGTCTCTGGAGTAATAAAGTCTGCTGATAGATAGTATATTTCACATTTTACAAAAAATGATGATGTAAAAGTCTACTTGGTCTAAATTCTATGAAAGAAAAAATACGGGGCAATGGAGGGTAGGTAGTTGTTTAGTATTCTTTGCTAATATGATGTCTTCATGATTTTAGGTTGATCAAGGAAAGAAGAAAGGTGGTCAAAATACGAGGCATCTAGTATTTTTTGAGATTCTTGACACCTTCAAGAAGATGCCATCCCCATGTGGAATTGCTTGTTAGCCACCTATAGGATTTTGTCAAACAGCGGGTAGCTAAATGGTATGAGTCGTCAGGAAACATTTCCCTTGAAAATCTTTCATCCTTGGAAACCTCCAAGTGTCTTTTTCCTTTGAAGAACCTCATTCTTGTTTCCATGAAGAACAAAGCTGTTGTTTTGTGAAGAAAATTTGTTATTACGAAGAGCCTCCATTTCCTTATTCTTCATTCCTACATTTCCCTTTTCACCTTTATTACTTTCATAAAAATTCTTCTATTAACCCTCTAAGAAACCATCAAATCCCTTTTAAACCTTACAGTGCACTTGATTTGGTTTAAAATCTACTTTTCCTCTAGGGCCTCCTTTGGCCTAAAGAAGCACTATTTTTGGCCTAAAATACTATTTTACACTATATCGGTCTTATAGCCCACTGAGGGATTATAGGGCTTAACCCATTTCTTCATAAACCTTTAGCTCCACTGTAGAGGTGCTAAAACTCCAAAATCCCTTTAAAACATATAAATCATTTTTCTCATCCATTGAAGGTTAAGCCCACGAGGAAAGCAGCCCTCTGCGACTCCCATATAACACAACGCACGAGGACCAGGGTGCTAGCTTCAATCACAAGTGAAATTGGAGCTCTCCATTTCGGACTTTTTCCTTTGTTCTTGGTAAATTCCGTCACGTGAGCCTTTTCTCCATCGATCTCCTACAATCTCAGCCGTTGATCCAGTTCTAATCACGACGGCCCAGTCTAATTGCATTGCACCCATCCGTCGCAATTTCCAAGCTGGCAGTGCCATCCCCGATTGAATCTAACCATCCGATCACGTAGAATCCAATGGACTGTGATTAAACAATTTCTCCATACATCACCACTCCCCATTACCCCTCCGATTGAATCCCATGATTGTCCATGAATCGATGGTCAAGATTATTTCGCTACCTTATAACTTTTCTCCCACTTTGTAAAACCTTCTGCCTCATTTTTGTATTTGAGCCATCCATCGAATAGATCCGATGGATAGTTAAACCCAGAGACGAGTACGATGGCCAACACATACACTCTTGCTCATCAAATCTCAGCCGTCCATCTCGCATGATCCTATGGTCTACACTAATCTCGATGATTTCACCTACGATAGTGCATATTACCCCACTCACGCTAACACCTCCATTAGATCTTTCTGCCCCCATCAACTGACTGGGCATATTATTGTTTTTCTTCCCAACGGTCAATGTTAAGAAATCATGGAGACGTGCTTGTTATTGTATTTTCCATGTGTCAAGTAGTGTACGGAATCGCGTGAATTTTGTGAATTCACTTACCTCAGTAGCGAAAATTGTCCTTTTCTGCCTTATCACCTTTTTCCCCTTAAACTTGAGTTTTCATGTTAATCGCAACCATTGAATGCTATGATCAGATGGACACGATCAATTTCACCACGATTCCTCTCCCATCTACTTATGCTCTTCCCAAATAACTCTATCGAAAACCTCCACCGTTGGTCACCATTAACTGCTGATCAACGGTCATGACATGATTGCATCTCCCCGATTCGTTTTAGCCTCAAACACTTTCGTCCCGATGAATGCAGTAGTAGATTGCCTTGTTGATCTAATCTAACGCTCCAAAACCACCCTCTGAGACCTTCATCGGACTATTTTCTCCATTTTGCCATGGTTTTCCACCGTTTCTTTGCTGCTACCATTGTTTTTCATCGTTTCTCCCCATCCTCCATGGCCCTTTGAGCATCCATCCTCCACTCCCATGGTTTTCTAACATGTTTATCGTGTTTTTGTGGGGTTACAAATGGAAAAATTCGCTCGTCTCACAATCACGAACGGAAAGTTTCAGTACAGGAGAACATTTCTAGGAGACGAAAACACGGGAAATGCAACATTAGAAAAGTTTAACGCACATTTTATTAAAAGGAACGTGTTAAAACCACGACTAAACCCTCCTTGCACCATTAAAACCTACACATGCACCAAAGTAGTCGAAGCTGAAGCGAGAAAATTGTATCAGCGACGGATTAAAGGGATTTGGAAATCATTATTGAAGATTAAATGGTATGATCCAATGTTTTAGAGGAAAAAGGCAGGATAGACTTTAATAAAGATGATTAAAGGCTTAATGAAGCCTAAACACATGAAAAAAGCCATATCATTGGTTTTAGTAATCAGACACTTTTTCTCCAAAAGGACTAGCTACATCTACTTCTTCATCAAGGGAGCTACTTCCCTTGAGCGTGAACCCTGCTCACTCAGGCCACAAAAAACTGTCCAGTCCTTGATTATGGAAATATGGAGATCTTGCGAGACCTTTGAGCTACATTACTTCTTTGAGAAGGAAAACAGTCACCATGCAGCCAAAATGCTGAGAGGAACATACACAGAGGTGTACAAAGACTTCTAGACCATCTGAGTACACACGATTAATGAAGAACCATTTTAGAATGGGCCACTTTCCGTCCTTCTCCTCCTCTGTCATAATGAAAAAATTAAGTTTAAAATCTACTCTGTTATCACTCATTTTTCCTATAATAACTCCAAAGAATACATTGTAAGGTTGTTGTTGGTTGTAGGGATTTATTATTTGTTAGAACTGTTATTGGAGAGTAATTTTGAGTAGTTTGTAATTTAGCGAGTTTGGGAGGAGAAGTTTGGAATGTAAAGAGCCATTGAGCTCAAAGTATGTGACTAATTTTCAGCATCAATTGAGCAAAGAAAATTTCATAAGATCCTGGTCTATATTACCGATGATGTTTTCCTTACTATGATTGTCTCATTTCATGTCTTTCACCTTTGTCATTATTCTGCGATAAGAATCATTAATTCAGCTTAGAATATCTTGCTATAAAGTACCCTAATGCTTCCTGTCTTCTTATCTTTGATGTTTGTTATTGTATGTAAGAAAATTCATGTGTTCTTGATATAGAAGTGGCTAGTCCGTGCTTATTGATGTATGAATTTGGGCTTGTTCATTAGATTTTCTTGTTTTGTGTTTAATTTGGGATGAAGAATTAGGATGCGGGGTTAAGAGTTAGCCCTTTCCACTAGGGTCCTTTCCAATAGTTGGCCTTTCTAAGATCCCTTTGAGTGGTGTCAAAGCATTGAATGTTAAAAGCCGTTCTCGATCTTAGGCCTTACTCCTATGTTTAATCTTGATTTTTTTCTATTATTACGATGGTAGTTATGAAATTTGCTAGGCTTGTTTTGCTTGAGTATGTTGAAAGCGATTTTGATTCAATGACATGAGCTGCAGATCTTAAACACCCTTTGTGTCTTTTATGAGGTCCATTGAATTATGTCAAAATAAGGCGTGGATTTAAATGACATGCGACTTGATCTTAGGCTACCCTTTAGTTTCTTTCTTTCACCCATTCTTAATGTTCCATTCCACCATCCCATCTAAAGATCCTTTAGTATAGATGACTTGCCCTATGAAAACCTTGGATAGTTTTTATAGAAAGTAATCCCCTTTCATGACTCCATAGCTTAATGGATTAACCTTTCTCTTGACCCATCTTCCCAGGCAGCATCCTTCTATTAGTTCCTTCTTGCTTCCACCAGCGCTACAGTTAATGTCTCAACCAAACAAACAAAATCAAAACCCTTGTGCTTAATACCTAGCCTAATACCTCATTTGACTTCAAAGATATATCATTCTTTGCATTTATAGAGATCCTGCGGATCGGAGGGCTACATCTAGGATCCAAAGTGATTGTGTTTTTATCTTTTGGTCTTCTTTTCCTGAAGACCAATTAATACCAGTGTGCAATTGCGTGGTGGATAACTGACCTATTTAAACGCTCAAAATTCATCCACACAGTGACTCCACAATTCCTAATAGACACAAATTCTCCATTGGAGGAAGAACACAATGGCGGTGCTTATAGAGGATAGAACATTTAATTTGGATTTGGTTTTAAAGAATTCATTAATTTTATCTACCACTACGTTCTATCCTACTTTAAGCACGTCAAGTGTACAAAGATGATACCCACATTGATTATAGGGAAGATCTCAAACCTGCAGTCTTGAGACCATGAGAAGACCCATACACCCATGAAAAAACTAGTGAATCAAAGAGCCTCATCATTGTCTACGTGCATTGAAACTTCAAGCGTCATGGGTATCTGTGCACTACCTACACCTACCAAGGTCATAGAAAGATACAAACCTCGTTTTGCCTCTTATCTTTCAGTACCTTCTGTAGGACCTTACAAATAAGTTGCACTTGCATGGAGAAAATAAAAGATCAACTGGCAGCACGACATGTTAGAATCTTGAGGATTTAGTAGCTTATATGAAGTAGAATAATATGATAAGTATTGAATGTTTTCCTTGTCATTCGGGGAATTTTAGAGTTAGTTTTAAAACCTTCAGTTGCAAACATCATCAATTTTAGTAGTTGCCACCAAGTTTTCCTTGATAGATGGGTAGTCAGGGAAATGTCTTCCTCATCCTTGAAAGATACCCCGAATTTGAAGACAACCGGGAAGACCAATACATAAATTTTCAGCTAGGTTCAATAAGTTATACAATGCAATACCTTGAGATAAAACCACCCTTGGGATGGGCTTTATTGCACTTATCAAGTTCTTTTGACCACGGAGTGGAATTCCATATAAGAAGAGAGGCCCTTTGAGCCTAGAGGAAATTAGTATTAAAATTATTGTTGAATACAACGCAGGTGTAGGGAGAAAACATTAAAGCAATAAAAGGACAAAGCGGAGAAAAAAAGAAGATCTCTTTAGAAACAAGTTGGAAAGATTGAGGCGGAATAACCTTGCTAAACATAGAAGAGGAAGAATATGAGGTTGAAACTAGAAATGATGATTGGAAAGACCTACACTTGTCCTGGGGAAAAACCAGGATCACTTGCTAGACATAGCGGTATCACAATGTATGATGAACAAGTTTTTAAATCAAAATGAACTTCTGGATTCTTCCGAAGAAAGACTTGATGAGAGTCTAGAAAGTTTGATTGGTAACATTGCTATGATTATGTATTCTAATGTTGATCTATACGATGATTTTCCAAGGGAAGCTACTGGAAGGACCATTATCGAGTAGATCTATGGGAGGAAGATGGAATATAAATTTCAAAGAAGAACGGTAATTAAATGCGAGTATACATGATCTTGATATAGAAGACGATCCTTTGAAAGTTTGATGAGATGAAGGTCATTGAATCTTCACTCTTCTTTATATCATCATCGTGGTAATTTCCATGAGCTGGAAGTCGGCATCTTTTCGGCGTAGGATGAGGAAGAAAACAATAAAGAAACTCTTTAGAGCCAAGATGAGTATCTTGAACCTTCTCTGAAAGCGGGAGTAATCAAAAACCACAGCCAAGAATATATTAGTCTTTTCCATGAGCTCAACACTCAATCAGGAGATATCACCAGGCTACAAGAGGACATGCCTTGTCTGGTGAGTCTCTGGATTCGGGTTATAGTGAGGATGAAGAATTTTTTTCTTTCTCAAAAGAATCTTTTCTTTGATTGATTGAAAAGGAAGCAATCTAGTTGAAAACTACTTGTCAAACACTCACAACCGAATTATTATTTCATGATCCTTATGCTCATTTCACACGCAAAACATTTGAAGAAGGATCAAAGGTCATCAAGAGCATCTTATTTGCGGATATGAAATTTTTAAAGGCGCTATTAAAACAAAGAGATAGGGTGGCCCACACATCAACATGCTAGAGATGGCGAAAATGCCGGTCATGGGATCATACGATTGGTAGTCTGTTGGAAAGAGTGCTTGTAAACTAGACATGTAAATGTCTCTAGTTAAGTAAGTGCGGTAAATCTATCAAATCCTCGGCTGTGAAATTTAGTTAGTTTTTTTTTAATTTCACAAGTCAGCAAAACGAAGCAGTCTAATCTTGGTTTGGCTATGTTCAATCTGTCTTATATGAAAATGCACTTGAGGCAGTTTAATCATGAGACTATTAGTTCAGACAGAAGGCGTAGGCCAATGATTTAATTTGGTCTCATGGAGTAATAAAGTCTTGTAGATAGGTGTATTTTCTTTGTTTCCAAAAAATGATGATGTAAAGGGTTTACAGTCTAAATTCACCTTGAAGAAAAAATACTAGGACAATAGGAGGTAGGTAGTTGTTTGAGATATTCTTTATTTGTGATGTCTTCATGATTGTAGCGAAAATTTGATCAAAATAAGAGGACTGGTCAGAAATACAGGAGCATCGGCATAGGTATTTTATTGGTCTTGACACCTTCAAGGAATGCAGAAATCCCATGTGGAGCCCTTTGTTAGTCACCTTATAAGAGAACTTTGTCAAGCAAACACGTGGCTAAATATGTTGAGTCTTCAAGAGAAACATTTCCCTTGAAAATCTTTCATCCTTGAAGCCTCCAGTGTCTTCCCTTTAAAGAACCCTCATTACTATTTCCATGAAAGAACCATGTTGTTTTGTGAAGAGTACGCATCGAAGAGGCCTCCATTTCCATATTCTTCATTTCACATTTTCCCTTTTGTCACCTTTATTCCTTCATAAAACTTCTTCTATTAACCCTCTAAACCATCAAAATACACTTTTTAGAAGCCTTACAACGTCCTTGATTTGGTTAAAAATCGCTTTTCCCTCATTGGAACCCTGCTGGCCTAAAGCACTATTTTTGGCCTAAAACTCCTATTTTTATATATACGTCTTACCTTTGAGGGCTTGCAGAGATAACCCATTTCTTCATAAACCTTTAGCTCACTTAGCCGGGTGCTAAAAAACCCCAAAAATCCCTTTAAAACACATAAAAATCATTTTTTATGCTCCATTGAAGAGTTAAACACAGGGCTTATTCTCTAACGCCTCCCCCATAACCTGCGGGACCAAGTGCTAGATTCAGCTCGCAAATCACAATTGGAGCTCTCCGTTTCGGATTTTTCACTGTTCTTCCTTAAATTTCCGATGCGATGAGCCTTTGCTCCATCGATCTCCACTTGTAATCTGTGGATTGATCATTCATCAGACGGCTTGAATCTAATAGCATTGCGCCCATCATCACAATTGCCCATTGCCGGTGCCATCCCCGGTCGAATATAATCGTCCTGTCGTAGAATCCAACGGTTGTGGTCCTTATTTCCAAGCCCCATCACACTCCCCATTACCCCTCAGGTGAATCCTTCAAGGTTGATTGTCCGCAGTCAGATGGTCAAGATTATTTTAGCAAACCTTATAACTTTCCCCCCTTTGGCAAAATATGCCTCATTTTCATATACGAGTCATCTTTTGAATAGATCAAGCAATTTCTTGATTAAACTGGCAGTCGATGACGGCACATACACTATTTCTCCATGAATCTCAACTATGCATCTTACGCATGATCCTCGGTCCACACACTCTTCCCTAGATGAGGATTTCACCTGTGGGCATCTTCCCCATTGCGCTCACACCTCCCACCCATCTAATCTTTACGCCCCCCATCCAACGGAGGAATATCATGTTATTTCCTTTGAAGGATTAACATTCGAAATCACGAGATGTAAGTGGTATTGGATTTCCGTGTCAAACGTGTATGGAATCGTGTGAATTTTGGCAGATTCCACTGCCACCTCCAAAGCATGCAGAAAAGCATCCTTGTTTTTACGCATATCACCTTTTCCCCTACGCATTGAATTTTCATGTATTTAATCGCAGCTTAGTTGAATGTTATGATCAAAGGACACGATCCTAATTTCTGGGTTCCTCTCCCTCCCTTATGCTCCAAATAACTCATAGACGAACCTCACGTTTGAATGCGATTAGCTTTATTTGATCAACGATCACGAAATGATCAAAATCTCCCGATTAGTTTAGCCCTCCAAACACTCGTCAATGAATCCCCGGACCATAGATTTCTTGTGCAGATCTAATCCTAATGAGTCCAAAACGCCTCACCTAGACCTTCATCTGACCGTTTTCTCCATTTCGCCATGGTTTTCCACCGTTTCTTCGTTGCTACCATTGTTTTCATCGTTTCTCTCCATCCTCCCATGGCCCTCCGAAATTAAAGAATTATTAAAACCACTGAGAACTAAACCCTCCTACGCCATTAAAGCCTACACATACACAACTTGATCAGCGAAGCCAGAAAAAGTGTATAGAGAAACGGCAATTAAATTTAAGGCTCATTATTGAGAAGATTAAATGCTGCCTTAGTCAATTTTTAAGGGACGAAGACAAAGAAGACATTAATAAAGATGATTAAAGGGATTAATGAAGCCTAAGCATGAATGGGCATTTATTTGACCTTCTTCTCCTTTGTCATAATGAAACAATTAAGTTTACATCTACTCTTGCTACATAATATTTCCTATAAGAACTCCAAAGAGCTCTGACCCTTCAAGGTGTTGACAGTTGCAGGATTTATTCTATTTATTAGAAACATTATTGAAGTATTTGAGTAGTTTACAATTTAAAAACATTTGGAAGAAATTTTGGAATGTAAGAGCCATTGAGCTCCAAGTATGTGACTGGTTTGCACATCAATTGAACAAAATTTCACAGGATCTGGTCCTATGTGCCAGTGATATTTCTTACTATGATTGTCTCATTTCATGTCTTTCACACTTGTCCATTATTCTACGATAAGAATCGATAATTTAGCTTGGATATATAATCTTGTAAAGTCACGCTATTGCTATACCTCTTCTTTATCTTTGATGTTTTTTGTTATTTGTGTATAAGAAGAAAATTCATGATAATTTAACTTGATTATAAAGTTGGGCAGTGCATCAACTTCTTGATGTATGAATTTAGACTTGTTTTCTTAGATGTTCTTGTTTGGTTTGGTATTTGGAAAATTGGGATGCGGGGATTTAGAGTTAACTCTGTCCACTAGGGTCATTTTCCAACCAGGTTGGCCTTTCTAAGATCCCTTTAGTGAGTGTCACAAGCATTGAGTTAGAATTCCTTCTCGATCTTAGGCCTTACTTTATGTTTAATCTTGAATGTTTTCTGTCGGGAAGGTAGTTATGAGGTTGTTGGACTATTTCCATGATGGTATGTTGAAATAAAGATGCAGTTTAAATGGTATCGACGATCTTAAGCTACCTTTAATTGTCTTTATGAGTTTTTGCTTTCAAGTATGTCAAAATAAAGACACAGTTTAAAAATGACATCGAGCTTGATCTTATCTTCCTTTGGTTTCTTTCTTTCACCCATTCTTAATGTTCCATTCACCATCTGTCTAAAATATCCTTTAGTATAGATGAGCTTTCCCAATGAAGCCTTGGATAGTTGTTACATGCAAACAATCCTGCTTCATGACTCCAAGCCCAATCGTTAACCTTTCTCTTGACCCATCTTCCCATGTATCCTTATATTTATTTCCTTCTTTACTTCCATAACCTACTCGATTAATGATCTCCAACAAACAAACAAAATAAAAAAACCCTTGTGCTTCATACCTAGCCTAATACCTCATTTTGAGCTGAGATATATCATTATTTGCATTTATAGAGATCCCTCTCTTGGATCCGGGAAGGCTAGATCCTAGGATCCCAAAGTGATTTGATGTTGTCTTATCTTTGGTCTTATTACGTCGGCCAAAACATAGGAACCACAACACATGGGAGCCCGAGCCGCTGAAGAGGAAGAGAGGAGACGATGTTGCTTGCCAGGGAGATGAATCGTGCCTCGAAGAAGATTCCGATATTGAGTTGGCACATCACGATGCTAGCAGTTATTCCAGAAGAACAACATTCATATCTCTAGATTACTGCCCCCAAAGTACGAGACCAACACCGGGTCCCTACCTCCCTATTTTTTTTTTTCTATAAAATCTAAGTGATGTACATTAAGTTAAAGTTGAGTCGATTGAATAGAAATCCGTTGTGAGCGGCAATGCATGTGCTGTAGCATTGCTAGTGGTATAATTACCTTAACCCGAACGGGAGGTTCATTCTAGTGACACCATAAATGATATGGCGAGATCATTCACCGTACTCAAAATTTTGGGCGGGGAAACGGCGATGTGGAACAACAATGGTACCTCTATGAAACCATATAGAGGCCCTACTTCCCTTTGACATGAGCCACCTCACTCAAAAAATATCGACAACTTGTAGGATGCATTAGACGGTATGAAGATAGAGCAATGAGCGGGATACCCGCAAGAATAGGGAGGGAACGACCTCGAGCCATCACAGGATTGCAGCATCATATTTCCAATCACATTGAAAAATTAAGGAGGTAGCCCATAAGACCAGCCAGGCCAAATTTCTAGTGCACATTGCACAGTAGAAGGACACGGCGGCGGTGTCCTCGGTTGTGAAAACCGAGGGAGTGGGGACCACCATTAATGGTAGTGCGGGGGCTCCACCTATCGGAGGAGTTGCACGAGATAAATACCATGAGAGTGCATCACTTTCTAGCTTGATGCAAATTTTAAATTACGTTGTCCGAAATTCATATGAGTATTGCAAAATTTTCCAAACGTGGGTCATGTGTCAATTTTACGAAGTACTTCAATGTTCCAAAATGTGTACGCTGAGTTGCAACGCTTGACGCTCCATGAGCCGAATAGTGCGAGGTCACAGATGCACTAGCGAGCCCAGATTAGATCGGCCCTCCTGAGTGAATGGGGCTCCCGGAGGCCGAGGAGGTGGTATGAGGGAGATTCGTCTGAGGAGGATGAGATCATTTGAATGCTACAATTGTGATCAAGAGGGACATGTGGCGAAGTGTACCTACCCAAAATACCATGGTTTTCCTAGTGCCACGTAGACACACACAGCAGAAGATTATCCTGAACTTATCAGAAATGGGAGGAAGAGCAAAGCCAAGTATGAATCTAGTGAACCTGGAGACCTAGAGGGACAACGACCGGAAATGTAAACGTAGCCATAGTTACGAGGAGGAAAATGGGGAGATGCACCGTGAGAAGGATCAGATGAGATGATTATGCCAACATCCATGAAACAATGCAGTTACGGTGAAATGAAGAAGAGAAGTATTTTCAGGAGGCGTAGAAAATTTTGCCAGTTTGGGGAGACAAAGATATTGAGTTAAATTGTGAAAGAGAAAAGATACAGGGAGAATAGAGTGCTCTGAAGGCTTGATCGAGTCTTCAGCCTATTTCTCAAAATTGTTGATAGCATCAATGTAGGAACAACTCAAACATACCGGAGAGTGTTGCGAGTGGAATGCGGGAGCCGAGAATCCCGAAACAACACCATAGTATGTACAATTAGTAAGAAAACAAGAAGAACGAGAAAGAGTCCAACCTTGCTGCCATCACCGACAAGAATTTGGCCAAGTCATTGCCCGGTGAGCAACCCTTGGCGAGTGCCCAGGCGAAATGCGCTAGGGTAGAAAGCATGGAAACATAGGGATGTCCTTCGTTCCACTAATACGGGCAGCCACGAGGCAGCCGGATCTGTGAACTTCAATAGAAATGTGAGTAGCAGCATCAACAAATCATCAGCGTTTACTAAGAGCATTATCGGATCTGAAACTGAGAAGAGACCACAACAGAAGTTGCAGTGACTTCAGTCTTCAGGACATCTAGCCCATTGTAGCGGCCCTACGACACCCGGTACCACCTAGAATATAAGGCGATGTTGTGGGTGAGCAGGCTATCATGTCAAGGTAGCATGGGACAAGCCTTAGGTATGAGAACGGAAGCAGGCAGCTCTAGCGGCACAGCCCAGCTCACCAAACCCCGGGCCATTTATGCAGTAGTCACTGTGAGCCGGAACAAGTTAGAGAGTGCAGGAAGCCTTGAGTACTTCTGACTGGGAAGTATGCAGAATACAAACGAGTCCCACAGAACATATGATGGCCACGACTCTCGGGCCATTATATTGCCTCTGAAAGCTATAATCAACCAGAGATTTAGAATGCAAAAGGACCCGGCCAGGCCTTGATCCTTATATTCAGCGATGGAATACTTGGATGTCAGTTAGCAATTCAGAGCCTAAGTTCAGAATGACCCACGCGGAGCCCTCCGGGGCTTCCGGGCATCTGTCATGGAAAGTGCTCGAATCTGTTTCTTGGTAGAGCTCTGGGCTTGTTACACAAGTCTCAACCGTCCTTTGGCAAGCTCCATTTAAAGCTGAGGCTTAGTCCTCGAGATTGCGGCCGCAACCTAAACCAATTCTACAGAGTGGCAGAGGCTATAGCTCCTTCAGAGGTCGTAGCCTTGCAAGATCCCCGAGTTAGGTACTGTTTGAGAAAGCAGAGGAGGGACAAGCTGAGAACGGGATATGGGAACAAGAGGAGCCATGGATGTGGAGACGGTGATGTGCGATTGACTGGGATGAGTCGAGACTATAGTCAAGGCACATTCGGGCCCTTATTTTAATTTTGCATGAAGAAAAAATTGGGTTATTGGATCGACATGATGGCGAGCGCCAACAAGCGGTGAGTGGCAGGCTGCCCAGGGTTGTGAAGGAGCGGGGAGATAGGTGAGCTGAAGTTGAAATGGCAGAAAAGTGTAGATGAAGGAAAGATGCAACAAGACAGGCAGTGGAACTCATTTAATGAAGGCGAAAGAAACAGTGGTATGAAAAAAAATGAATAAATAGGTTGTCACTCAACAACAAAGGGAGAAAAAAAAGGTAGAGGCGGGGTTAAGTAGAGCAGTAGAGGAGAAAATTGACTGTTTGTCTAGTCTTGACATCATTGTATTTCTATGTCTCCATATATATGTTATTATGCTATAGTATCTCTCTCATTCTGTGGGACCTTTGTAGTGGATTTGGGAAACTCATTCACTCATGATATAACACTTGTGTTTCTTGAATGTTTCTTAATATATGCGAGGAGTTGTTGTTACATCATATGTCTTGAATGTGTTGCATGATTCTTTTACATGGTACTTTAAAATTTTATTGCTTATTATACGCATGATGTTTTAGAGATCTTCTATATCTGTTATGTACACATACGATTCAGAGATAGCTTTGAGTTGCAGATCCATCTCGCTGATGCAGTCATTCCCCTCCCTTCATGGTCACGACACACACGATTGAATTCTGCTCTTCGGGTAGGGTGAGGCCCGGCGTGGTGCTGGGCTACAACGAACTCCCTTGTTGGCCCAGTCACTGAACTGGGTCTTGCAGTGAACTGTTTCCTTGCCAAAACGAGATGATGAGGAGGACCAGCCTTCAGATGGAAACCAGGTGAGTTTGAAAATGGCTCTGTATGAGAAACAGAAGAAGCTAAGGTTGAGCAACTCACTCAAAATTAGTGCTTGCCTTAAATTCGCCCAGGATAGAGAGTCATGGATTGATAAAGCCAATTTGCATCTGGAGAGTTTTAGCAAGAGGCCAAAAAGGAAAATTATTTATCTAAAAATGGAACTATTTATAATGCTATGAAAATATCCATTTCCATATAATTCCCAATTGTGCAAAATTAATTTCTCCATGTCTTACAAGTTAAACAAAGTGTTTTTGGTAATTGTTTACAGAGCTTTATTGTAGAAAATGTTAATTAAAGTTCTTGTTTAACATATTATAAAAAGAAATACACATCAATAGAAATTCAATAAGCACTGCAGTAAAATTACGAGTTAGTTTCACCCCTCCTGGGCTACATTTGTTAAGGTCCAAGGCTCCCAATGGGCATGTCCTTTCTCACAATTAAGTTGATCAAATAGTTCTCTGATGAGAAATATATGCAAACGGGGAGAAAAAAAACTGTGAAATTGACTTCGGGAAGATAGAAATAAGTTAAAAATGGCTTTCATTTCACCTCAAACGAGTGAAGTACAACCCAATACAGCTACATCTTCACGATGGCCCACAAGTAGGCTCTTTCCTCTTCCCTGAAGCAAATGGCTGAAAAACACCTTTTTTCACTTCTACAACTCGTCCCAAACACTCCAAAATCTTGAAGAAGCCAAAATTGACTCAAATTTCGTCCAATTTGGTTCAATATTGAAAGTTATGACCTCCCAAAGCGCCCAATGCTTGAGAAACCCCACCAAATGTGGGTGAACTCAGTTAAGCGTGCTAAATTTGGCATAGAATACATATTTGGTGGAACGTTCCCAAACAGAAAAGGTGGAACCACTGGAATCATATTAAATCCCAAGTTATGGTCACATTTTACCAACGGCCCACATCGGCGGAATAGGTTGTAACAACCCCAACATGACAATAAAATGGTATTGTTACGTTGGCCACATGGGCTCCGCCCATAGCTAGCGAACAACTTTAACCAGCGATCACCGCAATACCATGGGTTCTTCATGCCTAGGTTGTATTGCTATCGAATAACATGGCACTAGCCCATATGGGCTATTTGCTTCTTTCCACCATCGAATGCGACTTTAAACTTTAAAAACGTTATGAACTATATTGATTATAGAAATACTACATGTGGGATGGTGGGAGACGCTTGTGCTTGCGGGGGCTAAGAACCAGCGTTCTAACCGTAGTGCAAAAAAAAAAAAAATTTAGTATGAGAATTACAATGGCTTGGACCACGTGGTAGCCTCACGGACACTGCACCACTGCACCAGCTACTTTGTTATACGCACCAATTGACACCAAAGACACTTTCTGCAATATCTGTCACATCTTCTTTAAGATGACCACACCGAATGAAACATATCATCATTTACATCAAAAATAACATGAAAGGATTATGTACAAATATTTTCTTAATCATCAACAAAGTCAGATTTTGACTTGCATTGACAAAGCCTTTTCAATTGCATACGCATTCACTAAAGATGATTCTAGCTTCTTAGATGTGCTCTCACAATAAACTCCTTGCCATCCCTTGAACGAGATGATACTTGCTCTCATGACAATGGAAGATAAACTACGTCATACACAAATACAAACTACCCAACACCACACACAATGTCAAGTGGTACCACATCTAGTTCAACCAAATCAACATAATGAGCTATTATGTGACGCAACATGCACTTCTTGAGACTTGTAAAATCAACGTGCCAAGTAAAAACTAGTGGATATGGATTTGGATGTGGAATGGATCTCATTCCAACTTCTTGACTAAGTCTTCCCAAGATGGGGTTGCTTGAGACCTTGTCCAAGTAACGTGTCTATATTTGTGTGTTTGGAAAATTATTCTCACATGAAACAACTCTATCCTCCTCCCTTCATTTGGAGCTTCTGTAACAGTTTAAAGTGCTAGAGCTGGATTTTCATTGCAATCTCTTTCCCTTTTAGTTCTTTAGTATAAGCTATGCTTTTAGTTTCATCTCTGATTGACTAAAGTCTTGTTCAGTTATTGCAACTATTTTTTCCCTTTTCTTTAGTCTTATCTTTGGTTTTAAATATTTGGCTTCAATTTGAATGTTCAATAATAGATCTTCATCGTGTCTTGTTTTAGATAAGTTTTTACAAGCAATTTCCCTTTTCTTTCCTAGAGTTTGCATTTATTTTCTTCCTTTGCCGAGTAAATTCATTACCCTCATTCCAATCAAAATATTTTTTACCTCCTTCACTCTAAATGCATGGCAGACACAAACCTCGTCTAAACTGTAGGATTTAACATAAGGATAGTATGTATAAGATAGTTGTGTAAACCACCTATACATTTGACAAGTCTGGCTATGCAGAATAAATTCAGTAATAAAACCCTTCGTCTAAACTCTTAGATTGTAATCTTGAACGCTTTTTCCCTTAAGTTGTCACAAAACTTTGCCAATTCATGACCAACCTTTGTAAAATGAGATAATGGATAAAATTGTTGCTTAATTGTGAAGTAAATTTATTATGATAAAGTAGGCACCACTGTATTTTAATTTCATCCTTTGTCTTGGCTTCCCACCATACCAATGGCACTCCTTCTCAAAGAATAAGCCCCTGGCAGATCTTGGTGTCGTCTTCATGAGTTTTGTATCCTCAGAAATAAACTTCCAACTGTCTTATCAATTTTCAAGTTTCTACGCATTGACCTCACCATTAAGCATAAACAACTCAAATTTAACATCAAGCTTTAAAAATGGACTTTTTACCAGGTGGTTTTAGACTTGTGATATTGATTCAGAAGTTGAGGATGACGATGTAAGAGGAAGAGGATGAAGATGGGAATGGTGGATGCCATTTCCTCACTATTGACCCTTTCTTTGACTGTCATCACTTTTATTTCTCTTGAAGAACCCTCTCCTTATTTCAATTGTTTAGACCCTTCTCACTTAGCTTGTCATTCCTTTCTTGGTAGAGTATCCTCACCATCTCAGATCATGTCAAGAAGCCTTTGGGAGAACACCCGTTCCTCTTCTTTGGGATCAATGTCTTGAGGGCTTCTCCTTCTCTTGAAGACATGTTTGAATATTCTTCAATGGCTCTTGGAGGTGTCTCGACCCTTCTTGGTTGAGGATCACTTTGTGCACTAACCAAGTGTCCTTCCTCTTGAGTTTAAGCCTAGGAAGCATCAAAACTTGCAAACAATCAACTATATCTTTACTGGAACAAATTCGGAAACAAAACCTCTGCTTGATATCATACGATCTAAAGAAAATGGAACTATTTGTAAATGTTGTGCAAAGTATCCATTTCCATTTAATTAAGTGTGCAAGGTATTCTCCATGTCTTGCAAGTTAAACAAAGTGTTTTTGGTAATTGTTTCTGAGTTTTTGTGTGAGGAAATGTTAATTAAGTTTACTTTTTAACATATTATATTAGAAATACACAGCAAGAGAAATTCACCATATCATAACACAGCAAACTGATGAGGCAGTTCACCCCTTCTGGGCAACATCTACCAGGTCCAAGGCTCCCAATGGGCATGTCCTTGCTCTATTAAGTTGCTCAAAATGGTTATAAAATGAAATATATGCCTAAACAGGAAAAAAAAGCTGTGAATTTGACTTCAGAAGACAAAAATAAGCTAAAAATGGCTTTTGTTTCACCTCAAACAGTGAAGTAAAACCCAATACAACGCCATCTCCCTGATGGCCCTGATGGCTCTTTGCTCTTCCCTGAAAAAAATGGCTGTAGAACACTGTTTGCCCGTAACCTATCCTGGGAACACCTTACACGTCAAGAAAGCCAAAATTGACTAAAATTTCATCCAATTTGCAGAAAATTGTGAAAAGTTATGACTAAAACAAATTTCATTTCAATGGGCACTGTGGTGGTCCCCTCCTCCAAAACCCGAGGAACCCGGCTAACTCCGACAAAATTGGTGGACCGCTCGATTAGGCGGAACCGCGCGCATATTTGGGAGCAAGAATAAATGTAACCGCGCTGTCGTGCTCACATGCCGAAATTCCGTACGCTGCTGTTAACTTCGCTGGCGGTTAATGTTTTAGCCCCCACCCATGGTCATGGATCAGAGGTCCTGTGTTGAGGACTAACACCCAAAGGCTTAACACCATTTTCCGTCGTTTGAAATGGGCTTAGCCCTAGCTCATTTCCTGTGGTCGCTAGGTCTGAATCCCATAGCCCTGGGGGCTTAAGCCTTTAAACTCCGCCGACCCGACCGTCAAATCAATACTCGTACTGTGTAATCCTCGCTGATTTCACCACACGCCACGTGGCCAATGAGTCGACTGCCTGTTTGCACACTGTGAAGTGGTCGGGTCAACCCAATGACCCAAACCCAATGACATGTCAGTTGTGTTCAATTAAATTCTGCCATCATCCCAATACAGACTTTTGGAATTATTATTCTGGGCCAATGGGAATGCTGTGTAGGCTACGTGGCACCCTATAATAGGCCCATTTAAAACATTATAAAAAATAAATTTTTCCTTATAAAACTTGTAAAAATGACAAAAAAAATTTTGGTCAAAAAGCCTTGTTTTGAAGGTCATTGGGTGATTCCAAACTTCAGTAACTTTGACATACAACATCGGATTTGAGTCTCATTCATGGTGCCGTAATCATAGCAATGAGTCCTTTCCAAATATTTAGATTGCAACCACCGAGTACCATTTTTGAGCATTTTTTCAACTTAAACATGGTCTCCGATCACACCTCCCAAAATGGGAAGCTTTTGGATCGCCCCAGTTCTCTCGAATTGCGAAAGCACCGGAAGATGAGGAGATCGATTTTCCACTCTTCCAACCTCAACCATTGAAATCTTCCCGATTTCATCAACTGAGCTTCTCATAAAAAGATAAATTTTTCCTTGAATCGCTAACTAACCGTTGCTAACTCAATGAGTCATGATGCAAATTGTTGAAATTTGGTGTAACAACAACTGAAATTTGCAGAAAAAATACTGCTCCTACAATGGTATACCTTCAAAGGAAACTGAAAATAAGATTCACCTTTCCAACTGTCCTTATGGCAATTTTTTTTCCGAATGAGCCATGCACTTGTGTCGATTCCCGACCAATTTTTCTCGCCATAGTACTCTGCCATTCTGAAACCAGCAATGATCCTTGTTGAAATTTGTGCCCTCTTTGCTTGTATGCTTTTCCCTCTCTTGGATTCTTGCACCACTTTGCACGGACACTTTGTTCTCTGCACCAATCGACACCAAAGACACTTGTTGCAACTTCTTGTCATCTTCTTCCAAAGACGACCTGCTTTCAGACTGAAACATCTCATCATTTACATCAGCAATAACGTGAAATGGATTATGTACAAAGTCTTCTTTCTTAATCATCAACAAAGTCAAATTTTAACTTGCATTGACAAGCCTTTTCAACTGCCCTGCATTCACTAAAGAAGATTCTAGCTTCTTCCGATGTGCTCTCACAATAAACTCCTTGCCATCCTTGAATAAATGGTACTTGTTCCCATGGCGATGGAAGATCGTTTTCCTGTCATATAAGGACTGCCCAACACCACACCTATAATGTCAAGCGGTACCACATCTAATTTAACCATGTCAACATAATGAGTTGTTATGGCGAAGCGCAACATGCACTTCCTTGAAACTTGTAAATTAGCATCCTTGCAAATCCATCCAAGTGGATATGGCTTTGGATGTGGAATGGTCTCAAGTTTCAGCTTCTTGACTAAGTCCTATGAGATGAGATTCTCTTGTGACCCACTGTCAAATAGTGTGTCTATCTTTGTGTGTTTTGAAATGATCCTCACATGAAACAAATCTATCCTCCTCTCTTCATTTCGAGCTTCTATGTGACAGTGCTAGAACTGGGATTTGTTTCATTTACAATCTCTTTCCCCTTTATGTTCTTTAGTGTCATAGCTATGCTTTTAGTTTCATCTCCTGATTCAAACCCTAAGTCTTGTTCAGCTATTGCAACTGTCTTGCCCTTTTCTTTAGCGTTATCTTTGGTTTTGAATTTTTCTGGTTTCAACTCTGGATGAATTTTCCAGCAATGGTCTTCATCATGGCTTGTTTTGGAACAGTTTTTACAAAATAATTTTCCATTCTCTTTCCTAGAGTTTGCATTTCTCTTTCTCCCTTTGCCTTAAAATTCACTATCCTCATTCCCATCAAAATATTGTTTACCTCTAGCCTCTAAATGCGTGGCTTGGACACAAACCACGTCTAGACTAGTAGGATTGAACATAAGGATAGTATGTATAAGATAGTTGTGTAAACCACCTATATATTTCAGCAAAGTCTCTTGGCTATGCAAATCAATTCCAAGTAATAAAGCCCTTCGTCTAAACTCTTGAGTGTAATCTTGAACACTTTGTCCCTTAAGTTGTCTAAAACTTTGTGAATTCATGATATCCTTTTGTAAATGATCTAATGGATAAAATTGCTGCTTAATTGTGGAAATAAATTCAGCCTATGATAAAGTGATCTTACCATGTTTTTTAATTTCATCCATGGTCTTGGCTTCCCACCATACCAATGCTGCTCCTTCCATTCTCAAAGAGGCTAACTAAATCTTGGTGTCATCTTCATGAAGGTTTTGTGTCCTCAAATAAACTTCCAACTATCTTATCCAATTGTCAAGTTTCTCTACATTGACCTCACCATTAAACATAGGCAACTCAAATTTAACATCAAGCTTTAAAAATGGACTTTTACCAATGGTTTTAGACTTGTGAGATTGATTCACCGAAGTAGAGGATGACGATGTAGAGGAAGAGGATGAAGATGGGGATGGTGGATCACCATTTCCTCCATGTCCTTTCTTTGACTTGTCATCACTTTTATTTCCTCCTGAAGAACCCTCTCCTTCTTTCTGGTTTTTAGACCCTTCTCCAACAAGCCTATCATTCCTTTCTTGGTAGAGTATCCTCACCATCTCCGTCATGTCCAAGAAAGCCTTTCGGAACACCCGTTCCTCTTCTTTGGGATCAATGTCTTCAGGATATTCTCCTTCCCTTGAAGACATGCTTGAGGCTTCTTCTATGGCTCTTGTATGTGGCTCTCTGGCCCTTAGTGGTTGAGGATTACTTTGTGCACTAACCAAGTGTCCTTCACCTCTCTTGTGTTTAAGCCTAGTAAGCATCAAAACTTGCAAACAATCAACTATATCTTTGCACAAGAACAAATGCAGAGTAAAACTCTAGCTCCTAAGGCTCCAAATCTGAGCTCGATATTCATCTGGACCGAAATGGAACTATTTGTAAATGTTGTGCAAAGTATCCATTTCCATTTAATTAAGTGTGCAAAGTATTCTCCATGTCTTGTAGGTTAAAAAAAGTGTTTTTGGTAATTGTTTTTGATTTTTTGTGTGAGGAAATGTTAATTAAGTTTACTGTTTAACATATTATATCAGAAATACACATCAAGATAAATTCACCATAGCATAACACAACAAAATGATGAGGCAGTTCACCCCTCCTGGGCTACATCTGTTGAGTCCAAGGCTCCCAATGGGCATGTCCTTGCTCTATTAAGTTGCTCAAAATGGTTATATAGTGAAATATATGCCTAAACAGGCAAGGCAAGCTGTGAATTTGACTTTATAAGATAGAAATACGCTAAAAATGGTTTTTGTTTCACCTCAAACAGTGAAGTACAACTCATTACAAATCCATCTCCCTGATGGCCCTAGTGGCTCTTTCCTCTTCTATGAAGAAAACATTATTGAAGAACACCTCTGTTCACTTTGAAACCTATCCCAAACACTCCAGAATGCTGAAGAAAGCCAAAATTGACTAAAATTTCGTCCAATTTGGTCGAACATTGTGAAAGTTATGACCAAAACAAACTTCTACCCAGTGGCGCTAGAAAACCTCCTCCAAAACTGGAGGAACTCCAGTTAACTCCGACAAAATTGGCGGGCCGCTCAGAATAGGTGGAACCGCGCTATATTTGGGGGCAACAGTAAATGTAACTGTCAGTTTGCTGGCGCGTTCACATGCTGAAATTTTGGACAGTTAACTCCGTTGGCGGTTAATGTTTTAGCCCTCGCCCATGGTCATGGGTAGGAGGTCCTGTGTTGAGGGGCTAACACTCGAGGGCTTAACACAATTTTCCACCGTTTGAAATGGGCTTAGCTCTAGGTCATTGCTCATGGTCGTGGGGTCTGAATCCCATAGCCCTGGGGGCTTAAGCCTTTAAACTCCACCCGACTCGACTGTCAAACCGTTGACTCGATTCTGCATGCAATCCTCTGCTCGACTTGCCCAACACTGCCTTCGTTCAGTTTCTTAATGAGCCGACTCGCCCGAAATTTTCAATGTGCGACCTGTGGTGAAGTGGTCAGGTTAACCCTACCCGAGGTGTTGGGTCGAGGGTTCGACCCACCTTTCCATCAACATTTCAACATGAATTTTGAACCATTGGCCTGGGGCCACGTGGCACCCTCCAACAAGCATATAAAAACATTATAAAAATTAAATTTTTTCCATATAAAACATTTTGAAAATGACAATTTTTTTGGTCAAAAAAATCTTGTTTTGAAGGTCATTGGGCGATTTCAAACTTCAGTAACTTTCACATACGACATCAGATTTGAGTCTCGTTCATGGCGCCATAATCGCAGCGATGAGGCCTTTCCAGTCGTTTAGATTGCAACCAATTTCTGATCAGTTCCATTTTTGAGCATTTTTTCAACTTAGACATGATCTCCTGATTACACCTCCCCAATGGGAAGCTTTTGGACCCCAAAAGCTCTCTGAATTACATAAATTGAAGATGAGGAGACTGATTCTCCACTCTTCCATCCTAGAACCACTGAAATCTTCCTGACTTCATCAAATTAAGCTTCTCATAAAAAGATAAATTCTTCCTTAAATCTGCTAACTGACTGTTGCTAACCTTGACTGCGTCATGATGCAAATTTTTGAAATTTGCAGAACAACAACTATAATTTGCAGAAAACATACTGCTCCTACAATGGCCTACCTTTCAAGGAAACTGAAAATAAGATTCACCTTGCCAACTGTCCTTATGGTGAATTTTTGCCGAATGAGCCATATACTTGTGTCGATTCCCGACCAAGTTTTCTCACCATACCAATGTTCCATTCTAAAATCAGCATTGATCCATGCTGAACTTTGTGTCCTCTTTACTTGCATGCTTTCCCCTTTCTTGTATTTTTGCACCACCTTGCACCGACACTTTTTTCTCTGCACCGATCGACACTAAAGACACTTTCTGCAACATCTTGTCATCTTCTCCCAAATATGACTTGCTTTCATATTGAAACATATCATCATTTACATCAACAATAACATGAAAATGATTACGTACAAAAAGGTTTTGCTTAATCATCAACAAAGTCAAATTTTGACTTGCATTGACAAGCCTTTTCAACTACCCTGCATTCACTAAAGACGATTCTAGCTTCTTCCAATGTGCTCTCACAATAAACTCCTTTCCATCCTTGAACAAATGGTACTTATTCTCATGGCGATGGAAGATAGCTTTTATGTCATATAAGTACAGACTACCCAACGCCACACCTGTAATGTCAAGCGGTACCACATCTAATTCAACTAACTCAACATAATGAGCTGTTATGGCGAAGCGCAACATGCACTTCCTTGAAACTTGTAAATTAGCATCCTTGCAAATCCATCCAAGTGGATATGGCTTTGGATGTGGAATGGTTTCAAGTTTCAGCTTCTTGACTAAGTATTCTGAGATGAGATTCGCTTGTGACCCACTATCAAATAGTGTGTCTACCTTTGTGTGTTTGGAAATTATCCTCACATGAAATAGCTCAATCCTCCTCTCTTCATTTGGAGCTTCCATGTAACAGTTTAAAGTGCTAGAACTGGGATTTGTTTCTTTTACAGTCTCTTTCCCCTTTATTTTATTTAGTACCATGGCTATGCTTTTAGTTTCATCTCCTGATTCAAACCCTAAGTCTTGTTCAGTAGTTGCAACCGTTTTTCCCTTTTTTTTGGCCTTATCTTTGGTTTTAAATTTTTCTGATTTCAGCTCCGGATAAAGTTTCCAGCAATGGTCTTCATCGTGGCTTGTTTTGGAACAACTTTTACAAAAGAACTTTCCTTTTTCTTTCCTAGATTTTGCATTTCTTTTTCTTCCTTTGCCTTTAAATTCACTGCCCTCGTTCCCATCAAAAGATTGTTTACCTCTAGCCTCTAAATGCGTGGCTTGGATACAAACCTCGTTTAGACTAGTAGGATTGAACATAACAATAGTATGTATAATATAATTGTGTAAACCACCTATATATTTCAGCAAAGTCTCTTGGCTATGCAAATCAATTCCAAGTAATAAAGCCCTTCGTTTAAACTCTTGAGTTTAATCTTGAACACTTTGTCCCTTAAGTTGTCTAAAACTTTGCCAATTCATGATAGCCTTTTGTAAATGAGCTAATGGATAAAAATTTTTCTTAATTGCAGAAGTAAATTTAGCCCATGATAAAGTGATCTTACCATGTTTTTTAATTTCATCCTTGGTCTTGGCCTCCCACCATACCAATGCTTCTCCTTCCATTCTCAAAGAGGCTAACTGAATCTTGGTGTCGTCTTCATGAAGGTTTTGTATCCTCAAGTAAACTTCCAACTGTCTTATCCAATTGTCAAGTTTCTCTGCATTGACCTCACCATTAAACATAGGCAACTCAAATTTAACATCAAGCTTTAAAAATGGACTTTTACCAGTGGTTTTAGACTTGTGAGATTGATTCACCGAAGTTGAGGATGACGATGTAGAGGAAGATGATGAATATGGGGATGGTGGGTCACCATTACCTCCATGTCCTTTCTTTGACTTGTCATCACTTTTCTTTCCTCTTGAAGAACCCTCTTTTTATTTCTGGTATCTAGACCCTTCTCCAACAAGCCTATCATTCCTTTCTTGGTAGAGTATCCTCAACATCTCTTTCATGTCTAGGAAAGCTTTTCGGAATACCTATTCCTCTTCTTTGGGATCAATGTCTTCAGGAGCTTCTCCTTCTCTTGAAGACATGCTTGAGGCTTCTTCAATGGCTCTTGGAATTGGCTCTCTGGCCCTTCTTGGTTGAGGATTACTTTGTGCTCTAACCAAGTGTCCTTCACCTCTCTTGATTTTAAGCCTAGTAAGCATCAAAACTTGCAAACAATCAACTATATCTTTGCACAAGAACAAATGCAGAGTAAAAATATAGTCTAAGGCTCAAATCCCAGCTCGATACCATTTGATCTAAAAATTGAACTATTTTTAAATGTTATGCAAAATATCCATTTACTTAATTAAGTGTGAAAAGTATTCGCCATGTCTCAGTAGTTAAAAAAAGAAGTGGTAATTATCTTCAGTTTTTGTGTGAGGAAATGCGACTAAGTTTATTTTTTAACATATTATATCGAAATACACAAAGAAGAGAAATCTTCAAATCTTCACCATAGCATAACTCAACAAACCCTTGATACAAGGCTTCACCCTCTCCGGCTACATCCTGGTCCAATGCTCCAAATAGCATGTCCTTCGTTTCTATTGGTTACAAAAATGGTTAGACAATGAAATATAGTACCAAAATAACAAAAAAACTGTGAAATTGACTTCAGAAGATAGAAATAAGCTCAAAATGGCTTTTGTTTCACCTCAAACAGTGAAGTACAATCCAATACAGCTCCATTTCCATGATGGCCCTAGTGGCCCTTTCCTCTTTCCTGAAGCAAAAATGGATGAAGAACACCTTTTTTTTCTCTGCAACCTATCCCAAACACTCCATAATTCTCAATAAACCCAAAATTGACTAAAATTTCGTTCAATTTGGCTCAATATTGTGAAAGTTATGACCAAAACAAATTTAAGCCCCAATGGCACCGGTGGGGCAAACCTCCTCCAAAACTAGAGGAACTCTAGTTAACTCCACAAAATCAGGACCGTCGTATTAGGTGGAACCATGCTATATTTGGGGGTAGTAATTAATGTAACTATCGCCTTGCAGTGTCATTACGTCGAAATTCCGCATGCGTGAATCACTGGCGGTTAATGTTTTAGCCCTTGCCCAAGGGTCATGCGCGTCTGGAGGTCCCTTGTGGCCGAGGGACACACCGAGGGCTTAACACACTTTCTGCCGTTTAAAATGGGCTTGCCTCAGGTCATTTCTCAGGTCGCGTGTCCGAATCCCATAGCCCCGGGTCTTAAGCCTTTGTACTCGACTTGACTATCAAACTCATGACCCGATGTTATAGCATCATTTCTCACCTTGGCATGATTCATGATTGCTTCATGGCTTTATGGGCACCCATTCCTACAGACTTGGACAAATTCACTTAAAAACAATGTAAAATCCTCCATACGCGACTATGCCCGTGTTTTTCCGCGTGTATACGCGAGTACAGCTAGACTTTTCCGCGTATGCCATTTTAATGATTAAAAAAATATATAAAAATCCCTAATTTCGCGTTGGGTTGATGGTTACTCAGGTAGTTCAACCACCCCAGCCCGTGGCCAACTGTTTCCAACTGCTGAAACTACTTGGAGGGACTATAAAAAGCCCTCATGTGTATGGCCTAAGGGAGAGAGAGAAGTATTGACATTATAGTCTTTTGGTATTCCCTATCCAAGTCCGATTCCCCGTGCCTCCTGCACTTTCCCAGTTCATTGTAGGAAACCCTTGTTTCCTTGAGATACACATCCCTTTATATGTTATCTCGTATGCACCAGTTTGGAAGGAGTCTTAGCGAGGCAAGGGCTGGACGGATCCGGACGACGGTCCGCGAAGGCCTTGGAAGGATTACCGACTCGTATTTCTTGTACACGCTATTTATAATACGTAAGCACACTGTTCCCGAAATAAACGTGTTAGTGTATGCTTTTATGTATGAGAATATTTGTTATACAAGCATTCATTATGATTTATTTAATGTTTTACATGAATCTCACTAACATTTAGAGTAGATATATGTCGTACAACCTATCCTTTGTGCTGGTTTCTTCTTGTTTTTCAGGTTAAGAAGGAAGGACAGTTGTTGGGGGTTTGGACCCCACGTGGATCTACTTCAACCGTAGGACCTACGGGTAACTCTCTCATTCTACTCTATTTTGTTTTTCTGAACGTGCATGGTTGTGTGAGTCTCTGTTAAGTAGCATGCCCCTGCTCTGTGGAGGTTGTATCCCAACCAACCTCTAGGTGACCAACCGAAACACTCGACTCGCGTACAATCCTCCGCCCGACCTCGGCCAACACCGCTCCATTCAGCTTCTTAATGAGCCGACTCGTCCAAAGTTTCAATGTGACCGTGGTAGCGGGTCGGCTGACCCCGGCCGAGGCGTTAGGCCTAGGTTCGACCCACCTTGCCATCAACATTTCAACATGAATTTTGAACCATTGGCCTGGGGCCACGTGGCAGCCTCCGAACAGGCCACGTGGCACCCTATGATAGGCCTATAAAAACTTTAATTAAAAATGAAATTTGCCACAAAATTTCTGAAAATGACAAAAAAAAAATTGTTCAAAAGTCCTGTTTTGGAGGTCATTGGGCAATTTCAAACTTCAGTAACTTTCACATATGACATCATATTTGAGTCTCATTCACGGCACCAGAATCGCAACGACGAGACCTTTCCGGTTGTTTATATTGCAACCAATTCTGAGCAATTCCATTTTTGAGCATTTTTTCAACTTAGACATGATCTCCTAATCGGAACTGTCGAGGCTTTCCATGGAACAAAGGCCCTAAACTAAGTTGGATCCCAAATGATGTTGATATTATATTGCTTGTTGAAACTTGGGAGCACGAAGAATCTAAGGTCCCTAACATAGATGGCTTTGCACTATGGTCTACCTGGAACAAGCGATCCTCCCGTAGAGGCATTGGGGGCATAGCTTGCTACATTAAGAAGAACATCTCCCCCCATGCTAGGATTTATAAAAACGACCCTTACAACCAATATAGTTGGATTGAGATTACTGACATTAATGATAAAAAGACCTACATAACAATCTGTTATTTTCCCCCATTAATTCTAACTTCTATAAGAAAAAGAATCTAGATAAAAATAGTCCTTACAATGGTTTAGAGAATGATATTTCTAGCCTAAGGAATGAAGGTAATATCCTTTTAATGGGTGACTTTAATGCTTGAACTTCAAGCAACCAAGCTATTCTTCTAAGCAATCATTCCAACCCCAATCCTCTTTGGTTAGACGAAGACCTTACTCTGGCTAGCCGGTACAAAAGGAGCTTAGAAGACCTCAGGGATAATTTATTTGGGTCGGAGCTAGTCAAGCTCTGTAGTGCTCAGGATCTCATAGTTTGCAACGGTCTAAAGAAGTGGGCCAATTCTAGCTCTAGCCAAATGACTCAATCAATGGGCGAGGCATGTGGTAGATCAAGGGTTGTACAAACCCACAGCTCATTTTTCAATTTTTTCAACCTCAATCTCTGTGTAAATGCCTCCAAAATTTCTTATCCAATCAACTTCACAATCTAGCAAACTCCAATCAGTTTTTATGTTTGGACCTGCAAATTAAACAAATAGAGTCACAGAGCTAATATTCCAAAAATTCCAACTTACCATTACTTAATTTCTTCTTTCGTGGGAGCTCTACTCTCAACCAATATTCATAACACGTCCTTGATATAAATCAACCAAACCATATATACCTTTGGCATATCTGCGCAATAACGAATGTCAAGTCCTCTGACTTTTAACTACGCGCTTAAATGGAATCTACCCAACGTTCAACCTTTCACACAATTCATATTGCGCAAACTTCGCATATTCAACCATCCTTTATTAACCCCGCAAACCTTAGCTTGAAAAGTCCCAATCAATATAATTTAAAACTGGGGCCAGTGCTAACGAGCCTTCCACATCCAACGGTGGATGATACGTCGCGTTGCCTTGTCTGATCGGACGTCCCTAATCAAATCTCGCGTGGCTCATATGCAAAAGCTTTAACTCGCGATGAGGGTGGTTTTTAAAAACTTCTTAAGTCCACGTTTCAGCTCGTGGCATTGATCACGTCCAAATGGGAAATACAGCTTACCCCACAAAGGCGATGACTAAAACTGCCCAACTTCAAGGCTGTGCTGATCGGGATCAAGGAACTGTGGTTAACGCCTTCCTTTCTAATCACTCGGTTCACTAACTCGTGTTAAATCCTCCGAATGATACGATTAGAGCTCTCCTCACGTTGTATTAATTCTCTCTTCACGAATTCACCTCTGTCCTTCAATACGAAGCTTCTGACCTTGATTGTCAAGTATTTCACAGTGCCCCTTACACATAATTACATCAAGGGAGAACGGAATTCTACAAATATTTCAAGCCTCTCCACACAGATTTCAACACTGTCCATTAGAACACAGAATTGTAGACTCCATCTTAATTGTACCCAAAATCGACATATTCAAGGTTTTATTCTAGTTCCGCTCTCCTTATTAAGATCGATCCTTTCAGTGATCAATCTTTCGCAGGTGATACAATTACAAATTATGTCAAGTCTCTATTGCATACAGAGCCACTAATTCAACTATTAACACCGAGGTTACAATTCAGATATTTTTCTCAATCAATTTCTTAATTACTCAGAATCACCATTCGGCCATAGCACAGGGCTTCAGCTGCCCACAGGAACTCAAACATTATTCCTACTGAATTCAATTAAGAGCATACACATATTTCACACAGAATCTAGCTTAACCAACACACATATGATTCATAATATAACATCGACCGAAAGGTCGATTTCTTCAAGGGCACACAAGATTCGTTATGCAAAGGTTAAATCCACAATATCTATACAATGCTGGAACAATTCATTCTATAAACACGATCACTTACAAAACCCCATTGTTTAGGCCAGACATTTTGTTCGGTGGCCTTCTACTCTTCCCACTCTATCTCTGAAAAAGCCCCCTTTCTATTCTACAGGCGTTTACATTTATACAAACACAAATGAGTCAATTCGACTTCTTGACAGAGCCTCTTGAAATTCTCTAGTTCCTAATTTTAGATCTCAAACTGAAACTACTGAAACTGATCCTAAATATACTCATACCTAGGGCTATCTCTTCATATTCATATCTTAACCAATTTCTCATGTTCTCAAATGACTTGAGAACAATTACAATTTCCCTACCATGTTTATTCAAAATACTAATATTTACGTGAAACTTTGAAAACATAAGACCCTCCTAGGTCTTATAAAAGTACAAGTATTTCTAGGGCCTAATGCCCCTGCATCATAGACTATGTTATTTCCGATCTTCCTTTATACAACGAAATAATAAATTTTAACATCTTAGACGACCACGAGCCTGACTCTGATCATAGGCCTTTAGTCATAACTCTCAATTTTGTCATGCATAGAGATTCCATAGAAGATAATCCTTATAGTCAAAAGAACTTAATCTTTGATAGAAATAAAAACGATCTCTTTCTAAATGAATTAAAAACTAATTTGCTTCCTTTATCTAGTATAGACAACATAGATGACCTCTATCATAATTTTACTACAACCCTCTCATATTCTATTAACAAGTTCTCAATTGAAGTCTCAAGTAATAAAAGAAATAGAAAAACCAACCCATGGTATGACAAAGATTGTAAAAGTGTGAGGAGAGCAATTAAGGAAGTTGTTGATGAATCTCTCAAAATTGACAAGATAAAAATCTACAAAGCCCTAACTAAAAGGAAAAAAAGGCAATATATTCATAAAAGACAAGAGAATCTCTTACACCTCTCTAAGGTGGCTCCTAAGAAATTCTGGAGGCAGATTCTAACTAGGAAAACAAAAGATAATAATAAAATTGCTTTACACAACTGGAATTCCTATCTTAAAAAGCTTTATGAATCTCCAAATGCCAGGGATTTTGAAACCCTGCTCACAACGAAAGAAGTTTTCTCATTAGAAGACATTGATTTTGGGGTTAAACGCCTGGAAAATGGGAAAGCTAAAGACATTGAAGGTTACCAGGTGGAAATCTTAAAAATTGGAGGTCCTGTCCTCATCCCCCACATCCACAAGATTTTCAACCAAGCGGTCAAGCAAGGGTTCCCTAAACCTTGGACTCAGAGCCTCATTATCCCTATTTTTAAAAGTGGGGATACAAATAACCCCTCTAATTATCGGAAAATTATGATCAACCCTCTCTTAGCCAAGTTATATGGTATTATTTTGGAAAAGAAGTTGAGCATTTGGCTTGAAAGTGAAGGTAAGCGGGCTAAAGGCCAAGCGGGTTTTAGAAGGCAACACTCAACAACGGACCACCTCGTTACGCTTAGGATCATTGTGGAGGAATGCCGCAATGATAAATCCAATCTCTTCTGTTGCTTTGTGGACTTTAGAAAGGCTTTCGATACGGTTCCTAGAAACAACCTATGGAATAGATTAGAAGAGCTAAATGTTCCTTTTGAGCTAAGAGTGGCCGCTATAAGGTTATACGAGAATGTAATTTCCAAGTTAAAGAGAAATGAGGGGTGGTCAAAAGCTATTAAGTGTAATATCGGAGTTAAACAAGGTTGCCCTCTCTCCCCTACCCTATTTGGCATTTACATCGACAAGCTAGAAGGTTGTTTAGAGGAAGCAGGATGTGCTGGCACGATCTTAGCTAGGATAGTCATCATCCTTCTTCTCTATGCTGATGACATTGTTCTTCTCGCAAGATGCCCATCTGATCTTGATAAGCAACTTAGACTTCTTAAGGATTTCTGCTGTACCATGGGTATGTCTATTAACACTAACAAAACAAAACTTATGATTATCAAATCCAAGAAGGACACTTACGCTAATTTTATGTATGAAAATAGTAACTTGGAGGAAGTGTCTTCTTACAAGTACCTAGGAATTGATATTCATCACAAGCTCAATTGGAACTATAGCATTCAGAAAAGGATTAATGGGGGGTGGAAAGCTTATTTTGGTCTTGAAAATAATTGTAAAATGACAAACCTCATAATGTGGGATAGAAAGAAGTTCCTCTTTGAAACTTTAGTCACTCTTGTTATCTTATATGGATGTGAGGTTTGGGGTTGCAGCATCTCTAGAGAATCCTGGAGAAAGGTTGAGAAAATCCAGAAGCGTTTTATAACGTATAACCTTAAAATTAAAAGAAATACACCCTATCCTATTCTCCTTATAGAAGTGGGTCTTTCCCCTATCGAGAGCCTAGCTATGACTAGGCTTCTGTTGTACAAGCACAAGCTCAATAGCATAGGAGACCATAGACTTCCTAAGTTAGCTTTAAATTCCAGCCAAAACCACCTAAGGCTTAAACGAGGTTGGTATAAAGACACCAGGGCCTGGTTAAACCATTGGGAGATCGATGAGAATGTTGCATTGCAAAACATTAATAACATTAAAAAAATTGTTACTTCTAAGTTCAAAGAAAAAAATGTGGTGTGAGAAAGATCTAGCAGCTAAAAGAAAATTAAGATATTATAAGGAGGTCATCAACCCCACCCTAGAAGATCAAAAGTATCTCTCTGTTTTAACTAGCTCAAAAAAGAAAATTAATATAGCCAAGATTAGAACGAACTCTCATGAGCTCCATAGTGAAACAGGTCGTTGGACAGTTCCTAAAACACCATGGATGGAAAGGATCTGCCATCTCTGTGAGAATATGAACATCGAGGATGAAAATCACTTCCTCTTAGAGTGCCCCGCGTACAACCACATTAGAGCTCAATTTCATAATCTTTGTTGCAATATTGACCTTCCTAGCCTTTTAAGATGTCAAAATTATAGTGAGCTTGGGAGGCTTCTCTCCAAGCTTTTTGAGCATAGGAATAAAATCTTAAATCAAATTAAATAACTCTTTTCTTTAGGTCCGATAGACCAAAGATTGGTCTCAGTGGACGTTAACCACCACCACCACCATCATCATCATATATATATATATATATATATATATATATATATATATATATATATATATATATATATAATGATGGCTCCTTTTTCCGTAGTCATGATTCGAAACAGTTATATCAGGTGCATACATTCCTTATCTTTTTTTCTAATACATATCTAATGCTCATATATTTGTTCACAAGTATGAATAATTCACTGCATCTACCAAATATTGTGAAAGGTAGACCTATCACAGTTACTTTACAGAGCCTTTATGAGTATATAGAGTCTTTAGAGAAACATAGAGAAGAAAGAGAAGTCAAGATACAAAAAGAGTTAGAAGCCATGCTGGAAAATAAATTTACATCTTTTGAAGACAAGATCCAAAATAAAATAGAAAATAAAATAAAACTATTGAAGAATAAAATGGAGACAATGGCGATTAGATTACAGGTAATAGAAAAACAAAGCCAAGATACAAACCAAACATCCCAACAAGGAGATGTTGATACTTTAGAAAGTCTTAAAATGAGGGACATGATTAAAGAACTAGAAGAAAAATTTAACAACAGTTTCACCCTAAATAGTGTGATAGTAAATTAGATATCAAACTCATTAAATAAGAAATGAAAAAATTGATAGAATTAGACCATGAGCATAACAAAAGGGTCTTGAACCTTATAATATTCAATTTGAAAGAGGAGTTAGACAAGGATACTTTAGCCATAGCCCAGAAAAAATTACATAATAGATTACAAATTGAAACAACGTGTCTCACAGAAGCAACAAGGTTGGGGAAATTAACTGAGAATAAAGGAAGGTTGATCCAGATAAAGGTGAGCTCTAGTGACCATAAGTATGAAATACTTAGTAAAAACTCAAGTCTAAAAGGAACAAGAATATTTATAAATGAAGATCTCATTCCAGAAGATAAAGCAAAATTAAGAAAGGAGGTTCAAAAGGTAAAAGAAGCTAGGAAGGAAGGAAAATGGGCAATAATCAGAAATAGAAAAGATGTTATTCGTGATAGAAACAAAAAGATAGTAATAAATAGAAATTCAACATGCTCCAAATTCTTTCTTCGAACTGTCGGGGCTTTCCATGGAACAAAGGCCACAAGCTAAGTTGGATCTCAAATGAAGTTGATATTATATTGCTAGTTGAAACTTGGGAGCACAAAGAATCTAAGATCCCTAACAGAGATGCCTTTGTACTATGGTCAATCTGGAACAAGCGATCCTACCGTAGAGGCATTGGGGGTATAGCTTGTTACATTACCAAGAACATCTCCCCCCATGCTAGGATTTACAAAAAAGACCCTTACAACCAATATATTTGGATAGGGATTACTAGCATTAATGATAAAAAAACCTACATAGAAATATGTTATTTTGCCCCTATCAATTCTAACTTCTATAAGAAAAACAATTTAGATAAAAATGGTCCTTAAAATGGTTTAGAGAATGATATTTCTAGCCTAAGGAATGAAGGTAATATCCTCTTAATGGGTGACTTTAATGCTCAAATGATCTGGTGATCATGTATATAGTTAAAAAAATGCTCAAAAATGAAAGTGCTCAAAATGGTTGCAAACTAAACGACTGGAAAGGTCTCATCGCTGTGATTCTGGTGCCATGAACGGTTCGAAAAACAAAGGTCGTATGCAGAATTTATGAAGGTTTGAAAAGCCCAGTAAACTCCAAAACTGAGTTGACCAAGTTTGACTTTGTTAAATTTGGAAAAAATAAAAAAGGAATATTCCATGAAGGGCGAAATATATTCTGACAAGTGGCAATTGTTGGTTGGAGGTTTGTTTGATTTTGGGGTTTTCTGGCCTATCAGGGGTTGCCACGTGGCCCCAGGCCGAAGAGAAGTTGGAAATCAAGATTTTTATATTCTACAGGTTTTGAACTAGTAACCCGCTGACTACAAGCGGAGAGGCCCGACCGACCCATCTATGAATTGATTCTTAACTCTTATGGTGGGCGGAATAGATTTATGTTTGAAAACTGTAATGGGCAGAAAAAAAAAGGGCTAGCCCCAACTATATGTGAACAAGAGCTTGGACCCGGAGCCTATCCACTCCGCGACAGATTAACCGGCAGGTGGTAAAAGGTTACAAAAATCGTGTCATGTGCCCGAATTTTGGTCAAACATTAAATGGGTGTTGAATGCGGTTAGGAGGCTATTGTTAGGAGGTCACATGTGACCCCGCCACTCCAACATTAAGCTCAACCATTAACGGTTCTGCCAAATTTGGAAGCACGCCACTATTTTTGGCGGGAAGGCCTAAATTGAAGGAGCTAACTGGAGTTCCTCCATTTTTGGAGGAGGTTTTCAAGGGATATTGGGCAAATTTTGTTTTTTCCATAACTCTTTCATTTTTGGACCAATTTGGGTGAAAAAAATTGTTAATTTTGGGTATTCTCGACATTATGAACACATTGGTATAGGTTTTAGAGCCATTAGAAGTCATCTTCAATATGTTTAACTTCAGGAAATATCAAGGAGCCATCAGGACCACTAGGGTGTGGGCAGTGTATTAAGCATCCTTTGTCCATTTTCTGCAAATGAATAGTCATCTCTGACTAATTCAAGCATTTTGAAGCTGTTTTTACAGAGAGCACATCCTATTGACTATTTATTTCACATGTACATACCAGTTTTGAGCAATAAGATATGAGGTACATGCCATTGGGAGCTAGACCAACAGATGTAGCCCAGGAGGGGTGAACTGCTTCATCAAATTTGCTGAGTATTGTGCTATGTGATGTTTATTTCTCTATTATTTACTACTGTACAATGTTATACAAACAAAATACATGCTTTAACCTCACACAGAATTTTGTTTAACTAAGCTAAAACCATTTGTTTAACCTTCAAACTTCAGAGAACCTTATGCACGCATTTTAATTACTTTTTGGATACTTAGCACAACAAAACTAATACATTACATTCAGATCAAGTTGGTATCAGAGCTTAGGTTTTGAGCATTAGGAGAGCTAGTGTTTCTCTCTGTATTGTTCTTGTGCAAAGCTTGTTTAACTGTTTCCAAGGTTTTTCATGCTTACTAGGCTGAAGCTTAAGAGAGGATAAGGTCAATTGGCAAGGACTTACAGTAATCCTCAGCCAAAGAGGGCAAGAGTGCCAGTATCTCCACCTTCAAGTTCACCTCCAAGAGAATCAGAAGAAGCCATAAGCATGTCTTCAAGGGAAGGAGAAATCCATGAAGAAGTTGATCCCAAGGAGGAAGAAAGGGTGTTTAAAAAAGCATTCCTTGATTTTATAGAAATGGTGAGAGTCATTTATCAAGAAAGGAATGAAAGGCTTGAAGGAGATCAAAAAATATGGTAAGATTATCTTTATCAAGGTCGATTTCTATTTCTCGTTAAATAAATGAATAATTTTATCCATTGTGGCTCGTATGCGTAAAGCCATAATGAAATGAAAAAATTTTAAACAGTTGAAAGGACAAAATGTTCAAGTTTATACCCAAGAATTTAGAAGAAGAGCTCTTTTACTAGGAATAGATTTGCATAGCCAAGACACTTTACTCAAGTATATAGGAGGTTTGCATACTTACCTAAGACATACCATTCTCATGTTTAACCCTACAAGCCTAGATGAGGTTTGTGTTCAAGCCACACATTTAGAGGCAAGGGGAAAACAAAATTTAGATGGGAATGAGGAAAGTGAGTTTAAAGGCAAATGGAAGCAAAAGAGAAATGCAAATTCTAGAAAAGAGAAGGGAAATTTTTTCTGCAAACACTGTTCTAAAACAAGACATGATGAGGACCATTGTTGGAAAAATCATCTAGAGTTGAAACCAGAAAGTTTTAAAGCCAAAGATAAAGCCAAGGAGAAAGGAAAGATAGTTGCAATAGCTAAACAAGATCTAGGATTATATTTAGGAGATGAAACCAAAATCATAGCTATGGCACTAAATAACTTGAAGGGGAAAGAAAATGAAACTAAACCCGGTTCTAGTATTTCTAACTGTCACATAGAAGCTCCAAGTGAAGAGAAGAGAATTGAACTGTTTCATGTGAGGGTCATTTCCAAACACACCAAGGTTGACACACTATTTGATTGTGGGTCGCAAGCGAACCTTATTTATGAAGACTTAGTCAAGAAACTAAATCTTGAAACCATTCCACATCCTAAACCATATCCTCTTGGTTGGATTTGTAAGGATGAAAATTTACAGGTTTTAAAGAAGTGCATGTTGCACTTTGCCATAACATCACATTTTATTGACATGGTTGAATTAGATGTTGTTCCGCTTGATATTACAGGTGTGGTGTTGGGTAGTCCTTACTTGTATGACAGGAAATCTATCTTCCATCTCCATGAGAACAAGTACCATTTATTCAAGGATGGTAGGGAGTTTATTGTGAGAGCACATCGCAAAAAAATAGACTCTTCTTTAGTGAATGCAAGGCAAATGAAAAGGCTTGTCAATGCAAGTCAAAATTTGACTTTGATGTTGATTAAATAAAGAGAAGTTGTACATAATCCTTTTCATGTATATGCTGATGTAAATAATGATCTGTTTCAGTCTGAAAGCAGGTTGTCTTTGAAAGAAGATGACAAGCAGTTGCAGCAATCGTCTTTGGTGTCGAACGATGCTGAAAACAAAGTGTCAGTGCAAGAAATTGCAAAGGTCCAAGAGAGGGAAATTAAACTTAGCAAAGAAGGCACAAAGTTCATCAATGATCATTTCTGGTTTTAGAAAGGCATGGTACAATGGCGAGGAAACTTGGTCAGGAATCGACACTAGTACAAGGCTAATTCAACAAAAAATCGACATAAGGACAAGATGCAAGGTGAAAGTAATTACCGGTTTCCTTTGATTATAGACCAATGTAGAAACAATATGTTTACTGCAAATTTAAGTTGCTATTCTGCAAGTTTCGAAAATGTGCAGCATGACAATGTCAAAGTCAGCAATAGTTCGTCAATGGAATTAAGGAAAATTTGTCATTTCAAGAAAAGCTCCAATTAATGAAATCAGGGAAATTTCAGTGGATTATATTGGAAGAGTGGGGACATAGTCTCCTCATCTTCAAGTTTAGTAGTCCAGAGAGCTTTTGGGGTCCAAAAGCTTCCCAGTGGGGAGGTGTGATCAGGAGGTCATGTGCATAGTTAAAAAATGCTCAAAACTGAAAGTGCTAAAAAATGGTTGCAACCTGAATGGCCAAAAAGGTCTCGTCGCTGTGATTCTGGTGCTGCAAACAGTTCACAAAATAGAGGTCGTATGAAAAAGTTATGAAGGTTTGAAAAGCCCAGTAAACTCCAAAACTGAGTTGACCAATTTTGACTTTGTTAAATTTGGAAAAAATAAAAAAATAATATTCCATGAAGGGTGAATTATATTTTGACAAGTGGCAATCGTTGGTTGGAGGTTTGTTTGACTTTTGGTTTTCTAGCCTATCACGGGCTGCCACGTGGCAGGCTCGGAGGCCACCTCGTGGCCCCAGGCCGAAGAGAAGTTGGCAACCAAATTTTTTATATTCTACAAGATTCGAACTAGTGACTTTCCGCCTGCAAGCAGAGAGGCCTGATCAACCAGCGCATGATTTTATTCTTAACTCTTATGGTGAGCGGAATAGATTTATGTTTGAAAACTGTAATGGGTGGAAAACAAAAGGGCCAGCCTCGACTATATGTAACCAAGAGATCAAACCCGAAGCCTATCCACTCCACGACAGATTAACCAGTGGGTGGTAAACGGTTACAAAAACCGTGTCATGTGCCCGAAGTTTGGTCAAACATTAAATGTGGGCGGTTGAACGTGGGTTAGGAGGCAGTTTAGGCGGAGGTCACATGTGACCTCGCCACTCCAGCATTAAACTCAACCATTAATGGTTCTGCCAAATTTTGAAGCGCGCCACTATTTTTGGCGGGAAGGCCTAAATTGAAGGAGCTAATTGGAGTTCCTCCATTTTTGGAGGAGGTTTTCAAGGGATATTGGGCAAAAAAATTTTCTTCCATAACTCCTTCATTTTTGGACCAATTTGGGTGAAAACATAGTCAATTTTGGGTATTCTCAACATTCTGAACACATTGGCATAGGTTTCAGAGCCATCAGAGGTCATCTTCAGTAGGTTTATCTTCAGGAAAGATCAAAGAGCCATTAGGGCCACCAGAGTGTGGGTAGTGTATTAAGCATCCTTTGTCTATTTTTTGCAAATAAATAGTCATCTCTAACTAATTCAAGCATTATGAAGTTGTTTTTATAGATATCACAACCTATTGAGGCTTTATTTCACATGTACATACCATTTTTGAGCAATAAGATATGAGGGACATGCCATTGGGAACTAGACCAGCAGATGTAGCCCAAGAGGGGTGAACTGCTTCATCAAATTTGTTGAGTATTGTGCTATGTGATGTTTATTTCTATGTTATTTACTACTGTACAATGTTATACAAGAAAAATACATGCTTTAACCTCACACAGAAATCTGTTTAAGTAAGCTAAAACCATGTGTTTAACTTGTAAACTTCAGAGAACCTTATGCACACATTTTAATCACTGTTTGGATACTTAGCAAAACAAAACTAATACATTCCATTCAGATCATCAAACTTAAAGCAACCAAGATATTCTTCTAATAAATTATTCCAACCCTAATCCTCTTTGTTTAGACGAAGACCTTACTCTAGCTAGCCGATACAAAAGAAGCTCTGAAGATCTAGGGGAAAATTTGTTTGGGTATGAGCTAGTCAAGCTCTGCAATGCTCAATATATCATAATTTGCAACAGTCTAAAGAAGTGGCCCAATTCTAGCTAGATGACCTGTATCCATGGGCTTGGTAGCAGCATGGTATACTATGTTGTTTTCGATATCCCTTTATACAACAAAATAATAAATTTTGACATCTTAAAAGGCCACGAGCCTGACTCAGATCATAGAACTTTAATTATAACTCTCAATTTTGTCATGCATAGAGATCCCATAGAAGATAATCCTTATAGCCAAAATAAATTAATCTTTGATAGAAATAAAAATGATATTTTTCTAAATAAATTAAAAATTTATTTTCTTCCTTTATCTAGTATAGATAACATAGAAGACCTCTATCATAATTTTACTACAAACCTCTCATATTATATTAACAAGTTCTCAATTGAGGTTTCAAGTTATAAAATAAATATCAAAACAAACCCTTGGTATGATAAATATTGTAAAAGTGTGAGGAGAGAAATTAAGGAAGCTGTTGATGAGTCTCTTAAAATTGGAAAGATAAAAATATACAAATCTCTAACTAAAAGGAAAAAATTCAATATATTCATAAAATATAAGAAAATCTCTTACACCTCTCTAAGGTAGCTCCTAAGAAATTTTGGAGGCAGATTCTAACTATAAAAACTAAAGATAATAATAGAATTTCTTTACAGGACTATAATTCCTATCTTAAAAATCTTTATGAATCTCCAAATGTCATAGATTACTTTGAAACCCTACTCACAATGGAAGAATTTTTCTCATTAGAAGACATAGATTTTGGGGTTAAGCAGCGGCAAATGGAAAGGCTAAGGACATTGAAGGTCACCAGGAAGAAATCTTAAAAATTGGAGGTCCCGTCCTCATCCCTCACATCCATAATATTTTCAATCAAGCAGCCAAGAAAGGGTTCCCTAAACCATGGAATCAGAGCCTCATTATTCCTATTTTTAAAAGTGGGGATACAAATAACCCCTCTAAATATCAAAAAATTATGATTAGCCCTCTCTTAGCCAAGTTATATGGTATTCTTTTGGAAAATAAGATGAGCATATGGCTTGAAAGTGAAGGTAAGTGGGCTAAAGGCCAAGTGGGTTTTAGAAGGCAACACTCAACAATAGACCACCTCGTTACACTTAGGATCATTGTGGAGGAATTTTGTAATACATCCAATCTCTTTTTTTGCTTTGTGGACTTTAGAAAGGCTTTCGATACAGTACCTAGAAATAACTTATGGAATAGATTAGAAGAGCTAAAGGTTCATTTCGAGTTGAGAGATGCCGCTATAAGGTTATACGAGAATTTAATTGCAAGTTTAAGAGAAATGAGGGGTGGGCGAAAGATATTAAGAGTAATATCAGATTTAAACAAGGTTTCCCCCTCTCCCTACCCTATTTGGAATTTACATCAACAAGCTAGAAGGTTGTTTAGAGGAAGAAGGCTATGCTGTCACGATCTTAGCTGGAATAGTCATCATCCTTCTTCTCTATGCTGATGATATTGTTCTTCTGGAAAGGTGCCCATCTGATATTGATAAGAAGCTAAGACTTCTTAAGGATTTCTTCTCTACCATGGGTATGACTGTTAACACTGATAAAAAAAAAGTTATGATTATAAAATCCAAGAAGGAAATTTATGCTAAATTTGTGTATGACAATAAAAAATTGGAGGAAGTGTCTTCTTACAAGTACCTAGGAATTGATATTCTTCACAAGTGATCTGAAAATGGAACTATTTGTATTTCTATGCAAAGTATCCATTTCCATATAATTTAGTGTGCAAAGTGTTCTCCATGACTTGTAGGTTAAACAGAGTAGTTTTGGTAATGTTTCTGAGTTTTATGTGTGAGGATTTGTTAATTAAATTTATTGTTTAACATATCACAGCAGAAATACACAGCAACTAAAATTCACCATAACATAACACATCAAATTGTTGAGGCATTTCACCCCTCCTGGGCTACATCTGCCGGTCCAAGGCTCCCCAATGGCATGTCCTTGCTCTATTAATTTGCTCAAAATTATTACACAGTGAAAAATATGCCTAAACAGGAAAAAAAACCGTAAATTTGACTTCAAAAGATAGAAAATAGCTAGAAATGGCTTTTATTTCACTTGAAACAGTGAAATATAACCCAAAACAGTGCCTTCTCCCTGATGGCCCTGATGACTCCTTCCTCTTATCTAAAGAAACTTCTATTGTATATCACCTCTGTTCGCTCTGAAACCTATTCCAAACTCTCCAGAATTCTCAAGAAACCCAAAATTAACTAAAATTTCATCTTGTTTGGTTGAAAATTGAGAAAGTTGTGGCAAAAACAAAGTTTTGCCCAGTGTCCCCCAAAATCCTCCTCCAAAATTGGAGGAACTCCAGTTAACTTGACTAAATAGGTAGAATCTCTGAAATTAGTGGGCATGCACCAAAACTGGTGGTAACGACTAACGATCAAGTTAATTTTTTAGTGGCCGTGTTCACATGTGGCCTCCGTCATACACGTTGGCTTAACTGCGCGGATAAACCTGACCACCAACCTCCACATTAAACTTTACGTGGTCACATTGTATGGATCTAACCACCACTGTAACTGCCGGTGTGAAGTCCCCGGTCCTCGCCACAGGTCATATGGGTGTCGACTAGCACTGGGGGCTAGCCCCTTTCCAACTCCGCCATTCCAACTGCTCTTAGCCTCTTGTTCTTGAGCCCTGTTCGTTTGGCTACGGGGCTTAGCCCTGAGGGCTAACCCAACACCTCTGCCGGTTCATACACCGACGACCCAACAACATTTTAACCTCCGCTTGACTTGCCTATTCAATCAACCACGCCCACAGTGTGCCGATCGGGTCGGCCCTGCTCGGGTAGTCAGGTTGAGGGTTCGACTCCCATTAACCTAAAAAAAAATTTGCATAGACTTTCAACCTTTGGCCTGGGGCCACGTGGTAGCCTCCGAGTAGGCCACGTGGCATGCACTGATAGGCCCAAAATATTAATAAAAAATCAACTTTCCAATATAATTTTTTTATAAAAATTGACAAAATCAATTAAGTCAAAAAGTCTTGTTTTGGAGGTCACTAGATGAATTCAAATATCAGTAACTTTCACATACGACTGCAGTTTTGAGTCCCGTTCTCGGTGCTAGAATCGCAGCGACGAGGCCTTTCCGGTCGTTTAGATTGCAACCATTTCTGAGCACTTCCATTTTTGAGAAATTTTTTAACTTGGACATGATCACCTGATCAACAAGCTCAAGTGGAACTATAACATTGAGAAAAGGATTAATGGAGGGTGGAAAGCTTATTTTTGTCTTGAAAATAATTGTAAAGCATCAACCTGGTGATGTGGGATAAAAAGAATCTCCTCTTTGAAACTTTAGTCACTCCTGTTATCTTGTATGGACGTGAAGTTTGGGTTGCAACATTTATAGAGAATCCTGGAGAAATATTGAGCAAATCCAGAAGCGTTTTATAACGTATAACCTCAAAATTAAAAGAAATACACCCTATCACATTCTCCTTATAGAAGTGGGTATTTCCTCTATCGAGAGCCTAGCTATGACTAGGCTCTTATTGTACAAGCGCAAAATCAATAACATGGGAGACCATATATTTCCTAAGATAGCTTTAAATTCCAGCCAAAACCACTTAAGGCTCAAATGAGGTTCGTTTAAAGATACTAGGGCCTGGTTAAACCATTGGGAGATCGACAAAAATGTTGCATTGCAAAACATTAATAACATTAAAAGTATTGTTACTTCTAAGTTTAAAGAGAAAATGTGGTGTGAGAAAGATTTAGAGGCTAAAAGAAAATTAAGATATTATAAGGAGGTCATCAACCCTACTCTAGAAGATCAAACATGTCTCTCTATTTTAACTAATTCAAAGAAAAAAATTAATATAACCAAGATAAGAAAAAACTCTCATGAGCTCCATAGTGAAACAGGTCGTTGGGAAGTTCCTAAAACACCATGGGTGGAAAGGATCTGCCATCTCTGTGGAATATGAACATTGAGGATGAAAATCACTTCCTCTTAAAGTGCCATGCGTACACCCACATTAGATATCAGTTTCATAATATTTGTTGCAATACTGAGCTTCCTAGCCTTTTAACATGACAAAATTATAGTGAGCTCGGGACGTTCTCTCTAAGCTCTTTGAGCATAGGAGTACAATTTTAAAACAAACTAAATAATTTGTTTCTTTAGGTCTGATAGACCAAAGTTTGGTCTTAGTGGCCGTTAACCATCATCATCATCATCATCACACAGACACACACACACATATGTGTGTATTAACCATCATCATCATCATCATATATATATATATATATATATATATATATATATAAATTTAATTTATATTTTTGAATTTATTTGTTTTTTTTTTTAGTTTTAAAATTATATATATATATATATATATATATATATATATATATATATATATATATATATATATATATATATATATATATATATTATTTTTAAAATTTTAATTAAAAAAAATGAATTTTGTTATTTTTTTTAATTTAAAAATGTATTTCTCATATATTTATATATATATATTTTAAATTTAAATTATTATTTAAATTTTCATTTTTTTTAAATTTAAATTTTTTATTATTTTTTAGATTTTTATTTTTATTATTTTAAAATTTAATTTATTTATTTTTTAAATTTAATTATTTTTATTTTAATATTTTAATGATTTTATTTCATTTTTCATTTTTTTATTTTTTAAAATTTTAATTATTTTATTTTATCATTTTTTTAATTTTGCAGATTTTTTTATTATTAATTTTTTTTTATAACTTTTTTTTTTTTTGTTATTTTGGGTTAATTTTTTTTTTTTTTGCTTTGATTTTTTGTTTTGTTTCTTTATTTTTATTTTTAAATTTTATTTTTTTTGATTAATGTTTTTATGCTTACATGTGATATTTTATCTTGAATACCATACCTAAAAATCATTGGAATTTTATTTTCATAAAGGTGATATTTTATCTTTAATGTGATCCTTTGATTTTAAAGGTTTCTTAGAGACATGATATTTTATCTTTAATACCATGCCTAAAAATCGTTGGAATTTTAAGACTTTTGATATTTTATCTTTAATGTCATGTTTATCGTTGAGATTTTAAGGTTTTTTAGAGTCATGATATTTTATCTTTAATGTCATTATTAAAAACTATTGCCAATTTACCCTTGAAAAGAAAAATGCGTTATTCCAACATCAACACTTATCGTTTTCAAAGTGTTTTTTGCACACAAAAAATTGACAATGTTATTCCAACATCAACACTTTTCGTTTTTAGGATGCTTTTTGCATTTTTTGCACACAAAAAATTGTCGACGTTATTCTAGCATCAACACTTTTTGTTTTCAGGCTGTTTTTTGCACACAAAAAATTGGCGATGTTATTCCAGCACCAACACTTTTCATTTTTGGGTTGTTTTTTGCACAAAAAAAATTGGCTTTTACTTCCATTTTTAAAAAATGTTGAAAATTTACCCTGAAAAAAGAAGAAGGTTATTCCAGAATACAACTTTTCGTTTTCAGGTTGTTTTTTCATGGTTTTTTGATGTTTTTTTTGTTAGAGTTATCGTTTTGAGGTAATAGTTCTCGTTTGATCGGTAACTTTGTTTATAGCCTTAGTGATGGTGTAAGGCCCATATTAGAGCAGGCGAAGCTTACGGTGGTCCTCAACAAAGTGCTACTTCTGCAAATGTAGCTAAAATTTGTCGCCCACCTAGAACTTGTGTGGCATCCGATATTGATCATGATGTTGTTTGTACTTAGAATTTTCTCAGTCCAATATATCATGAACTTGCTGGCAGATGTTTTGAATGCGCTCAATGAAGCGGGTGGATCTGTCAGCTTCGGACTGGACATGAGATGAATTTTCCTGAGTAGCTACAAGTGGTATGGAAACATTAATGGGACATAGGGGATGGAATCCCAACCCCACTTGAAAGGGGTTGTGGCCAGTTGAGCCGTGGATAGCTCTGTTGTAGTTGTGTTGGACATAGGGGAGAATTTCATCCCATGTGCGTGGATGCTTTGAGTTATACATGAGTAGGATGTGCACGATCATCGTGTTGACGACCTTTGTTTGGCTATCAGTTTGGAGGTGGAAGGGCGTGGAATTAGTGAGCTTGATATCCAACAATGACTAGAGACTTGGACATAATGTACTTAGGAACGTACTGCCTCAATCTGAGATAATGGACTGTGGGATCCCAAAGTGTACCCATGCTCATTAAAAGAAGAGTTTGGCAGTGGCTTCTACTATGATACTCTTCTTGCAAGCCGCCAGAATGGCCATCTTAGAGAATTTGTCAACGACCATGAAAAAATAGTTATTTCCATGCTTGGTAGAAGGAAGGCCCGACATGTATTCCATGGAGATGGATTCCTAGGGTTGACTAGGAGTACGTGGAAGAGTGTACAAGCCTTGATTCTTGATTGTATGTCTGGAAATGGGGCATGATCGGATGTACTTACCAACGTCTTGTCGAAGGTTTGACCAATAAAAATACTTCTGCAACACTCCCACTCTTTTCTCTACCCTAAAATGTCTAGCGTCCTAAATATAGTGCGCCTCCAAAATCATCTTGACACGTTCGCTTAAAGGAACATAGAGATGTCCCAAGTGGCATAACAATGTGTCCTGGAGGTTAAATTCTGGTACTTGCTTGCCTTCCATGAGAATTTGGTATGGGTGTCGAATTCTAGATCACTCGTGTAAAGTTGTGGCCATCCCGAAGACTTGTGTCCATAAGAGTCGATCACAATGATCAGCGCCATAACTGATGGTTAGCTGAGGCAGTGTGCAACATTTTCGGTGCTTCCCTTCTTCTACCTAATTTTCAAATGGAACTATTGCAGATATGTAAACCATTTCTGATGGTGATCATTTTGCAAATTTCCTTGTGTCTGTATGAACTTCAGGGGTCGGTGGTATGCATGGATGGTCGTTTCCTTCCCTCGAATGTAATGATTCCATTGTTGACATGCATGCACAATGTAATACATCTTTTTATCATAGGTGGGATACTTTTAGACTATATATGAAAGTGTCTCACTGTGATATGCCAACAAATGCCCCCGTTGGGTAAGAAATGCACCAATAACATAGTTGGAGGCATCTGTCTCAATTTCAAATGGTTGTTGTAGGTCTATTAATGTGAGCACTGGTATAGAGAAAAGGTGATGCTTTAACTCAACAAATGAATTATGTTGGGATTCTGACTAGAATAAATTTTCTTTCACTCCGCCCTTGGTGAATTGACTCAAAGGCCAAGTAATATGAGGCAATCCAACCACGAACTTGCGATAAAAATTGGCAAGACCCAGAAAGTTGTGGAGCTCTATTAAAGTGGTTAGGGGTGGCCAACACCGAATAATTTGTATCTTGGATGGGTCCACATGCACACCCCACTCATTAATGATGTACCCCATATATTGAACCTGGGTCATATCCAAAGTGAATTTCTCCAAATTGGCACTCAATTTGTGTTTTCACAGGGTTTGGAGGACCTGTCAAATATGGTGTAGGTGCTCTTCCCAACTCTGGTTTAAGATCAGAATGTTGTCCAAATACACTACCACGAATGAGTTGGTGAAGGCCCGCAAGATGTCATCCATCAACCTCATGAAGGTTACGAGGGAATTCGTCAACCCGAAAAGCATGATCAACCATTCAAAAAGGCCTTCCTTGGATTTGAAGGTAGTCTCCCACACTTTAGAGGGTTTTTTTGGTACCTGGTGATAACCGAACTTCAAGTCAATCTTGTTGAAATATTTTCCCCCTTGAGTTGGTCCAGAAGGTCATCAATCCTTGGAATTGGATACCTATTCCAGAAAATGATATTATTCAGTGCATGATAGCCAATACATAGCATCCAGGCTCCATCCTTCTTTTGTGCCAACACGATCGGGCTCCCACAGGGTGAGGAACTTGGCCTAATGTGACCTTTATGCAACAACTCCCTAATATGCCTATTTACATTAGGGGAATTTTGAGGTCTAAAATGGGCCTCCTAAGGAAATTATAAAATAATAATGGAAATAATAAAATAAGATTTGATTACATCATCAAATTTTAGAGGGAAAAAAAGGAAAAAGTATTTTTCCAACTTGTATTTTCAACTTATCTCCCTATAGGTTCACTTAATTTTCGAGCAAAAACACTCGTTGGATGAAGGATTTTATTTCTCATCCAAGGAGTACCCATGTTGCATACTTTTTATGGACATTTCCACATGAAAAATGTAATATACATGAAAAACGTGATTATAAACACGTTTTTTCATGTATTTCTCCTTTTCCATGTAGCAGGGTCCATCGAAAGTATGCAACATGGGTAATCCTTGGATGAGGAATTAAATTTTGCATCCAATGAGTACTCCCGCTCGAAATTTGAGTAAAAAATTAGAGAGATAAGTTGAAAATATGAGTTGAAAAAGTAGTTTTATTATTTTATTATTTTTTAATATTTTTACTTTTTTACTCCAAAAATGGTGAATCATCCCTCATGGTTGAAATCATCATCTTGAATCCTATTGGTTCTTATAATTTTTATTTTGGTGTACATCTTTCTTAGGACGCCCATTTTAGACCTCAAAATTACCCTAATGTTTCATCATTCTCCAGAAAAAAACGTTGATAGACCTGTCCATTAGGTAGCAACGTACCAAGGATCAGATCTATGGAGTGCTTGACCTAACAGTGTAGGGGTATCCTTGTGGGTGAGGTGAAGATGTCCCTACACTCCTCCATGACATTGTCCATCTTTTATTGCCGCATGGAGGAGCCTTGTCTGGAGGTTGTGGATGTGGCCATAATATTCCTCTTGGTCTGAGGGAAAATCATAAGGAAGACAAATTCCTCAGTATGGGAAATGATCTTATTGCATTGTTTAGAAGATTAAATAAAAGGCGACAGGTGGTGCTAACTCTGGTATCCTATACAATTTTTGAGCCAAAGTAATAATAACATGTTGAGGTATGGATTCATATACAACATGATGCTTCCATAGGTATGAACGGCCCAATAAAACGTCACATACTTCCATAGGGGAAAAATCACACAATACCTCATCTACAAAGGGATTGGTGCTATAAGGCAGGCGACACTGCTGGCTGACACAAAGATCCCGCCCTTGGTGGAGCCACCCGATGGTGTACAACTATGGGTGCGGCGTTGTTGGAAACTTCAATCTCTTAATGACCTCGAATGAGATTAAGTTATTCTGGCTCCCATTGTCAACAATTAACTAAAGCGATGAACCTTTTACCCACATCTGTTAGTGGAAGAGGCGCTCCCCCTCCTCTTGATCCTTACGTTCTACCTTTTGGAGCTTGGTGGTGGTTATCATCACATTGGGTTTTGCATCAATGATTTTATTTCCCTTGTCGGGTTTCAGCTCATAATAAAAGCATGCATCCATCTCTGAGTCTTTTAGCTCAATCACTGGCGCCTGCTTTGCACGACATTCATTCGTGTTGTGAGTGGGAGTTTTATGGAACTCACACCACTTGCCGATGTCCTTCTTCGCCTTCCCGTTATTCTTGGATTATGGCTTCAAGGAGTTTTCCTAGGGGGTTGCAGCTTGGCTCTACCCTTTTCTCGGTGGCTTGGGTGTGCCTTTGCTATGCTTTGGTTTTGCAGTTCCAAAGTCTTGCTTCTTCTACTTGAATTTCTTCTCAATCTTTGTAGAATATCGGTATGCTGCACCAAGCGAGGATTGGTCTAGGTACTCATTTTCCTCTCGAATGTATTTGTGCAGAAAACCATGGTACTTGAGCACCAGATGTTTCTCATAATATTTTATACCAAAATTTGTGCGTACGGTATGGAAAAGATTCATTAGCTCATGCATATCCTTATCCCTTTGCAACCACACCGTAGTCCATTTTATGTACTTATCTTCATATCTCCCGACATGGAAATATTGTTCCTTGATGGAATCTCAAAAAGAATTCCAAGTGGGGGTAGAAGAAAATAGTGAGGTTTCCCTCTCATCCTTCTGCTTACAATAGGTTTTCCACCAGTCCTTGACGTGGGGGGTGACTTTGAGGGGTGAAAATGTAATATTCTCCCTAGTAGAAAAACCATGAACCAAAATATACCTTGCTAACAAATTTAAACATTTATCTACAACATCTGCATCTATCTGGACTTCAAATATAGGAATTTCAAAGTTTCTTGTACCTTAAAGGGAGTGGCGCCTCCAGGGTGGCTACTGGATGAAAATACTTTGCATGTGGGTATCTGCTGAAGGATTTGGGAAAAATTTTCCATCATCGTGTTCCTCTATCGCTCGAGGGCCTCTTCAAGAAATATTTTGAAAGGATATAATTCTCCCTCATATTTATTTTCTTTCGCCATGGGAGGTCGTTAGGTTCAACGAGGCCGGTATTGCAAAGGTTCAACCAGTTCAATCCCTAACTCCTTATACCCCGAGCTCATTGGGGACATGCACAGAAAAACAAAGAAAAACTAGATTGCTCTAATATCATTAATCTAGACTTATTCATGAACAAAACATAATACAAATAAACACATATATGCAACAAAAATAAATCTTCATATCATTAATATCAAAGAACTGAAAGATGCTTACATACAAAATGGAAATAAAATAGCTTTGGTGATGGTAGCTTATCTCTGAGAATATATGTGGTGGCTACATGCCTCTGAACTATGTTACAATGAGGCTCAAGGGCCTTTTTATTATTGAAAAACAAAGGGAAACCATAAACAACCAAAACCCTAACCCTAGGAGATGGAACACCAAGAGTTTGTGGGCCCTGCTGGAGTTAGTTGGGAAAGCAACTTCTCAGGGTTGTAACTTAGTCATTAGATCTTTTTTTGGAACATACAACACCTCATTAGAAATAGGCCTACTGCGAACCTAAAAAAAATCGCCATTTAGAGGGTCAAAACAACCCTGGAAGTTCATGACCCAAAAAACTGCTAAAAATAGTAAATTGTGCTATAATCAAGGAAACTGATGAAACTAACTGGTGGTCCAGGTGGAATAGGAGGGTGGCTACCAATATCCACCTGGATCAGAAAGTAACCTTGAAGGATTAATTTGGGCTAGGGAATCAATCTTGGATTACACATAACCAACTATTGGCTTTTATTCACATAGGAAATATTCAAGCATATATCAAGGTGTTTTTAGGCCTTATGTTGGTAATCAAGGACAAACCTCAGAAAGATAGGTTGTAGAATTTCATGAATCGATTAAAAACTTGGGTGTAGAGAAATTTGTGATGCTATAATTCATAGCCCCTTGCAATAGACATCATGATAATAGAAAAATTATTGGACTACAAGGCAGTATAAAAATGTGGTCCAATGAATAGTGAGGATACTTAAAGAGAGGAGCAGTTTAGAAAAAGAAAATAGAAAGTAAAAGGGAAGGTGAAGCCATTTGGGAAGACTAATGAAGACAAGGCCAAGTAACTAAATTCTCTAAGGAAAAAGGTAAGCATATTTCTTATTGGATTTTTGCAAAGGATCATTATGAAAATAATTATCCAATGAAACAAAATTTGTTTTCTATGGAGCAAGTGGACAAACCATCCATTGATGTTTTCTAAGTATAGGTCATTAGGCTAGAAGAGAAATTTGTAATATGCCAAGAGTAGACAAGGTCAAGTAACTAAATGCTCCTAAGGAAAAAAGTAAGTATGTTTCTTGTTGGATTTGTGCAAATGATCATTATGCAAAGAATCGTCCAATGAAACATTTTTTTTTCGCTATGGAGAAAGTAGAAAAAATATCCATTGGTGTTTTGTAAGTATTGGGTGCTATGCTAGAGGATAAATTTGTAGTAAGTTAAGAGTAAGAGTTGTAAGGCTTTTATATGTTTCAAAAATATTGAATGAAAGGCTAGTGGATTCCATGGTTGACAATGGGGTGACCCACAAATTCATGAAGGAAGACATTCCATATTTCAGTGGGTAGATGGAGACACAGAAAGAATTAGCCAAGGAACCTAGTGAAGCATTTAACTTGTATGGGCCAATCTTGACATTGAACCAAGGTGACAAGGTAGAGATGTAGCTACTTTAGTACACGGGGAACAAGGAAGAGGTTATATCATCATTGGGATAAATTTGGTGAGATAATTGGGAATATAACCTAGGAATTGGATGATTGTTGGAAGGAGATGAGATCAAAATTTATTTGAACATGCCTTTGTTGATGTACGTGATAAAGAAGTATGGTGATGTTCAAAACTTTTCACATGACTTAGTAGGTTCTAAATTGATTGCTGACATTGGCGGTGGCTCTAGTAGCCACTTTCTATTTCATTCTCTTTGATTTGCAATAGATTGACTCATTATCAAGGATCAGACAATGAAGTTTGTTGTACCTTTGAGAAGGCACCTTGAGGAAATTTTGGTTTGAAAATGAATTGATAAAATAGTAGGAAAGAAAGATTGGTAACCTTAACTTGGTCCAAAAAGAGTTGTACAAAACGCATAATTGTATTTGGAAAACACTATTTGGGCGTGAGGAAGTGTGTTCTCATGGATTAGACACGATGGTTGGATTAACTACTTAACTAGTTTAAGACTTGAGGGATACTACTGTACAAAATCCTGAAAAATGAGTCAAAGTACTGATGTTATGGTAGGTCCATAAGATGAAACACTTGGAAATTATATTACCTTGTTGAAAAAGGTTGGATTGAAATTGTAGTATGTAGATACATTAGTGACAAATCCATGGGTCTAGCTAATGTCTTGAGGATAACAAGTTCTTAAGGATGTTACCAAGGGTGAAAATAATTCTCAGTGAGGGAGGATGTAAGGTCCTTGCCTGGAGTGGCATTGGGAGGATTTTCCACATGATTATCTTGGTGGTCAGTGACCAAAATTAATGGATATCTTGGACAAGTGATATCTTATATGAATTGGTTTTGATGCCTTGGATTGTTGGCCATGCACACCTTATATAGTTGGATTCCTTGGCCAATTGGCAAGACACACAATAGAAAAAGTTGGATGGAATTGCAGATAGATAAGGCACACTACAAACAATGAAAACTTGCACTATGTTAGACACACCAAAGAGGCTTGGATAAGAAATTTCCTAGAGCTAAAGTAGGTTGTTGTAGGTGGCCTCATCCACACTGATGCATTTGACATGATAGATGAATAAGTGGCTTAGAAGGATCACTAATTTGGGTGTCTAGACTTTATATAAATTAATGAAGTTAGGTATTCCACACTTGGGGTTTGTGACATGTAGTTGAGGCACCTTCATGCACAAGTTTCCATGGATCACAATCATGCGGTGAAATCATTAGACATACATCCATTAGGCACATATATTTTGGATGCCTTGTCCACATTGACTAGGCACACTTAGGTGCAAGTGGATAGACTCAAACTAATTGAGCATAGCCATGCAAACTTGGATACACTTGGGATGACTTAGCAAAATGAAAAGCATGGATAGAGTTTCCTTTGGATGATTTGATATGTGATTATATGTCAAGATATGACTAGGCACACTTGGGCATGATTGGACAACTAGGTTGGGTGGTTAAGATGACTTGGGAAGATACAAGATGACTTGGAATGATTTTACAGGATAATTAACAGAAAAATCATTAACAAAGAAAAATTTGTGTCTATGAAACTTGTGTCCACCTTAGAATGAATGGGCTTTGTAAGACAATGAAATATCATATATATACACATATGGATGCCTCAAAGTGCCATGGAATAAAATAAGATAGGAAATGAGTTGCAGGAAAGAATCATTAATTGTTCTACGATTGTAAAGTTCAAGGTTTCAACATCAAAAAGACTTGTCTTGGCTAAGTGACAAGGTGAGGAGAACAAGACTTACAAGAGGTAGTCTCACCATTTATTTAGGGGTTGGATTGTCTGTTCCATTGTTTATTTTCTATTGTAATTTTAGTCTATAAATGAGCCACACATAGATTGACCAAAATCCTCTATTGTACATGTAACATTATTTATATAATAAAGTGTTTAAGGCATCTACCTTAGGTTCCTGATCTGAAATAGGTGGCTGAATTGTTTTGCTATGCAAGCACCTTCTATTCCATTTAAATAATCATACATCCTTTTGTGCATTTGAATCCTTATATCAATTTTATGTGTTTTTCACATGCTTTATGTGTGAGAAATTATCAATTGTTTTTAGCTGATTAAATGTATGAAAAACAACATAAATTGTAGAGAAATAACCAATAACACATACCAACAAAATAATAAATGAGTTCACCCTCAACACTTGGGCTACGTCTCCTTGAGCCTCCATCAATGGACTAGGCTCTCTGGAATTAAGATGGTCAAATTATTTTACAAGATTATGCTCAACTCCATTGGTTTTGAAAACTGTACTAGTGGGTTCAGAATACCAAAATACCCTTAGATTTACTGTTCAATCATCCAAAATTGACCATGGCTCCCTTGAGCATGACCTCTTCTGCTGGTGGCCTTGATTATTCCCTGAGCTATCCCATGGAAAATCACCCCTATAAGTCCTCGTCTACTTTTTAAACCTGTCTCATTATTTCCAGAACATGTCAAACATACAAAATACACTATTGATTCACTCAAAATGACCATTGGCTCCCCTGGCTATGCCTCCAACACCTGATGGCTCTAGGTGCCATGAAACTTATATATGGAAAAAAGGAACTTAGAAGTCTCCAAATTCCTCTGAAAGCTACATCATTAGCTTCAAAAGGTCCAATATAGTAAAAAATCACTATTCATTTGCTGGAAATGGACTCTAGATGCTCTGGCAATGGCCCCAATACCTGATGGCCCTAACCCTAAAAAATATTCAAATGCACAAAAACACCTGAAGATGGCCTTTTCTGCCTCTTCAACCTACTTCAATGGCTTCAGAATGCTCCAGTTAGTCAATAATGACTCTTCATTCACCTAGAATAGTCGAAAATTGAGCCTTCTACACTTTTTCCCAATATCTCCTAAGAAAACTCCACTAAATGTGGAGAACTCCAGTTAACTGGAGTTAAATTAGGGCTGACTACCAAATTTTGCGCACCCCTATCCACTCCGCGAATAAATCCGTGCATTAAAAGTTATGGTTAGGGCAGTGGCCACATGCGCACCCCCAATCGTTAAGTGGCTTGACAGTTAGCGAAAACAACATGATACAATATCGGAGTTTCATCAAACATACATATGTTTGCAATCAAACAACGCTTATGTTTAAAACAGATCACACATAGCCTTAAACAATTTACATACACGTGGAACAAGGTTCTCGGGTCCCACAACATGCAACCAATCACAGCGCATCGCAAATCTCTTGCCCACAAGTTTAACTTGGTAGTGATAATGCTAAAACCATAATTTATGCAATGAGCGCTTGTGTGCAATGCCGACATGTGGCTCCCCTCATTGCATCACATTTTTCAACTTTACTGCATCGCAAAAAAAATTAACATATATTGCGAACTCTTAGCTTCTAAATATTGCAATTTGTGAAATCGCTTTTCCGGGTGCTGCAATCTCCACCGTTGGTTTGTTTCTCGATCTCAGGATCCACGTTATATGTCTGCCTTCTCACTTCGCATCACAGGTTAAAAAATTTAACTTTCAAAACTCTTTAACGAAAAACTCTGTTCTGTGCAATGTGCGATGTTTCTTAATTGCGATGATATCTCTCTCATTGATCTCCCACTGCTGCTTCTGCGATCTAATCACCACCGTTCAGCCCTCGCTGTTGACTGGATCACGACCGTCTATTCCACCTGCAACATTTTCGTGGCTGTGCAATCCCCGATTCAATATGCAGAGTTCAAGACTCATGACAGCCACCAATTCGTATCCCACTCTACTGGTCAATCTAGTTTTGAACCTATTTTGGAAAGCGAACATCAAGCCATAACTCAATGATCTGAAATGGGTGGATAACTTGTTATTCTTTGCAAGCACCTCCCACTCAGTTAAGCAAATTAAGATCTAGCTTATACTTGACTGTGCGGAATTGAATTCTTAATTCAAGTGTATGTGTTTTAAAATATTTTAATGATTTAAGTGTGAGGATTTACACATTTGTTTTTGCTGATATTAATCATGTACAACAACCATAAAGTGCAAAAAATAATCATCAAAACATAACAACAAATTGAATAAAGGAGTTCACCCGAATGTCGTGGGCTACGTCCCCTTGAGCCCTTGTCAATTGACTTGGCTCTTTGGGATTATGATGAAAAATTTCTTTTACAAGTCTCCTACTCAACTCCAATGGTTATTTTAACTGAACCAATGGGTTTAGAATACCATCATACCCATGGAATGGCTTCTATCTCTCTGGAGATGGACCTAGGATCCCTTAGACTTGACCTCTTATGGAGGCGCCCTTAAGCTTCCCTGAGCTTCTTTGTGGCACTAACTCATTAATAAATATTTTTTTGTCCCTGAAACATTTTCTATTGTCTCTAGAATATATCAAAAATCCAAAATAGACTAATCATTTGCTAAAAATAAGCTCTGGCTCCCCAATCTAGGCCTCCAATCCATGTTGGCCCTGGGCTTCCCGAAACTTCCCCGTGGCTTCTTTAGCTCTATAACTCTCCAAATGGATCTAAAAATACTTCCATTGGATTCATAATTTCCAAAATAGTCAGAATAGACTATTCACTTGCTGAAAAAGGTCTCTGGCTTCTATGGTTATGCCCTCAACACCTGGTGGCACCCCGTGGCTCTAGGCTCATTGAAAACTTCTCTGAAGCATCTCGGACTTCCAAAATCTTCAAAATATTTTTCAAATCCTTCCATTGGATTAAGAAGGCTCAAGATAGTCAGAAATGACTAATTTTTTGCTGAGAATTCCCTCTAGTTTCCCTGGCTATGCCTCCTTCTCCTGCTGGCCCCTAGTGGCCTTGGTGGCCCTTGGAACTTCTCTGAAGAAACTCAGCCTTCAGAAGTCCTCTAATGGCTCTGAAAAACTCACCATAGATCCAAAATTCTCAAGATAGTCAAAATTGACTATTGGATTGATGATAATGGTCACTGACTGCCCTGGCTAGGCCTCATTCTCCTGCTGGCCCCTGATGGCCCTAGTGGCCCTTAGAACTTCTTTGAAGAAAAATCATGCTCAGAAGTTCTTTGATGACTCTGAAACCCTCACCATTGGCTCTGGAATGTCTAAGAGAGTCGAAATTGACTATTCACACTCCAATAATGGTTGCGTAATGCTCAAGATAGAACTCATTGAATTTTTCTGCCCAATGTCCCCCAATTTCCTCCACTAAATGTGGGGCAACTACAGTTAAAAAATTAAAAATAGAAAAGCCCGCCAACATTGGCGCCTCCGCCATAAAATTAGCCAATATAAACATTATATTTAATGTTATGGGTAGAGGGTGGCCACATTCCAACCCCCAAAACCTGCGGTTACAATTTGGTGGAGCGGAACTCTGCTTATACCGTGGGTATCAACCTTTAAACTGGAGTTTGAAGTGGAGTTTGTAGGTGGTATATTTGTTGGTAGTTATGAAACTGTCTACATGTGACAAACCTTAACATAAATGTTGTGAAGACCAATGCACATAAACCGCGCGGAGTTTGTTTAAACTGTTGACCGACGACTGTAACTTATGTTATAACATTGCCATGTGAATGGGATCTACATGACCACTCACGAGTTGGGACCCCTGACTGTCCCAACCCCCAAACATTAATGCATTACTCCATAAATTAAACTCGTCCACTAATATGGTTAAGAACCAAGCTTAGGGGAGATGGTAAAAGCGCGGGCATGCTGGTGAGGAGGTCGCGGGGTTGACTCCTGTAGACCCAAAAAACCTTTTCTATGCAGTTCAAGGGCCACGTAGCAGCCTCAGGGCTGGCCACGTGACACCTTTTGATTGGCCCAAAAACTACGTACACCCAACTGCCTAGTAAAATGGTGCCACTTGTCATTCACTGACTAGCCCGGGAGGAATATTCCAGGTAATATTCCTAGGAATATTCCCTGAAATATTCTTTTTTTTCTGACTGTACAAATGCCCAGTCAACCCTGGTCAACTGTCAGAAATTGTAGTTTACTGGACTTTTCAAAACACGATAACTTCTTCATACAGTGTCAGTTTTTCAAAATGTTCACGGCACTGGAATCAGGAAGATGAGATCTATCTGGTCGCTCAGGTTCAACACACTTTCGAACACTTTGAAATTTGAGCTATCACTTAGGTCCTTGATCCAAATCTGATCACTCAATCATACAAACTCTAAATTTGATGAAACGAGTTGCATTGGAATCCTGGTGATGAGATCTACGCTCTCATATTGGTTTAAATCATTTTTTAGCACTTTGAAATTTTAGCTAATTTTAGGCCCTGATCCAAATTCTGATCACTCCTTCCCACTTATGGGATTTTGGACCCACAAAAGCTGATAATTATCTTCTTGAGCTTCAACACTCTTTTGATTTCAAGTTATATCAAATGATTTTACTAAAAGAGTCTTTCTTGACAATTATCTTGACATGCCTTGCATCGCAACTGGCTATGTCTCTCAACCACTATTCTATGGTTGTTGCTGAACCAATTCAACATTGCTGACTGTTATTGACTAATAAATATCCAACTGTACCACATCAATCTCTATGTGCTTGGAGAACTGTTAGCCTTCCCATTGAGAATGAAGTCCCTCTTGCAACAAAGGCATACAAGCTTCTTCTTGGAAATCCTCTTATCCAAATTAAGCTTGCAATATGAGTGAACTCTTGGTGTCAACACAAGAAACCAAATTTTTTTGTAATGGTTGCAAATCACTTTGCATCTCGTCCACTTCTCACTGAATGGACATCAAACTTCTTGTGACATCTTGTCACAAGAACACATGATCAATCTTGAAAAGAAAATCTTATGTAAGAAATGAAATAAATACCACCTCATTTTTTCTCCTTCAAAGAAATGACTATCACCTCTTGTAACATCAAGTACATGACGATCTTCTTGCACATTGGTGTATCCAATATCGACACACAATCGACAAACACCATCAACTAAAACATAAGCCAATCAACATAATCAACAAACAACATGTGACGTCAACAACACAAGTTTACATGAAATGTGCAACACAATCGACATAAATCGATATGAAATGTGTGTGACACAATCGACACAAGTCGATATACAACATGATACATATTGACAACAATCGTGCATGTATCTATGTACAATGAACCTATTTACAAGTTCACCATTTACACATACAAACTCATGCATATGTACACTTTCAACTCTTACTTTCAAGTACAAACAAGTACATAATCACAAAACATATGGTTGATCATAAGAGCTGAACTGAATGATAAATTGCTGCAACATAAATGAGTAACATACCCATATTTTACACCATCTTGGCGAAATTTTGCAACGAATATAAATGCCTTCAATCGAACAACATTCACATGCAATCTTGCATCATACATGTTGTAATAATCTGCTGCAAATCGTCACACTTTCAACAGAAATTCATGCATACATAAGGCTGAAATTTTCATCTATGTAAAAAGTAAATGCATGCCTTAGTTGGTCAAGAAATCGAGCCATTTCTTACCAATCCACTTCAATGGTGATTTTTCCTACTGAACATCTTCTTCTTGTGAATAATCTTGACTCACATTGATGATGGAATCTCCTATTCCATTCTCGCCAATATTTGTATCCATTTGCTTCTGTAATATTCCTAAATTAGCACACAACTAATTGGAATATTAAATTTTGATTTTTCTCTTAGATAGAAGAATAAGAGGGTATGGAGACCCATAAATATCCTTAGTAAGAATAAAAGACACTCCTAGTGTGAATGGATGTCATCTAAAAGCTAGATTGAAGACCCTTAGGTGTGAAAAGGGACTGGATCATGAAGACTTGGTCAACTTTGACCAAATCAAACAGCGTTGTTATGGAGGAGTGGAATTAATGATTGGACAACGCAGTTTTGGAGGGAGATTGATTACATGATGATGGAAGCCCTAATGAGTGGGACCCAAGGTGAGAAGGCTCACATTGTTTATAAGGAAGAGGATGGCAGCCATATGGGATTATGTTATGATTATTATTTTGATATGTTTGTTTAGACTTTGGGATCTCTTTAGCTGTTTAGCTAAGATTGCTTGTGTTGTTTAGCACAGGGTGTTCCTGGTCGGGAATCCCACCTCTTTCCTTGAGAGGTCTCTTGGGAGAGTATTGTACTACATGGTCCACTATCTGACATCAGGCCAAGCTACAACTTTCTTCTACAGTGCAGTATCTGTTCAGATTTGTGTTTTGTTGCAGGGTGTTGAGAAACCCAACTTCTGAGCTTGTCTTCTAGTGTAGGGAGCAACCTTTCATCTGGGAGGCTTGTGAGGGATATTCTTGAGCCTCATTTCATCATCCAGAAGTAGGCTAAGGAACTGCTATCAGTTACAATGCATTTTTCTGAAGAAACCGTGTTATTTCAATGATCAGTTGCAACAGAAGGTTTGGAGCCCTAGTTGGGGAAGATAGATCTTCAGTGAGGGGATCAACCTCTTATTTGGAGAGTTTATAGGAGGATATTTTCATACATTTCCAGATCAGATCAGAAACCTCCTATTCAGTATTCACTTTGCAGATATTATTCAGCCCTAGGGCCATATTTGTATTTCTGCATTTTTTTATATTTCAGGAAACCCTTCTCGGGTTATCTTGGAAAGGTGTCTAGGAGGCTAGATCTTCACTCCTAGCATTATTTGAGCTATAAAATAGCATATCTATATTGATCTATCATTTCTGTAGCATTTATGCCCTAAAATTGTGTTGTCTTAGCTCAGGGCATTTGTATGGCAACTATTTCTCATGTATTGACATATTTTTCTTGTAGAGGCTTGTTTTGTATTGCTTGAGTGGCTTGATCCTCAAGATATTGTGCCTATTATTTGCTGATATGCTTAATAATATGACCGTAAATTTGTCTCATGTAATGGTGTGTTGATTTATTCACTGCTCTTTCCATTATTGTGTTCATATATTGCTGCTTCCCCATTTGGGAATATTACAGTGGTATCAAAGCATAATCTTGGCTCAGCCTGTGGATCTCAGCCATTATGCTATCAGAAGAATAAGAAGAAGGAGAAAGAGATCATAATGGTAGAAAGAATGAGTTTTATCTCATCTCCTTTCAGATCTAAGAAGGACCTCACCAAGGAGTTCAAGCAAAAGAAAATGGAGAAAGGGAGTGAAACCACACCAGGGTTTCAAGATGAGGAAGGTCCATGTACTTCCTATCAGCAAAAAGAAGGTCCGCCATTGCATAAAAATATGAGGAAACATGATATGCCCTTTTATTTTGAAGACAAGAGGCATGGAGATGAAGGACACTTAGATCATGAGATTCTAAGTGAGTATATTGCATAATATAAGTCTCAAACTAGAGCTTTCAAGGAGAATCTAACTCTCCCACAGTTCATTCAACTCAAAGAAGAAAGGAGACCTAGCAGCAATAGAAGAATAAAGGGAAACATTTTTTCTTTTCTACCTTGGATGGGTCATCCTCATGCACAGTAAGAGCTTGGGGAATGAATTTGGATGCATTTTTCTTGCTACATCTAGTAGTAGAGAAAAAAGTTGTTGAGATTGCAGTGCTGCACCTTGAGGGTGAGGAAAACATTTGGTGGTTCAGCCATTTGAGTCATGCAAAAGTGACTACATATGCAGATTTTACTCAAAGTTTGATCAAGAAGTTTGACAAGAAGAAATTATAGGAGAAGGAGCCTTCACCACCACTTGTTGCAGGAACACTTGCATCAAGAGAAAGAACCCTTGCATCTTTGCAAAGTGGTCTTGATCTCTTGACATATAGAATCCCATGCACTATTCTGGAGATGCGTGAGGAGGAGGAGACTTGTACCAGTGCTAATGCAGTCATGAAACAACAACCATCATCATCAGCAGTTGGGGAAGCCATCACACCGGAAGGAGGAACCCTTGTAGTAGTACAAGATGTTCCAAAGCTTTACCAAGGTATGCATATGTTTCCACTCTCTGTTATTTCAGCACATCATATGGAGGATTCTGGGGATGTACCATTGCATGACCTAGGGTCAAATTACATTGTTGATTTGGAGCAGCAGACTATCACTGCGCTGATCAGCCTTGATTTGTTTAAGGAGGAGGTATATATTCATCCTAGTGTATCATTGCTGAGTTGCACACAACTCTTGGGGTTGGAGTGTGTTACACTAAAAATTGTCATCCTGACATTCTGCTATGGCTATGAGCTCATTATAACTCATACTTCCCCATTTTGCAAGTCTAACATATCAGTTCTTCATGTCAAGCCTTGAAAATAAGAGAAACGTTCCTAAAAATCTCCTAAACTTTGGTATCGCACTTTCTCTATACATTGCCTGCGGGCCTGCACCTAATGTTCAACTATCCTGCGGACCAAAACCGCACTTTCTATGTGTTATAGGTGCAGACTCCTGTAAAACTAAAAAAGGCGAGAAAGTAAAGTTAAAAATTTGATTTGAGATTAATTCTAGAAGATTCTAGACGAGAATTTTCGGGAATGAGTATGCTTTGATAAAGTACATGTATCCCTTACCTTATGGAGCTAACCCCTTGATGTGAGGAGCTTATCCCTTTAAAGGAGGATTCTATCCCTTCATACTTGGAATAGAAAAACCTCCTCTTTTCCACTATAAAAAGAGGCATTGGGTAGGCTCAAAGGGAGTTGAAGCTTTAGAATATTTGAGGATAAGTGCTGTTGAGATTCAGACTCAGTTAAACAAGACTTTTGTGAGGAGAGATTGCATACCTCTATTTGTCTTGGTTGAAAGAGTGTAGAGCTTGTCAAAGTAGAGGAGACTCCTGCTTCGGACCCTGGGAAGGCCTGTGCAACATCAAGGCTCGGGTTGTAAGGTTTTCCTTCTTTTGAAATTAATACAAATATACTCATTTTTCTCAATAAGTTGTCTGTTAATGGTTTATTTCATAGATTCCTTGATCACTATGATAAGCACGATTTATGATGATGTCTATACAGGTGCTATGTAATACTTTGCTTGTTTGTGATTGCAGATTTACAAGCGAAACTCCTTCAAGCGCGCGAAGGATAACAACAACTTCAAACAAGCACTGGACATAAGGTAGGTCTTTTAACACCTATATAGAGTTTTTCATATATCGTATATGCTTAGAGAAAGATTAGTCTATTTGGTTGTTTGTTGCTAGATACTTTTAGTACTAGGGAGATCGGTCTTGTCTGCAAGAATGATTTATCCGTCCAACAAATTGGCGACTCCACTGGGGAAGAACTTGTTGTGTTTTTTGGTTCTCTTTTATTTTGATTTGAGGAAACATTTTTCCTAGTTTTTGATTGATAGATATCTACCTGGGTAGCTTAGGTTTTCTCTGTTTTAGAAAATTTTCAAATTTTTTGGGTTTTCTCTAATTTTTCCGAGGACCGCACTCTGTCTTCTTTTGACAGTGCGGGCAGTTTCGCATCTCCTTTAAGTAAACAGTGCGGTGCCGCACCCTTTGCTTCTGGGGGCCTGCGGACCCTGTTAAAATTTTAGAAAAATTCCAGATTTCTTTCTTTAGTTTCTCTTTATTTTGATTTAGCATTTTTGGTTTCTACCCAGATTGATGTTTTTTTCTATCAAAAACTTTTTATCAATGAATTCCAACAGTATTGATGTTTTGATGACTTTCTAGAAGATTTTGCATTTTGAATTGCTTTTCACTTGGTCTTTGTAGTGATTCGAAGCATGGACGGTTTGAAGTACCTCAGATTACATTGGTCTTTTGTCTTTTGCTGAATCTGACCTGATTGTGAAATCATCCTTTATTGAGAAATAAAGCTACTTGTTTCTTTGCAATTCTTCGAAAAAACTTTGTTAATAGGTTTTTGAATTTTATTTTTTATAAAAAAAACATATTTGAGTGTTTTTTATCTGTTTGTTATTCTGGACGAATAGATCCTTAGTTTGCTAAACAACTAAGTAAAACATTCTTCAAAAAAATCTTAAAGCTTTTATTCATTTAGATTGTTTAAAAAAAAATTAGATCTCAAGATTAGTTTTGTAGTTTTGAGTGCAAATTAGTAGATCTCAAAATTAGTTTTGTAGTTTTGAGTGTTTTTTTAGAAATTTGTAGATCTCTTTTGAAGGAAAATTGTTTTTGTAGCTACAAGTTTTGAAAGAAAAGGGATTTCGTTGTGAGCTTCAATCATTTATTGGAAAAGACAAAATATTTTCTTTCAATCATTCTTTATGTTTAAAGGAAGAATTGTTTATTAAAAGGATTGCATTCTCCAACTCTTTCTTTAGATAGAAATTCATTGAAAGAAAAAGAATTGATTATCATTCTTAGGTGCATTTTTAGTGTTTTTGGAAGTCGAGTCTTCACACCATAAAAGTTTCATTTCCACACCCATTGACTTAAGAAACAACTCTTAAAATTAACTTTTAATTAAAATTTATCTAGCAATCTTTTTATTTTTCTAGGACTCTTATCACCAACATAGCTTAGGCTAGTATCTTGGAGTAGGGAGTAATTAACTCTCCAAGATAGTAAAAACAAACAAGTAGACAAATCTTGTGGTAGGAAGAAATTCCAATTGTTGCATATATGCTCTGGGAAGCTCCTCTTAAAGGAGTCAAGCACGAGATCATATCTGAACCAGTGAGGTAATCAATCCTTCCTCATTGGGAACGATAGAAGATATACACGTATTAACAACGGTAAACCTCAAATAGACCATTGTCGAGGAGCCTGGGGTCACTTGTTGGCATACCTTGGATTATTTCAAGGAGCCTTCAAGGGGATTGAGCTTTGTTACTCTGCCCTTGCATGTGTGTCGGATCGTAGACTGTTCCCCCAGGTATATTTGTTTCTGTTGGTAACCTTGGAGGCCATAATCTTTAGGATTTTTTCCTAAGGTGACGGTGGAGGGAAGATCCCATTGTACCTGGAGCAGACGTCGGCTAGACTCACTTGGACTCTCTAGAGGGTTATCTTCACTCGAGATGGTATAGTGGAGAAACTTGCACCGGTCTGTTTCATTAAGCAGGTTGTCGGGGTAACTGTTCCAACCGCCCTTTTCGTATTAAATTTCTACTAAGTTGGATTTCATCACCAACTAGTGTTTTTAGTATGGAAAGTTACTATTTGTGTGTGGTTTGAACTCTTAGATTATTTAAGCGTGTGATTCAACTCTTTGTTTCTTTAGAGACTTTAGGTGTTTTCATTGAAATTTTCTTTGTTTGCGTGTGATTAATTAATTTTTAATCGTGGCGGACTTGCCGAGACAATCCCGGAGACTACAAGGGAAACCCCCTGAATATACACCAGGTCAGCTTGAAGGGCTTCGTGCTCTGGTATCATCTAGCAGCGGTAGGATTAGATCAACAGAAATTGGAACTTCATCCATTGTAGTTCATCCTAATTATCAAACACCCACAACAGAATACATTCAAGAGCCAATTTCAGTTTCTGAAGTTACTGGTAATACTTCTCCTTCCAGTGAAATAATTGATGAACCTAAAATCTCTGAACCTGAAACTGAACCTTCTGTTTTGGAAACATCCTCAGGATTTATTTCACCAACTTCTAGCGATCTTGGTTCACCTAGGGTAAGAAATATCGTCACTGACGATCTTCCAATTGGTCTTATTTCTATTGAAGAACTTACTAATCCAGACGAAGATATATCTCTTCCTGAATCCCCTCAACCTTTAAATCTTAGGGAGCGTGAATCTATTTTCTACAACCCTATTCGAACTAGTGCTTGGTATCTATCCTTAACAAAGTTTTTGGAGAATCCGGGTCTTGCTTTTCATCCACCTCGAGTTCCATTTCATCCTACACCCAAAGGTTACTATCCGCCATCCATTATGGCAAGAGAGTCATCCATGTTTTCCCAGACTCCGGAATCATTTTTACACGGTGGTCCTCCTGTTCCTTCAGGATACCAGGCTCTATCTGGTACTTTCTCGAGAGCAGCTCCTCAACCCATTGAAAACGTGTTATCATCTGGTCTTAATGGTCTTAAAATTGAAACATCGAATGTAGAGAAAAATTTTATGATGTTTGGTAATGTTCCCAATCCTCAACCTCAAGGCAGTCAGTTACCGCCTGGGGGGCAACCTCAAGAAAATCCGTTACTGCCTAGGGGGCAACCTTAGGGTAGTCAATTACCGCCTGGGGGGCAACCTTCAGGTAGTCCGTTACCACCTGGAGGGCAACCTCAAGGTAGTCAGTTACAACCCGAGGCACAACCTCAAGGTAGCTTTTTTCCAGGACAAACTATGGAATCATATTATTTTGGGGGACAACCCCAAGGACAGTACATACCTCAAGGGTATCAACCCTTAGGATAGTACATACCCCAAGGTCAACCCCAAGCTCAGTATGCTCCTCAGGGTCCTTATCAACCCCAGCCTTAGTACGCGCCTCAGGGTTATCAACCTCAAGGTCAGTACCCAATTCAAGGTTACCAACAGCCTTCTGGTTAACCATCTATTCAAGGAGCCGGAAATTTACCTCTTAATTATCAACCCTACGTTCAACCAGGTTATGGTCCTTATGTTCAACCTTCTGCCGGACAATACCCCGGAATGATGGTGTGGGATCCATCCCAATATCAACAGCCTATGCAGCCTAATGTGCAGTTGCCTTATCAGCCTGAACAACCTTTAATTTCTGGTCTAACCCAGCAACCTGTCCAGCCAACTATTCAAACTCTTGCACCTAGTTTTGTTCAGCAGGCTGGGCCTAGTTCACCTCAGACTCCGCCTCAAACTGCTGCAACCGCTGCAACAAATGTCCAACCTGTAACACCTGTTTCTGGAGTATCTGTAACCCTGAGTTCGGCTATCCCTGTATCCATGCAAATCCCTCAAGTCTCTGTACCTCAGTCAGGACCTTCAGTTCAGATACCTGCAGAACAAACCGGTACAAGTACAGTTGTCACAAGTCAACCGCAATTCACATATCAATCGTACAAGGGACAACCGCAATTCGGTCCCTATACACAAAATCCAAACTATCAGTATCAACCGTACCCTGTCTATACTTATCAACAGCCTCAACAACCCCAGTTTGGTACGATTAATCCTGGTTATCCGAGAGGTTACACAATTCCTAATGCAAATCCGATTCCCAGCTATCTTGGGTATCCACCTCCTGGAACTGCTTTGGCTACTCAAGGTTTTCGTGATCCTAACCGTCAATTACCATTTATAGAAACTTTAGATTTACCTGATTTGACGTGCCTTACAAATGATCCAATTTTCTATTATCAGAACTGGCCGCCAATGCCACATAAGTTGCCCAGTGATATACAAAAAATCGAAGGTAAGTCAGGAGAGGATCCATCAAATCACGTTATGACTTATCACCTCTGGTGTGCGTCTAATTCAATCATTGATGATTCGATTCACTTACGTCTTTTCCAAAGAACTCTTATTGGTCTTGCAGCAAAATGGTACATCGAGTTACCACGAGGCTCGTTTCATAACTTCAGTCAGTTAGCAACTGCCTTCTTGACTCATTTTCAGTTGCCAGTCAGATACGACAATGGCACGGAATTATTAACTTCACTGAAACAATCCACGTCTACGTATATTTCTGATCATATCCATGAATGGCGACGTAGGAGACGTTTGGTGAAAGTTTATATTTCAAATCAAATTTTGGCAGAATGGTTTGTTAAATCATTGTTACCCAAGATTAATGAAGATGTAGCTAAGGCTGGTGTTGTTACTGAAGAGCAAGTAATTGCTCAAGCTCAGTACCTTGACCTTGTTTATACGCAGTCGGGTACTTTACATGAAAAAATCCCAGACCTTCCAAAACAAAGTCAAATAGCTACTGCTCCTTCAGGGTCTCATGCCGCTGACAGTATGATTGGTACGGTCAATTATAAAAGCAAGAAGAAATCTTCAAAGAATTCTTCTCCTATTATAACTTTACCTGATTCCCCGAAAGGAGAATCTTCCCCCGAAGTTTCTTCCGATATTCACGTCGTAGAAACATCTGCGACCAAATCTAAATCCGGTGGTAAAAAGAAAGGGAAGAATAAAAACAAAAAGAATTCGAAAGAGAAAACTGATAAAAATGAATCCAATGACGAAAAACGTAAACCTCTCTATCCTTGTTTCATTTTTGAAGAGGATCATTTTACAAAAGAATGTCCATATCGAGCCGAAGTTACGAAGTTCGTTAAAGGATCGCAACAGCCTGCTGTCTTGAAGGATCCTTTTCCAACTCAAGATAGTAAGATGATTGGTTCCACCTTGACAACTTTAGAAGAACCTATTATGATGATGTCTCATGTAAGGATTGCGACGCGATCGCAAGATTACGGTAATAAGAATCCTGTTGATGGTAAAGAAACAGAATCTTCTAGTGCAAATGCATCAACTACACCTCCTCCTGTTTCTGGTCCGCTACAGATCGAGAAACAAAATCCAGACTTAATAATCAAACCGCCTGCTAAAGGTGTTCTTCTTAAATCAGCTTTCAATCCACATGCGAGAGCTGCTCAGAATTACAACATTGTTGAAGACTTAGCTATTTCTCCTTCAGCAATGTTGGCTTTGGAAGTGCTGCAATCATGCCCAGCACAGCGTAAATTGCTTTTGTCTGCTATAGGAGCTGTTGATATTCAGGATTCCAACCTTATAATATTCGATTTAGAAAATAATACACCTCGTCTACCTCACCAAATGGCTTTCCAGATTCTAGTGTTAGTAAAAAACAGACCAATTTTTCGGACTGTGATTGATGAGGGAGCTTCAACGTGTATTATGTCGATTCAGTGTTGGAAATCGCTTGGTTCTCCTACACTTAATCAATCTCTGACGATTCTTAAGGCTTTTGATGGTCGAGGTTTCCACCCTTTTGGTATTTTTCAGGATTTACCCATAGGGGTCGAAGGTAAAGTAGTAAATCTAGATGTGGAAGTGGTTGATGCTCCTCTAGATTACAACCTTCTCCTAGGTCGCAGTTGGTCTTATGCTATGACTGCTGTTGTTTCTTCGGTCTTCCGACCTAGCCTCTACAGAAACAATCCAGCACGTTGGTAAAGCGGCTATCCCTTATAAGGATGTTGGAGTAGGATTGATTAAAGATTCTGGTTTACTAGGAACTTTTTCCTTTCCTCCTCCTAACGTATCACCTATTGTTGCAAATATTCACATGATTTCATCAGACACTGTTATGTTTGATGATCCTTGGATCATACCTTCCGACTCCAAGTTAGATTCAATTGATGGCATGATGCCTTTGAGTCTATTTGAAATTCCATATCAGGCTGTATAGTCATTTTCCGACACCTCTTCAATCGGAATTGATCCAATGAATGAGATCCATGAGGAATCACTTTCTATATCCAGTTTAGCCACAACGAAATTTCCTGATCTTGTCTATACTGATGAGCACATTCGTGAATTTTTGTCTGTTGATGATTTACCATGGGAAGATCTACATCACCGATCTTCATTTCTACCTGAACTAGATCATTTTGAAAATGATTTCGCTTCAATTTTTACTGCTGAATATGTCAAAGAACCACATAATCCATTACAAAATCCTGATTCTGAGTTAAATTTGGAAAATATTTCTCAAACGGTTCCAATTGACATTTCAATAAAACCAGGAATAATTGAAAACATTCATATAGGTGCTTGTTGTACTGAAGATGAAATTAAAGCTTATAAAGCCCTATTTCAAGAATTCCGTGATGTGTTTGCCTGGTCCTATGAATAAATGCCAGGAATTGATCCGTCCATCGTTGTACATGAAATTAAGACTTACCGGGATGTTAAACCTGTTCGTCAACGTTTACGCCAAATACATCCTAGAAAAGCTGCTGCTATCAAAGCAGAAGTTGAAAAATTACTTCGTGCAGGTTTCATATATCCAATTCCCTTAACGGATTGGGTATCAAATATTGTTCCTGTGACTAAAAAAAAAGGAACCATACAAGTATGTGTCGATTATAGGGATATTAATCGAGCTTGTCCTAAAGACAATTATCCAACCCCCTATATCGATCAAATAATCGATGATTGTGCTGGCAGTGAAATGTTTTCTTTTATGGATGGCTTTTTGGGCTACAATCAAATAAACATACTCCCTGCTGATCAACCGAAAACAACTTTTATTTGTCCGTGGGGGACGTTTGCTTATTGAAAACTACCCTTTGGATTAAAGAACGCTGGAGCAACTTTTCAACGGGCAATGTCTTACGCATTTCATGACATTAAACAGATTGTGCATCCTTATCTCGATGATTTACTTGCTCATTCGTTGCATAGGGCCGGCCATCTCACTCATTTACAAGCCATATTTATGAGATGTCGGCATTATCGAATTAGGCTAAATCCACACAAATGTGTTTTCTGTGTAGAATCAAGTCGTTTACTGGGATTTGTTGTTTCAAAAGCAGGAATTCGCGTCAATTTGTCAAAGGTCAAAGCTATTGTTAAATTACCTCCTCCTTCGACTTTACGCCAACTCCAAAGTTTGCAGGGGAAAGCAAATTTTTTACGTCGATTCATTCCTAACTATGCCGAGCTTACAAAGGGTTTTACCAGATTGTTGAAACATAACATTCCATTCTTTTGGGATGAGATCGCTGGTCGATCTTTTGATGCACTTAAACACGCGTTGACCCATGCACCGTTATTGCATCCTCCCAACTACAATCAGGATTACTTTTTGTACCTCGCCGCTTCTCATTCCACCATTGGGATGGTATTAGTTCAGGAAGATGAATCTCACAATGAACATGTGATTTACTATCTTATTCGAAATTTGCATCCGATTGAGGTCAAATACACACATGTGGAGAAATTGGCCTTGGCAGCTGTCCAAGCTGTCCAAAGATTTAGACATTACATTTTGTTACGCAAGACTACGGTAATTTCTGATTGCAACCCTATGATGTACATTTTGACCAAACAATTGCTAGGGGGCAAGTATTCCAAATGGATAGTTATCCTCCAGGAATTTGACTTGGAATTTGAAAAATCCAAGGCAAAGAAATCTTTGGTCTTTGCGGAACTTATGTGTGATTTCCCCTCTACTGATACTGAAACAGTGGCAGAAGAGTCCATTGCGGACGAATATTTGTTTGTTATCAGTACTATTGATCCATGGTATGGAGATATTATCGTTTATCTCCAAACCCAATCTTTTCGGCCCGAAATCTCACGATCTTAGGTACGGAAAATACATTTCCAATCCCAACAGTATAATATTATTGGTGATACACTTTATTGTCGAAGAACGGATTCTGTTTTCCGACACTGTCTTACTCATGATGAAGCTGAAAAGGTTTTAAATGATTGCCATTATGGAGCATGTGGCGGTCATATGTCTGGGTATGCCACTACCCAAAATATATTGCGCGCTGGTTATTTCTGGCCATCATTATTCAAAGATTATATTTATGCCATCCGAAAAATGCCATAATTTCTGTTGGTCCTTTCGCGAAATGGGGTATCGATTTTATTACATGTAACCCTCACTCGGCCGGGGGGCATGCGTATATTATCTTAGCAGTAGATTATTTTACTAAGTGGGCCGAGGCGATGCCTACATTTTCGGCTGACGGCAAGACTGCTGCAACTTTCGTATTTAATCACATAATTGCTAGGTTCGGTGTTCCTCAAGCCATTATTACAGATCATGGAAGTCATTTTCGGAATGTCATGATGACTGAACTGACAGATCAACTTGGCCTGTGTCACGATAGTTCCACTCCGTATTATCCACAAGCCAATGGTCTGGTTGAAGCCATCAATAAAGTTTTAGTCACCATGATCAAACGCATTATTGGTATTCACAAGACGAATTGGCATTCCATGTTATTTTCAGCACTTTGGGCATATCGAACCTCGGTAAAAACATCAACTGGTTTCACTCCCTTTCAACTCGTTTACGGTTTGGAAGCTATGTTACCGATTGAATGCGAAATTCTGTCACTAAAATTAGCCATAGAATTACTCCCAGCTATGTCTGAAGAGGAGAAACGTTTCTTGTACTTGGCTCAACTAGATGAGAATCGACAAAATGCTGCAATAGAAAACGAGGCTCATATTAAACGAATTAAAGCTCAGTATGATAGAAGTGTGACCCCTCGAAATTTTTCAGAAGGAGACCTAGTCTTACTTTATGATCAAGCCAACGATAAACTAGGGGCTGGGAAATTCGTGCCTATGTGGCATGGTCCTTTCATTTTCAAACGAAAGTTAGCTAAAGGGGCCTATGAGTTGATAGATTTTGACGGTGTCCCTTTGGATAAACCCAGAAATGGGCTTTATCTAAAGCGATATTATGCTTAAAACTTGGTGTGGAGATTTTTTTATTAGATTAGATTTCTTTACTGCTGGTGTGTCTTAGTTTAGAAAGTGTGCCTAGTCTTAGAAGTGTGTTTTTATCACTTTTCCTGCTTATCTAAGTTTTACTCTTGATATTGCAGATGTTGACGTCTCTTCAAACCTACATTGGTTTTGCTAATGGTGCTTGTCGTAGTACACAAAATATTTCTTTTGCAGCTTGGGTTATTTATTCACCCTCTGACGAGTTAATATCCATGCATGGGGTAAGCCTTGGTCAAACAACGAATAACATTGCCGAGTATAGTGTAGTGATTGAGTTATTGTCTGAATCCATATCATTTGGAATTCGGAGTTTGATTGTTAGGTTGGATTCTGAAATTGTTGTATTACAGCTTAATAGGATTTATACCATTAGGAATCTAGTGTTATTACGGTTATTTTTAAGAGTTCGTCTCTTGGAACGTGAATTTGATTATATCAAATATCAACATATTCCAAGACATTTAAATACATTAGCAGATGTAGTTGCTTCTAGTATGATAAATCAACATTTGCAATAATCAAAACAGTAAATGAAACAACATTCATAACATATACATAGATAGCCGGTAAATAGTGATATATCATAGTATAGAAATGTTTTTTCAAAAAATATACATCGTCTTTGATCATAGGTTTAAGACACCTTATGATCAGCAAAATGGTAACATAAAAGGTCAAAAATATGAGTCTACAACACGATCAGTCTATCACTGATGGTGATTACGATAAAAGACTACTGCTCAGGCCACCCTACATAGGAACCTCCTAAAAGGTCCTGGAATACCAATCACGTATCTCTGTAATCTGAGTGGAATCTCATCTATGTCCGTCTCTGGAATATCTAGAGTCAGGCGCTCTAGGTGATGCTCTAAGTCAGACAAGATTTCCGCTGATTGGCCTGCTGGGGCTGGGGCTGGTGCAACTGCAGCTGGTTGTCTTCTGTCATAAGGTTGGAGATGGGCTGGTCGTCGTGGGCCTACATCTGCATTCAAAACTTTTGGTTATTAGCTTCAAAGACGATCAAAAAATAAAAAAAATTAGAACTTAGAAATTATTGAAAATGATTTTACCTGATTCATCCCATTGTTCCCCGGCTGGGAGAGTCATCTCTCGGTCACCGCGGAAATCTATCCCGGCATATGGAAAGTCCTCTATGGTAAAAATTTGGCGATCCAGCCAACGAAAATATGAAGGAGGAAATCGAACAATTTCAGAGCCCTCAATACTGTGACGGGCCATTAGTGCGACCCAACGAGTCATCCTAGATTCTCGAACTCGACCGGCATCAACAGAAATACTCTGCGGAGCTAGCATGGGGATCCTCTCTAGAGCAAAGGTAACGACAATGGATCCATATCCAAAGTTGTTTAGTTTACCATTCTTCGCTCTAGTCAATTGGCCTTTTATATTGGCCAACACAGCTTCTCACCAGTTGAAAATGGTGCCGCGAAAACAGTCCATAGCAATACGCATTTGGGAACCGGTAGCCACATGCAGCGTAGCACTCCCACACATTCTGGTAACAGTAAATTCAATAACTTTCAACTCGGGACGGATGATGTTTTTTATGTCAATCCGTTTGTCCCTAGGGTTTGCCTGATCATTACAGAATTCTAGTTGAAGACTAGCGACAGACTGGCCACTTGGCCTAGTCCCAAACAGAGAAACTTGTTCGCCCCTTTTGGACAAACCAGTCAGAAAATAAATATCCTCCAGCTCAATTTCGAGCCGGTGGCCACCAATAATGAAACACTGGTCCTGCATGTTCCACCTGTTTACCAGCCATGTCAGGAGGTCTACCTGTGCCCTCATGCCTTGGATGGCCCAGAATTTATATATACCGCATGCTTTTAATGCTTGCATTGTGGGAAAATGGAGCATTGCGGCGTCATCCACGTCCTCATGTTCGCGTTCTCTCCAAATCAACATCTTGTTACTCCTGCAATGCATAGAAACACAAGTTAGAACAATCTAATTTGGAAAATTTTGGGTGGCAAATGAGAAATTTGAGTTTTAAATTTAAACGCGTGGGTACCGCACTTAGCCTTTATACACAGTGCGTAGAAACGAACGCGCTTTGTGTGATGAGTGCGGACCCATGAATTTTTTCTATATAGAAAAAAGTCGGGGTCTGCAGGTCCCATGTGTCTTACTTGCGGACCCTCGCGGGCAAATTTTTAAAAACCATATTTTTCCCTAAAAATAAAATCTAAAGCCTAAAACTGAATTTTAAATGGATGAAATACAAGATTAAGAGGTCGTGGATTACCTGGGACTGACGGTTCTCGATTTCACCGGATGGATTTTCCAGAATCTTCACAGGAACTTTCTTACCCAAAAGCTTTTTACTTTTCACTCTGAAACTGAACAGTAAAAATGAAATTGAAAAAGTCCTTTTTATAAGTTTTTTCGAATAGATGAATTTTTAATTTGTTTATTTTTCACTTTAAAAAGGGTATTTTTGAAAGCATTTTTACTTATCTTAAACAGGTATGTGTAATGTTTCAAGTTTTTGTGCAGAAACTGGATTTTTTTCAGGAAAACTGATCATTTTTCAACAAAGAGCATACTTTTATCACTTTTTCGGACTCTTTCAAAAATTTACGAAAAAGCGAAACATTGGAGTCCTCTTTTAAGCCCTTTTCAAACTCTCTAAAATTGAAAAGATTTCTGAGTACTTGATTATTCGAACTCGTTAAAGTAAATGAGTGATCGTCCCTTCAGTATAAGTTTACCCCTTTTATGGACTGAAATGGACTATTTACGAAAAAGGTATACGTTGACTAATTACGGTCAATAGAGTTCTCTCCCGCATTATTTTATCCCTTTTCGGGCTCGAGAGACTAAATTTACGAAAAATTACACCCACGGAGTTTTCTTATGTTTTTTCTTCTGACTCCCTAAAATTGAAAAACACCGAGTTTCTCCTATACTGGACTCGTTAAAACTTAACAGTAAAGGACCTGTTCAATTTTAAAAATAGGAACGGAACACTCCTTCTTAGGGTTTGAATCTTAAACTAAGTTGGACTCATCCGAAGGATGAGCTTATAAACAAGCAAATGTTATCCTCTTCAAGCTTGTCAAAAATAAAGAGGTACTTGCCAGAAATGGTGGGGGAAAAGAGAGAAAAATGGGCGTATTTGTTGTATTTTGATTTTTCGAAAATCCAGTCAACCACTATTGAACACGACGCTTTCATTCACCTGGGTTAGGAAATCCTTTGCCTAAACAGTTAATCAAACCTCATTGAAAATTTTCATCCGGTTTTTGGGTATTAGCTTTAAGTCAATTGTTACCAAGCCATCTGCAGTGTCGTTATGTGTTCAAGAGGACAGTTCAAATAAACCATTCATCTGCAAAATATCTGTCATCCATTTTGACTATCCCTGAGTCAGTCCTTGCCAATATATTTTCAAAAATTGATCTATGATTTCGTGTTGTGGGCTTTCCTACGACAGATCACTTTCTATCGATGACAACTCATTATCTAGGAAGTTGATCCAGAAATCGTCAGTACCTTGGAATCTGCATGCCTTAATGGCAGGTTTCTCGCCTTCGACGACAGGTTGCATCATTGACCTTCGATTGAATGATTCCGTGAGATGTTCGACTTCAGCTCATTCATTCACATTTCATGGATTGTACTGGGTACTTTGAGAACCATTGACATTACTGGTGGTTTCTCTCACACTTGTTAACAGTTTACATCATTGACTGGTAATCAAGTGGTTTCTACCATGTTCGACTTCAACACATTTATTCACATGGATAGAATCGTACTAGTTCGAGATGCAGAAATCAAGACCCTAGATCTAGTTTCTACCATCCAGGCTGCGAGGAATTTTGTTATCATTCATACAGTAGACTATTTATAAACAGATGGCTGCGTCCATACTGTGTCTACACATGTCTATATTGTGATGTATTCAAAATCATTCCTGTATCAGAACAATTTAAGTTAGTTCTAGTTAGTTTTGATCTGAGTATGGGAATGCCTACCTCAGCGATAATATGATTACATATATATATTTTGCATTGAATGTTTTTACAGGTTCCGACTGGGGTGTCCACAGGGTGATCCTTGAAATGATAAAGTACTACACTCTTCATATATGACAGACTTCAGTTTCATCTATTCCAGACTTTTCACTTTAGGGGGCAATCTGTTACACTAAAAATTGTCATTCTGAGATTCTGTTATGGGTATGAGCTCATTATAACTCATACTTCCCCCTTTTGCAAGTCTAACATATCAGTTCTTCATGTCAAGCCTTGAAAATCAGAGAAAAGTCCCTAAAAATCTCCTAAACTTTGGTATCGCACTTTCTCTATACATTGCCTGCGGGCCCGCACCTAATGTTCAGCTATCCTGCGGACCAAAACCGCACTTTCTATGTGTTATAGGTGCGGACTCCTGTAAAACTAAAAAAGGCGAGAAAGTAAAGTTAAAAAGTTGATTTGAGATTAATTCTAGAAGATTCTAGACGAGAATTTTCGGGAATGAGTACGCTTTGATAAGGTACATGTATCCCTTACCTTATGGAGCTAACCCCTTGATGTGAGGAGCTTATCCCTTTAAAGGAGGATTCTATCCCTTCATATTTGGAACAGAAAAACCTCCTCTTTTCCACTATAAAAAGAGGCATTGGGTAGCCTCAAAGGGAGTTGAAGCTTTAGAATATTTGAGGATAAGTGCTGTTGAGATTCAGACTCAGTTAAACAAGAATTTTGTGAGGAGAGATTACATACCTCTATTTGTCTTGATTGAAAGAGTGTAGAGCTTGTCAAAGTAGAGGAGACTCCTGCTTCAGACCCCGGGAAGGCCTGTGCAACATCAAGGCTCAGGTTGTAAGGTTTTCCTTCTTTTGAAATTAATACAAATATACTCATTTTTCTCAATAAGTTGTCTGTTAATGGTTTATTTCATAGATTCCTTGATCACTATGATAAGCATGATTTATGATGATGTCTATACAGGTGCTATGTAATACTTTGCTTGTTTGTGATTGCAGGTTTATAAGCGAAACTCCTTCAAGCACGCGAAGGATAACAACAACTTCAAACAAGCACTTGACATAAGGTTGTTCTTTTAACAGCTATATAGAGTTTTTCATATATCGTATATGCTTAGAGAAAGATTAGTCTATTTGGTTGTTTGTTGCTAGATACTTTTAGTACTAGGGAGATCGGTCTTGTCCGCAAGAACGATTTATCCATCCAACAGAGTGTAGATTCTTGGAGGATGGGATGAGCATTTTCTTGAACCATGCAATGCAGAACTATGTGTTCAACACTGAGCATGATCTTGAGATAGCAGATGCACCATTATGGAGATCAACAACGTTGTCATTGAGCAGTAGTGATGAGTTGGGGGCCCAACCATTATTGTATTACTCCAATGACCTTTCTACATGCATAACACAGGACAGACAAAGGATTGATGGAGGGCATCTTATGAGGGATGACATCTTCCATTATTATGATGGGTACTTCTTGATGAACATTTCACATTTTGATGAGAATTTCTTGCCTACTACTTATTCGGATCCTTATGGGGTCAACATGGTCATTGATGAGTGGTCATCATTTGGAGATCTCCAGGAGATTGCATTTCAACATTCCATGAAATGCAAAGATAGAAATCTGATTTGGTAGGATGGTATTCTCCATTGGAGGGATACCTATTTTGAGCATAATGTTAGACACTCACCATTGGTTGGATGGGTGATGTTGATGAGCAAGAGGCTTGGACGCCACTTGAAAATTTATGACACCGGGCAACAGGAGGCAAGACTGTGTTGGTTACTCTCGAAAGAGTTTGGTCATCATATGACACATTCTATTTCAAAGAGTATGTTGGTGGATGGAACTTGGCATGGCGCTTACATCATATGGCAGCAAGGAGTTTGGGTATATTGGGGAGATGTGATATCTTTCATGTCAACCATCACGTTATTACTCCATAGTTTATATGGTGATGGTGTGTGGATGCAACAAGATTTGTTGTTGCTTTGGTTGTTCTTGGGGGGATATGGACTGATTTCCTTCCACACTTTGCATAATGTTGTAGGAGTAGGTGATGGCACTATCAGGGTGCAAAGGAGCTACTCATTATCCTTGGAGGATCAGGAGGTACTTCCACTTTGGAAGGAATCTCCCATATGTAGCAGCATTATGATTGATGGCTTTGACATGTGGTATGTAAAAGAATGGAGCTATGAGATGACAGGAGCCTTATTACAAAGGCCAACAAATCTGTCACTCAGGAGCTTGGGTTTGTTGATGGAGTGTCCCCAGGATCACTTCACATATGATGTACTTGATGGGAAAGTAGGAGATGAGAGTGATGGGGTAGTGGATGGATACATCTATTACCATGATATGATGTTCTTGAAATGGATTCCCAAGTATAAGTAGAATGCCTTGCATGCAGCACATGGGTCATTCCTTTCCATGGAGATATGTCATACCACTATGGAGGAATCATTCTTGGACCTTGTTGTCAGTTTAATCTCAGTACATGGTAAGAAATATGTTTTTGCATTTATTGATTATCCAACATGGTATTTTCATTCTCTTACCATCTCTATATAGTGCATTGCTCCACAAGAGGGTAAGCCTCTATTTGGGCCTCATGGTCATTTTTGGATCAACATCTATGATGGAGATAACCATTTCTTGCATGGATTTGGGAAAGTGTTGTACTATTTCTTGTATGCTTAGTTGATAGACACTTCCATTTACTATTTATTAGTAGATGAGAGGACATGTACAACTAGGAAATTGTTTGAAGAAAACTTGCCACATCATATTCTGAAACTACAGTTGGTAAAATTGCGCTGTGACTACTTGAGAAACTATTGGTACCTTCCAGCACTATGTAAAACCTTCAGTACTTCTCTTATTTTGATTCCATATGATGATAATGTCATATTCATGTTATATGGGATGATTTGGGCAAGAACCAAAGAGTGGATCTTTGAGGATCCTATTGCCTTTTTGCTCCATGAAGGCAACATTATTGCAACCCATATTTAGCAGCAGCTCTACACTTATCATAAGTGGAGATAGAGACAGCGTGGGATGGACAATTTGATCCATCATATTTAGCTATGCAACCCACCTTTTTTGCAGGAGCCTAAGGTGGAGGAGATGTTTCAAGAGTTACCATGTTGGAGGGTGACTCACTTTTTGTGGATGATATCTTGGGGATGGAGGCTTCACATGGGGATGATGGTTCCAAATATATTTCAGATTCCATGCCTCAAGAAGGCCTCTAGACCACATATAGTTGCTTCCAAGGATATTCCACTTGTTCATGATGAGAGCCATTTGGGATTTTCACCAAAGGCATACTTATACACTTGGGAGGGGCAACTTGGGAACTTATTGATGAGACATCATCTTGTTCATTGGGGAAGCTTATCACATGAAGATGCTACAGGAGGAAGAGGAGATGCTCTTCAGTTCTATCCTTAAAGTTTCTTGAGGACATACAACATTTGGGAGGGGAGGGCTGTAATATTCCTAAATTAGCACACAACTAATTGGAATATTAAATTTTGATTTTTCTCTTATATAGAAGAATAAGAGGGTATGGAGACCCATAAATCTCCTTCGTAGGAATAAAAGACACTCCTAGTGTGAATGGAGGTCATATAAAAGATGGATTGAAGACCCTTAGGTGTGAAAAGGGATTGGATCGTGAAGACTTGGTCAACTTTGACAAAATCAAACAATGTTGTTATGGAGGAGTGGCATTAATGATGGGACATCGCAGTTTTGGAGGGAGATTGATTGCATGATGATGGAAACCCTAATGAGTGGGACCCAAGTTGAGAAGGCTCACATTATTTATAAGGAAGAGGATGGCAACAATATGGGATTACGTTATGATTATTATTTTGATATGTCTGTTTAGACTTTGGGCTCTCTTCAGTTGTTTAGCTAAGATTGCTTGTGTTGTTTAGCATAGGGTGTTCCCGGTCGGGAATCCCACCTCTTTCCTTGAGAGGCCTCTTGGGAGAGTATTGTACTACATGGTACACTATCTAGCATTGGGCCAAGCTACATATTTCTTCTACAGAGCAGTATATGTTTAGAATTGTGTTGAGTTGTAGGGTGCAACAGTGGAGGGTATAGAAACCCAAATTCTGAGCTTGTTTTCTAGTGGAGGGAGAAACCCTTCATCTGGGAGGCTTGTGAGGGAGATTCTTGAGCCTCATTTCATCATCCAGTAGCAGGATAAGGCACTTCTATCAGTTACATCACAGCTTTATGAAGAAACTACGTTATTTCAGTGATCAGTTGCAGTAGAGGGTTTGGAGCCCTAGTTGGGGAAGATAGATCTTCAGTGAGGGGATCAACCTCTTATTTGGAGAGTCTATAGGAGGATATTTTCACACATTTCTAGATCAGATCAGCAACCTCCTATTTAGTATTCAGTTTGCAGAGATTATTCAGCTCTAGGGCCATATTTTTATTTCTGCTTTTTTGTATATTTCAGGAAACCCTTCCCGGGTTAACTTGGAAAGGTGTATAGGAGGCTAGATCTTCACTCCTAGCATTTTTTGAGCTATATAACATTATATCTATATTGATCTATCATTTCTGCAGCAATTATGCGCTAAAACTGCGTTGCCTTAGCTCAGGGCATTTTTGTGGTAGCTATTTCTCATGTATTGACATATTTTGCTTGTAGAGGCTTGTTTTGTATTGCTTGAGTGGCTTGATCCTCAAGATCTTGTGCCTATTATTTGTTGATATGCTTAATAAGATGGCTGTAAATTTGTCTCATGTAATGTTGTGTTGATTTATTCACTGCTCTTTCCATTATTGTGTTCATATATTGTTGCTTCCCCATTTGGGAATATTACAGCTTCAAATGATTTGGATGAGTTGTGGGATGCAGTGTCCAACATTGGTCAATGAGATCTCCCTTCTTCTGACAATAAGTGAAAATATTTTGCATCTTCTGTTCAAGTCACCTTTTCTTTGACTATTTCCTGTATGCAATCATTCTCTTCCAGCATCTTGAAACTTGATGGTTATACAAACCACAATATGAACAACAAATTTTTCTCACATTCATGCATGCAGATTTTTTATGCTTAACATAATCATAAAAAACATGATTATAGGAAAAATTATACCTTGAATTTTCATCTTCATCACCTTCTTGAGGAGATGAACTTGAAGAGGTTCTAGCACTCTTTTGAAGACCAACAACAATGTTCATGTCCTTAGAGCTATCACAACTCTCTTGCTCAAACACCTTGCTACAACATGGGTTTAAAACAATGGAATTCATCTTGAATACACACTTTGCATGTTTGTGGGTTTGAAACTGCAACAAAATTTCTTCTTGGAACTATTTCAAGTTCCTTCATGGCTTTAGAACTTTCTCCATAAAATTTTCCATAGCCAAGACCCAAATACTTACGCCTTTCCTCAACCATAATTGGCTCAACCATGCCTTGTGCATGATGCAGGTAGGGCCTGCAAACCCCAGAATCTTTCTCTCACCTACATATAACATGTGCAAACCAATAACTGTTCACATACACTTTCAAAATCCGAGCAATTATATACGTTATCATTCACAGAAGCTTGTTTCATATGGTTTAATCTCATGATTTATAAAAACCATGCTTGGAATCAATCCCAACTTCATAAACTCAATACATATATGCATATACAAATGCATATACCAAATAAACTCTAATCAATGTTATGAAACAATCTATCTCTTCATGTGAGTAACCCCAACTCACAAATTTCATTTTTTTATAATGCCAGACTTTAAATTCAAGAATGCGCCCATGCCACCATACCATATGGAATTATATATTCCCATGTAATCGACTTTTACAGCAATCCATTTTAATCATATCGACCCACACAAGTTTACACATCTTTATGGCTAACACAATTGAACTTATAAACGCCCTTCAATTTCAATTGACCTCCTCGCTTTCCACATTGACCATTGCTGTGCAATTTCACAACTCGACATTTAACATTTATCTCAACTTCATATCTTACCCGTTTGAATCAATCTTTGGACTGCGCCTTCTGCTCATTATTTCTGCCCCAAATATTAAAAATGCGCCTTTTCCCAATCTGATTATCAAGCTCATAAAATCAAATGCCCATGCTTATTATACTATCCAACCATGTGAATGTTTTAATTCAACATTTTATCCTCCAAAATCAATACAAATTGAATCGATTCAAGACTCTGGAAAACGCAGATCAGTTTCAACCAGACTCTGAATTAAAATCGAATACCAACACAATAAACTTACCTCTCCTTCACAACATGCATTATCAATTCAGCATTCAACGCTATCATACATTGAATTCTCCAGCGCTTACTGTTATGACTTCTCACAACTCATTTGCTTTGGCATTACACCTTATGGATTTATAACAGCGCCGACATTCCACCACAGGATTCAAACGCAGACTATAATTACTCACTGATCTTTAATTAAAGCGTTTTTCACAAAGAATGATTAAATTCCTTTTGTTTTGATCCACAGGTATCTAGCATTTGCAAACAGATCTTATAAGTAGATTATACGATTTAAAATATGCATACTGCCCAATTTCAATACTGCAGCGTGTCATGGAAATTCGCAATCAGTAGCAGATTAAATTGTTCTATTTCCCCCAAGAGTCAATAATGCAATGCAAGCTGCGAAGGGCTCCGTCAATCATTTAAAATGATAAAATGGATAACAAACATTTATGTTTCGATCACAGCAAATCGATCGCAACAAAAGCCTAAAGGCATTTCACAATCTGCAGGTATATAAAATCCGCTCAGTTCTCTCAGAGCCGAGCGAAGGCCAGAAAAGATATGAATGAATAAAAAGTGATACAATAAGTAAATCATTCAAACACACAAGGAATTCAAAAGCCTCGATGCTTCTGTTTCATCCGTCGAACTCCCATAGTCGATACTTCAGCTCAGGTATATACATTTAACCAGAATCCGCACACAACTTTTCTGTGTTATTCTTCACAAAATTGGCATATCAATTTTCACAATTACATACATAATTTACTTCAAAATCCCACTTCAGAAATCAAATATACAGTTCCTCAATCAATCAACCAAAATATATAATACTGAGCAATGTTTTCATATAAACAAAATGAGACTACTTACAAACTTATCTTTGACCTGATATCCAACACTCATGGCCCTTTACAAATACTGGAGGCTTATAACCTCTTTCCCTATTTCACACTCTAATTTCACCTCTCAAACTCTATTCTACTTGCCCCCTTTGCCTTTGAGGCTTGCTGAATTTATACAATTTTAAAGATAATCTAATTTAATGCTCAATCCCCTTAATATCTCAATACCACTAAAATATCTCAACAAATCCTATTATCTAGAATCTTATCCCTTTATATCCTTAACTACCCAAATTCTCTCATATCCTTTTAATTAATAAAAGGATATTTACAAAATCCTCACTTTCTCCTATTTTATTTAAAATAACAAATTAATTAAATAAAATATTAAAAATTGTCACACCCCCTTTTCTAACATATTTACAAATAAAAAAATACCCTTGATGCTCCTGCATCAGTGCATGTTTTCCTAATCCCTTACCTTCATGGCCCATTTTGATCATCAATTTGGACCCCATTCCTCTAGTGCATTTTTCATATGAACCTACACATTTATCTTGAGAGGAAATTGAAGACAAATTTGAATTATTTACCTCTTCTTCAAGAACATGCTTGGCTAAGGCTTCTTTGGCATCATGGAGCTGAATCTCCATCTCATGCATATTTCAAAGAAGTTCTTGATTCTCTTTCTTCATGGAAACCAATTTCTTAAAGTTTAGTGGTCTCCCTTACATCTTCATACAACTTTTGCACCATATCTTTCATGATGTGAAAGTCCTGCAACATCTCTTTATCAAAGAGTCTTGCAAAGGAGGATGGTTTAGAATCACCACTTGATGAAGTTGCCATCACAATTGTAATGAATGAAAGAGATTCACAAAAATTCACAAAGATTCACAAACTTCTTTATTGTGACTTGAGAACCAAGTTCTCAAAATAACTTCTCCTTCACACATAAACTTTCAAACTGTTAAATTCTCCTTGCACAATTCAACAACCAATAGCTAACCCTAGCTATACTTGGATAGAATGAGCTAAAATTGCTCTGATACCAACTTGATCTGAAATAGGTGGCTGAATTTTTTTGCTATGCATCACATTCTATTTCATTTAAATAATCTAAGGATCATGCTCATACATCCTTTTGTGCAATTGAATCCTTGTATCAAGTTTATGTGTTTTTCACATGCTTTATGTGTGAGAAATTATCATTTTTTTTAGCTGATTAAATGTATGAACAACAAACATAAATTGTAGAGAAATAACCAACAACACATGATAGCAAAATTATAAATGAGTTCACCCTCAACACTTGGGCTATGTCTCCTTGAGCCTCCATCAATGGACTAGGCTCTCTGGGATTAAGATGGTCAAATTATTTTACAAGCTGCTGCTCAACTCCATTGGTTTTGAAAATTGTACCAATGGGCTTAAAATACCAAAATATCATTAGATTGATTGTTCAATCATCCAAAATGGATCATAGCTCCCTTGGGCATGACCTCTTCTGCTGGTGGCCTTGATGCTTCCCTGAGCTATCCTATGGAAAATCACCCTTATAAGTCCCCATATACTTATGAAACCTATCTCATTGTTTCCATAACATGTCAAACATACAAAATACATTTTTCATTCACTCAGAATGACCATTGGCTCCCTTGGCTATGCCTCCAACACCTGATGGCTCTCGGTGCCATGAAACTTCTCTATGGAAAAAACACACTTACAAGTCTCCAAATTCCTCTAAAAGCTATATCATTAGCTTCATAAGGTCCAAGATAGTAAAAAATGACTATTCATTTGCTGGAAATGGACTTTGGATGTTGTGGCAATGGCTTAGCCCTCAAAAATATTCAAACGCACAAAACACCCGAAGATGGCCTTTTATGCCTCTGCAACCTACTTCAATGGCCGAATGCTCCAATTAGTCAAGAATGACTCTTCATTCACCCAGAATGGTTGAAAATTGAGCTTTCTACACTTTTTCCCAGTATCTCCTAGGAAAACTCCACTAAATGTGGAGAACTCTAGTTAACTAGAGTTAAATTAGGGCTTACCACCAAATTCGGCACTCCCTTATCCGCTCCACCAATAAATTTGTGCATTGAAAGTTATGGTTAGGGAAGTGGCCACATGTGCACCCCCAATCGTTAAAAGGCTTTACAGTTAGTGGAAACAACGAGATACAATATCGAAGTTTCATTAAACATACATACGTTCGCGATCAAACAACGCTGACATTTAAAATAGATCGCACATAGCCTTAAACAACTTATACAAGGGGAATAGGGTTCTTGGGTCCCACAACATGCAACCAATCACAGTGCATCGCAAATCGCTTGCCCGCAAGTTTAACTTGATACCAATAACGCTAAAACCATAATTTATGCGATGTGAGATCGTGCGCAATGCCGACACATGGCTCCCCTCATCGCATCACATTTTTCAACTTTACCGCACCGCAACCAATTTAACATATCTTGCGAACTCTTAGCTTCTAAATATTGTGATTTGTGAAATCACTTTTCTGGGTGCTGCAATCTCCACCATTGGTTTGTTTCTCGATCCCGACGACTCAGTTACTATCCTCACTTCTCCTTGATCGCATGTCGAAAAATTTAACCTAACGAAACTCGAAACTATTTAACGGTAAACTACGTGTGTGCGATGTGTGATGTTTCTCAGTGCAATGAGATCTCTCCGGGTCGTCTCCCATTGTATACTGCGATCTATTACCTGGTCGGCCCTACGCTCTTGGTGGATCACGGTATCGTTCCACCTGCAACATCTCCGCGGCTGTGCAATCCCCGATTCTATATGCAAAGTTCAAGACTCCATGACAGCCACCAATTCGGATCCGACTCTGCTGGTCGATCCGGTTCTGAACCTGTTTTGGAAAGCGAACAACAGGCCATAACTCAATCATATGAACTCATAATTTGATGAAACGAGTTGCATTGGAATCTTGGTGATGAGCTCTATGCTCTCGTCTTGGTTTGAAGCATTTTTGAGCACTCTGAAATTTTAGCTAATTTTAGGCCCTGATCCAAATTCTGATCAGTTCCACCCATACTTGTGTTGTATTTTTTATGCTCAATATATTTGTTTGATGTTTATGTTCTTTACACTACTCTTAATTAGATAAGCTTTGTTACTTGGATAAATGTTAGTATTGCTAAGATGTTTTAAAGCTACAGTTGAATGCATTATTCTTTTTAGAAGAATTATGTTAACACATTTTAGCTAAAGGCCAAGTTATAGGGAGACCTTGAGTAAAGAGGTGTATTCTAGTTGTAGTAGGTGTAGGTTGGCCAAGCAACTGTGCCCGAGGAAAGGTAGTTCCACATGACCTTTGGTGCTAGAATGACGTGTGGAGGACTCAAATCACAAATTTTTTTTGGGTAGATTATAGGTCCATGACATAAGGCACCACACACAATTTGTTTGTGTGTGTGGTGTTTTCTCTTAAACTCTCCTTAGAGGAAAAGTCTTAACCTCACCCAAGGGGAAACACAAAAATATAATAGAAAAGCTACCCATTAACAAGCTACCCCTATTTCAAACTAAGAGAAAAAACTATTATAACATAGAGATGAATCCTTGAACTAGTTCTACAAGCATAGAAAAGAGCATCGATGCCTAACTCAACTAGCTCACTCAATAAAAGCTATCTAAAAACAACATATCTCAACTCGAAATAATAACTTCACATCTTATTAAAATTTAATAAGATAAATACAAAAAAATCACAACAATTATTTTACATGAACTATTCCAACCAAAAGCAATGTTATATAAACGATTCCAAAAACATCAAAAATTGAGATGTCCCTCAAAATAATAATCAACCCATATATAGAATCACAGTGTGTATTTAATAATACACCATCAAAACAACTTAGTCACTAGTGAATTTTATGGTATGCTTAGTTCCCTGTGCCAATTCAACACTTACAAGGAATTAGATGCACCAACGTTGAGTACACTTTACAATAATTTTTACAAGGTGGATTGTAATAAATGACTAAAGAGACCATATTTCCAAAGGAAGTGATACATTATTCAAGATTTTAGAGCACATGTGGAAAATATTAATGAAATATTTGTTGATGTGGGCTTAAATAATGTGATGGACCCTCACAACATTCAAAGTGCATTTGCTAATGCGCAACGATTGCATGGGTTGACTTTGAGAGAGAACCAACCAACAGCGTGTTGACTTATCAAACGTTTTAATGCACGCAAGCGCTAAGACCGTGCATGTTACGTCATTATCAAAGTCATTATTTTATGAAGGCATTATTTTATTTGGTAACATGCATCCAAAAAAATGAGCATCATAAGGTAGATTCAATAACATATACTTATTCCCATTACGATTTATATTCCAAGTTCTAGAATGATGTTGATGTTCAACATATGTGGCCACCAGTGAGAGTGGTACCATTCATAAATCCGTTATAGGGTATCTTGTCGAAATCGATTAGACTAGGTGTTTTTCTTTTTAAGATTTACATTTTGAGTTACAATTTGGTGTGGAAAAGTGTTTGTTTGGTTTGTTGTTTTTTTTTCCTTAAATTTTATTATTATTATTATTATTATTATTATTAGTAACATGTTTAATATGGAAGTGATGTTGTAATGTTATATTATTTAGTTAAATAATTTGAAATTTTTAAAATAAAATAAAAATAAAAATGATATATATATATATATATATATATATATATATATATATATATATATATATATATATATATATATATATATATAGATATATATATATATATATTTTGTTATTTTAATTTTAGATGTATCAATTCTTGAAAGGGATCATATCTCTCAAGGTGTGAACTATTTTTTTGAGTGTAAAGTTATAGGAAAGGTTAATAAGAGGTTCACACCTTGAGAGATTTGATCTCTCAACGCTTGATAGATCTCAAATTAAGATGGATCTAGACCGGTAGTATTAGAAACAAACCCACCATAACTCCAATGTGCAAGCAAATCAAATAATGAATTCTAAATGATACTTATGTCAATTACACATCACCATGCAATTTTCTTATAGAAAAGAAAAAAATGAAATTCCTTATTCAACATTATCAAATGTATGAATCACAAGGGCATATTAATATCCATGAATGACATACTGAGTTATCAAGGTTATTACTATCAATTGAGAATTTTTGGGAAAAAAATAGAACCTAATTGTGTGTGACGAGCACCATAATCTATAGTGGAAATTGCTCATTTAAATATATTTTTAGACACTGAAATATGGGCAAAAAAAAGATTCATCAAAATGTCACACATGCAATTAATTGAGTAGGGAAAATTTTAAACATGGAAATTTATCTTTGAGTTTATCAATCGTAGTGAATCTTAGTAGTCCATAATATGCAAACTATTAAAGGCGTAGTCTAACTATGGACGAAATGACATTTTTCATGACATTTTTTTTCTGGTTAATTTTAATCAAAGTCCTACAGAGATTTTAAAAAAAACTGAGTTTAAATTATTTAATTTGCATAATTCGAGTGCCCAAGAGGTTTTTCAGAGTATCGAATCCATTTATGCATTCAAAAATGTATTTTAAATAATAAAAATACTTGAAATTGTATTGACAGATTTTGGTGAATTCTAGTGAAAAAGACTATTTCGTTTATAAGTTGGACTGCGCCAACTATAAAATGTTTGGTTTTATATAGTCTTTATAATTTTTTTGTAATTTTAATGTTAAAATAATTTTATCCTATAAAAATTGTATGAATAATTTTTAACAAAAATGGAAATTGGCGAATCTTTTTTGTTGGAAAAAACATGGAAAATTAGCCTATTTTCGGATATTAACCCTTAAGTTTTTCCTTGCAATTGAGCATATATTCCTGAAAAATCACCCAAAGAATTGTACCAAAAGACTTAATAAAATTGTGATAATTAAGTGTTGTGGGGTCCGTTTTTGAAATGGATTAGAGTAAGTGTTATTTTCTTTACATTTACATTTAGAGTTACAATTTGGTGTGAATTTTTTTTTTTCATCCGCTCTTGTCCAATGTCCAATATGGAAGTGATGTTATAATGTTAGATTATGCAGCTAAATAATTTGACTTCTTCAAATAAAACAAAAAAAAATTATATATATATATGCTTTTATTTTTATTTTATATATAATTAGTGTAAATCTATTTTAACTTTGGATGTATCAAGTGTTGAGAGGGATCAAATCTCTCAAGGTGTGAACCTATTTTTTTAGTGCAAAGCTTTATGAAAGGTTAAAAATAGGTTCACACCTTGAGAGATTTGATCCCTCTTGACGCTTGATAGATCCCAAATTAAGATGGATATAGACTGGTAGTATTAGAAACAAACCCACCATAACTCCAATGTGCAAGAAAATCAAATAATGAATTCTAAATTATTCTCATGTCAATTATTCATCACCATGCAATTTTCTTTTAGAAAAGAAAAAAATGAAATTCCTTATTCAACATTATCAAATTTATGAATCACAAGAGCATATTAATATCCATGAATTCCATACTGGGTTATTAAGGTTAGCAATTGGGAATTTTTGGAAAAAATTAGAATCTAATCATGTGACGAGCACCATAATCTATAGTAGAAATTGCTCATTTAAATATATTTTTAGACACTGAAATATGGGAGAAAAATAAAGATTCATCAAAATATGTCATACATGCAATTAATTGAGTAGGGAAAATTTTAAGGATGGAATTTTATCTTTGAGTTTATAAACCTTAGTGAATCTTAGTAGTCCCCAATATGCAAACTATTAAATGCGAATTATAACTTATAGAAAAAATGACCTTTTTCACGAATTTTTTTTGGTTAATTTTAATCAAAATCCTATAGAGATTTTTAAAAACTTGAGTTTAAATTGTTTAATATGCATAATTTGAGTGCCTAAGGAGGTTTTCAGAGTGTTGAATCCATTTATGCATTAAAAAATGTATTTTAAACAACACAAATTCTTGAAATTGTATTGCGAAATTTTGGTGAATTCCGGTAAAAAAGGATATTTCGTCTATAAGTTAGAGTACACCAACTATAAAATGTTTGGTTTTATATAGTATTTCTGTTTTTTTTTGTGATTTTAATGTTAAAATAAATTTTTCCTATAAAAATTGGGTGAATAAATTTTAACAAAAATGGAAATTGGTGAATCTTTTTTGTTGGATAAAACATGAAAATTAATCCATTTTCAGATATTAACCCTTAAAATTTTCCTTGCAATTGAGCATATATTCCAGAGAAATCACCCAAAGAATTGTACCAGAATTCTTAATAAAATCGTGATAATTAAGTTATGCACTTGTTTCACATTTAAAGGATATCCCCTTCTTGGTGTGACTTAGAAATGCTAGAATGTTTCAATTCTTGCATGATTTAAGAACCAAAAGGAAAAAGGCAATGAATATTGTCTTTAAACTTCTGATTTCATCGAGATAGAATGAGAGCCAAAAATCCAATAATTATATTTTAAATTAAAACCCAGACACTTTTAAAAATTTCTAACTTATTTTTTAATATCAATATTTATATTTTTAAAAGAAACAGGTAGAAATTTTATAGAAAAAATTGGAAATGGGTTAGATCCCTTACATTCATAAGAAGAGTAGTCTCAGAGATTTGTAGATGGTTTTTTAGTGATACATTATTTCTGCCTTCCTTATTTATATTGCCTAATATTACATTACATATGCACTATGTATTCTCCAAAAAACCCTGCATAGCTTCACTGTTCGACATAACATAAAAATTCAAAGGCAGACTACCCGCAACCATCATGTTCCTTGGAATCCTGAGTAGCTTATTCAATTTTTCAATTTCCTCAATTTCATGCTCCATATCGTTGTTCGCAACATCTCCAAATCCCTCCTCCATTGGTCCAAGAGCATCGGGCAGGCAAAACACCTCCTTCAACACTCCCACCATTGCCATTTCGACCTTGAATTCTATATTTTCCACTTTAAACCTAAGATTTAACAGGCCTATATGAAACGTTTCCATTGCCTTCTGCAAAAGGTCCATATATTTTCCAAACCCAACCAGATGAGACAACACCACAGTTATCTGGTCTTGAATCTCTTTCACTACCATCTTGGTTGAATTATCGATCAACTGCATTACGTTCCCACTACTCCTAGAGTTCTCAACTTCATTTCTGCTCCCTGATTTTGCAGATGCCATTTTCCTCGCAATTCTTGCCTGCACCAAGACAATTATGTTCCTAATATGCATTACCCAACTCTTATTTATAACCAAGAGTTCTGATTGCGATGAGACTCCCATTGCTTCACAATTAAATGAGTTCTTGACTTTCAAATCCATCATGGCACACTTATCCAGTTGAAGAACCATCACACTGTAATTGAATTGATATGCCAAGGTACTGGGAATAAACTCACCTAAAACACCATTTAATAACTGACTTGGAAATTTCCACTTGTCTCGTTTCAGGACTACTAACCACTGTTGCACCCACCTGTTATTAATTATGCTGTATCCCTTGACAAATACGAACATTACCGTAACCATCCCCAAGGTGTTAATTAAGGAATTATGCCTATGAACCGCTCTTAACCCGATGGAACACCTGTATTCTGCTTTAATTTATTTAATCCGCACATTAAGGGACGTGACAAGTTGAAACTTTGAGATCAATACGTAATTCCCCTTGGGAAAAGGTCACATCGATATTTGCTTGATGGTCCGCTATTTGATTATTCCCTCTTTTTACATGATAAATTTTGAAATCAGTAAGTTTATTTAATAAAAAAAAATCCTTGTTATCAATGGAGAAGGGTCGACGCCAAAAGGTTGCTCATTTCTAGATAGCCTTATGCAATTTTGAATCACCACTAGTGTGTCGCCAACAATAATCAAAATTTTTATGCCTTTGGAGATGCTTATCTTGAGACCTTGCAAAAGAGAGAGCGCTTCAACTTGGTTATTCGAGGCTTTCCCAAGTCCCCATGCATACTTTGTTTCATATTTTTCTTCGAGATTAAATATCATCCCTCACCCTCTTGCCTCCTTGATTTTTTAATATCAATATTATGAATCTAAGATCAACATTTTTAAATTAAAAAAAAAGTAAAAAATAAAAAATTTAACCTGGTGTGAGAATAAATCACATAAAAAGAAATCAACTTTGGAACTTTGACTTGCTCTAATATTTACGTGAAAAGGAAGAACTAAAGTTGTTCAAAGAAATTTGAAAGTATCTCCCCACAGGACACTGGAATCCCCTTTCTTTCACTTGAAATGCTTTTTACAAAACATGTGATGAAGGCTTCTTCCACCTAGGTTGGAAGAAGAAGAAAAATTTGAAATCATAAAAACCCTAGCTCCACTAGGAGGTTAGAACTAAGTCTAAAAGATAATAAGTCAAACTAAAGGATTCCTTAAATAAATAATGATATTTCATTCAAAATATTTCATAAATTTATTTAAAAAATATGAAAAATCCAAATGAATAAATAAGTTATACCTCCTTAGGTCTTTCCCCCTCATTGTGATCTTTCTCGCTTGAGAAGTATATGACTAAAGCCTATTTCCTTTAAAACTAATGAAACATTTGTAAATAGAATGAATTTAATGAACACACTAGACAAATAACATAGAAATCTTCTTTATTTCTCCAAAAAGAAAAATGATTTAGAGAAACCTCTTTTATAAGAGAAGAGATGCTTCAAAATCATCATTGAATACAATGTGCTTTACAATACCATGTGCTTGTTATAATTAATATTTTAACAAAACCAAACCTTCCTCTTTGATCTAGTCAAACTAATAGAGTGTTCCATTCTTATTGTCAATTTCTACACTTGTGCATGTCAAGTGGTAAAAAAAGCGATACATTTTGTGCAACAATTCCTATAATAATGCAACTTGATCAAATTTAATTGGATTCTATATTATCACCCCATTTCAGAAATCCCATGGCTAGTTTACATCTAATGCCATTAATATAGTGGAATTCTAGGAATGTTTGCAAAATATAACTTCCCTTGAAGCTGGCTAGCCTAAAAAATTGCACTTTAACTACCTTTGACCACCCAAACATGTGAGAATATTCCTCCATGTGGTTCATGCATGCTCCATATGCTAGAAAGTGTGGAATTTGATAATTTGAACACCCTATGATGACGTGGCATCCATGTTGTAATGAATCCCAAGGAAGTGCATGGATACTAAGGTACATGACATGAAATCTAATGTGGAGTGCCCCATATTATCATGATTTATCAAACTCCAAACAAGATGTAAGGGATTGAAATATAGATAATTTAGATTAGTAAAAATAACATAAGTTAATCTTATCAATTTTCCTAAGAAAATCATGGTGTTACAACATTGTCCCCTTTACATGTGTCTTTAGGGTAGGACATGAGGTATTTCCTAAGTCTCTTGGTTAAGGAAAAGTAAATATGATATAATTTATGGAAGGAAATTTAGGGAAAACTATGAAATAACCTTCAAAATCATGAGATAATGTACTAGGCATGTATCTTGCTAGGTAATATATTAGGCTTGTATCTTGTCCAACTAACCCTTTTTGGCTAAAACTGTTCATTTAATTTATTACAAACCTTTGAGAGGATTTGAAAGGAAATCCTTTTTTTCAACATTGTAATGGTCCAAACACTAAAAAAATCAAATACAAAATTCCTTAAGAAAATTCAAGGCCAATAATCATCAACATAAGGAAGAATAAGAATTTGATCAATTAGTATAAGAATGATGAGTAGTGAGAACTTACATTCATAACGAAAATTAACTTGTAATTTCGAAACCGTTTCATTATTCTGATCCAGTTGACCACAATCAACGTTTCAGGGATGACTCTTCGCCCAATTGTAGGCTTAGTTACACTTTTTCTTTCTACAAATAGCCACCCTCAAGTCCTCAATCAACTACCTCTGCTAGTGAATCCTTCCTATCCAAGAATTATCCTAGGGGGAAAATGCCTCACATCCTCCTTCTCATCCATTGAATAGAACAATTAGTTCTAAAAATGGAAGGAAAATCTTTATGCATACAATCCATGTGTATCATGCAATTTTTTTTTCATAAATTTTTCCTTATCTTAGCTTTTCCCAAAAATGTACTCTTATTTTACTCTTTGACTTTTATCAACTTGATTTTTACATAAGTTTACTCTTAGTTAATTTAGTCTTTTAGTCCTTTTTTTTTAATAAAGATCATTTATTTTATTTATTTATTATAAATTTCACTTCATTATTTATTTATTTGCTCTTCCTATATTCATTTTTTATTAGTTCTTTAATTAATTATTGTTCTCACTTTTATTATTTATGTTATTATTATTATTTATTAATTTAATAACATGGGGCATTTCTTACTCCCTTTCTTCAACGAACTTGGTCTCGAAGTTAAGTTTAATCATATCAATTATAAATTATTTATTTTTTTAATTTCTTCTCTCCTAACCAACACTTTTTGTTGTAACTAGTATAAATACCACCCAAGTAACCAAAATAGAAATTTGAAGTTACATCAAAACATCGGGGGAAAGTGAGAGTACTCTCAAGCTCTTCTTTCCCAAGTTTTAGAACTAGGCTTAAAGCCCCATCAATATATACTAGACCACTAAGGCTTAAACCTCATCTGCCCTAAGGTATACATCTAGACTGGTACTCACGTATCTTAGGCATCTTGAAATGTTGACCCAAACTCCCTCCACAACTCCTACCATGTAAAACCCCATGCATCAATGTCCCATACCCACTTCTAGACTTCATCATCACAAATCCAGTATTAGGCACTTGATATTCTCAAGATGGTCCCATAATCCATCAAGATTTATACAAGGAAAAATAAATATTGACATAATTAATTAATTGAGTTTTTCCCTAGCCCATGAGATGTTTCATATTCTCCCTCATAGGTATGGGCTCCCACGAGATTATCAAATAAACTAGTCCTCTTGGCCCACTCATGGATTTCCTATCTATTACCACCCCACAACATGCAACCAATGCATTCTTTATAATCACAACATCGTCATCTCATAGAAAATAATCCACATGCTAATTTTCACATGTCATCATGAGAACACAAAATAATTGCTATCACAACATTCTAAATAGTAAGGAATTACATTCTCATGCATGCCATCATTATCCATCTCATCAATAAAACCACATGCAATTAGCACATGCCATAAAATCATGAAATTATATCATAATATTATAACATTAAGATATATTTATCAAAGATATAACATTACATCAACAAAATAAATATAACCACATGTTAATATAACAACATAGCTTAACATTAGAAATATGATTATCATCTCAACACATATCACATGGAGAGAAACAAAACCATAAGGCTTCTTATCAAGACTCATAAATCAAATTCATTAACATGCATAAACAATTAACACCATCTATTTCATTTAGCATAACAATATCATTAAAATTCCATCTAGGATGTATTTTTGGTTATCTCTATCTAGTAGGGCTAGATCACCACTTCTTATTCTTTCAACAAGGAAGTTAAAAATTTACTTGGTAGGGATAATCAGCTCATCAGTATGGCCAAGTTTTCACATATTTTCCTCAATTAAGTACATTATTAAACTTTCAAGTAACCTTCATCATTTTTATTTTTAATCTCTTGTCATGTATTCTTTCTTTCCTAGGGAAATTTAGTGAAATTCATCATCAGGCTATTACTGACCTTAACATCTTTCCTTAAATTATTAATTTCCATTGATTTTTACATCAATTTACATATTTTTCTTACCCATTCCTAAACCACACCAAGTCATCGTGGTTTAAGTTTTCTATCATGCTTAATTCACTTGCACATATGGCTTGTTGATCCCTAGTGATTTATCCATCACTTGGTAATTATCATTGTTCAACCTCGATAGCATCTTAGGTGGCTCTTAGTTGGGGCCTTCATAGAAATACCTAGTTGGTTAGTGTCCCCTAGATATGGGAGACATGGATCCTTATGTTTTTGAACCGATTTTGGATGCATCTCACGACATCTGGGCCCAGTCAGCTTAGACATGTCACAATATTCTTGAAGGGTCTTCCAATCTCTGGACATGCATCTCGGTAACTGCTTCGATTTTTTTCCTTGGATTTGCCTTCCTAGGGTTTTGTTTCATTTGTTCCCCCTTTATCTAGGTTTGTTGGCTATGGGGAATGTTCAATTTCTTCTATCGAATTTCAATATTTTCACCCCCCCTTGGTGTTTAGGTTTTCCTCCTCCTTTAGTCTCGTCACAGCCTGTGTTGGGCCCATGGGATTCTACTTTGGGCTCTCTTTTTTCAATGAATCCAATTGTTTCTTCTATGGGCCGGGTATTTTTCGAAAGTTTTCTTATTTATGGGGCATCTATCTTGTTCCCTCTCCCTCATATTTATCTAGATTTTACTTCTACAAGTTGTCTCTTTCGGGATTGGGTTCTTGGGCGGTGATTAGGAAGTCATCTAATAGGAATAAGTTAGCATTACCAAATTAAGAGGAAAATTCAATGAAGCCTCTATTAGGTACTTCTTGTAATATTAGATGTGTCTCTCAGGGAAAATGGAAATAGGAAAATTTTGTTAAACAAGTTGTGAATGTGTCGATGGCTTTATCTTTGGGTAATGATGTTTCTGTTCAAAAGACTAAGGAATTAAGCCACTTTATTTGGTTGTAAAGGTTCATGGTAGAAAATTTGGAAAGCCTTTCCTATTTAAATGGGTGGTGTCTTTGGTAAACCCATTGATTAAAAACCCTTGCTCTGACAAGGTTTTGGCGAAGGGGTGGATTCACTTGATTTTCCAAGATGAATTATATGCTCAAATTATTTCCAGTAAAGTCATGAATATTAAATATTATCCTTTTGTTTTTAAGGTGTGGACGCCTCTGTTCAATGTTAGAAGGGAGAGTGCTACTATTGTTCCTCTATGGTTCCACATTCCTAGTCTTCCTGCTCATATGTGACATGCACTTATTTTCAAAGATCTTGGCAATTTGTTGGGGGTGTATCTAGATCATTATTATTCTTATGAATATACAGGTGATATGTCCATGGATCGTATCCTTTTTGGTGTGGACCTTCGTGGTGGCCTTCTGGGGGCTTTTAATATGGGTCTTGGGGTGGCCCCTTGGAGCTATATTATGAGGGCATTACTTTTCGATGACAAATATGTCACAAATATATATCTCACGAAGGACTATGCTCTTCCTTTGCATAAGGAGGTGAATATATCTAAGGGTTATTCAAAGTATGGGGGTGGAGATCTGGACACCCATCCTGAGGTGTCGAGGGTTTCTACATCATGATATGAATCTATGGTCCTCAAGGGTGTGGATCAGGGAAAATTTTAAGGATGGAAATTTATCTTAAAGTTTAGAAACCTTAGCGAATCTTGCTAGTCTCTAATATGAAAACTATAAAATATTTGATGATATATTTGTAAAAAAATTCAAATTTATTATGTTTTTATATATACTCTCTATATAATTTTGGCGATATTTAAGGTAAAATAATTTTACATTATAAAACTTGGGCAAATTATTTTTACAAAAAATGGAAATTGGCGAATCATTTTTTTGGAAAAACCATGGAAAATTATCCCACCTATGTATATTAGCCCCTAAAATTTTCCATGGTGCGGATCTAGCGGCTCATCAGGTGTCCAAAGACTCTCAACCAACCTCTCATTTTCAAGCATCCTTGGCCTCAATATGTGAAGGTATGAAGTATTTTCATCCTTTATCCTCCTTTCTTCCTAGTTCCAATGATGCATGCAATTATTTTTCCATATCTTCTGTTATCACTTAGGGAAAACCATAGCTGTGGGAAAAACCCAAAGGTAACCTTAAAACCGCTTTTAGGTTGAAAGCTGGCCCTTCAACTCGGAGAGGGATCTCTTCGTAAAACTAAACTACTCTATGGTCACTGTAGTAGAAGGTTTCACAATTGAGTTTTGTGGTCAGATTTTAGATCTTAGGATGAAATTGGTTGGGAAGTTTAAAAAAACATCCATTGGGAATGGAGTCCAACTCTAAACAAGTGAGGTTACAAATCTAATGAGAAATATATAAAAATCATGATAGAAATAAATCCTTTGACAAATAGCGTCCTGGCACTTCTTGGGTCAGGATATTGTTGATATAGCAGAGGAATCACGCCGCCTCCGTCAGGTATTCCCAGGTTTAAATCCTACCTTCCTCACTTTGATTCCAAAAACGGGGAAATGCGATACCCCTTCGGGTTTCCGCCCAATTGCATTATGTAACGTCATCTATAAAATCCTGTCCACGATTATGGTGAATCGTTTGAAGCTTATTCTGCTAGCTCTGATCTCACCTGAACAAACAGGGTTTGTCAAAGGCCAACAAATTCTAGATGGTATTATCACTGCTCAAGAGGCTATCCATTCTCTTCGGCAACTTAAAGCTAAAGGTATGATGATTAAGTTAGACTTGGAAAACGCTTATGATAGTCTTAACTCGAATTATCTTAAGCAAGGTTTATTGTCCTTTGGCTTTGATGTTCGGTGGGTTCAGTGGGTGATGTCAACAATTACCTCTGCACACTTCTCTATTTTATTAAATGGCTCTCCTTCATGCTCCTTTACTGCTTCTAGAGGTATTCGATAGGGTGATCCCCTATCACCCCTCCTTTTCATCTTAGCAGCAGGGGGTTTAGGCAGACTTATTAAACATAAAGTTATGGTTGGAAAGGTTAAAGGGCTTAACTTATGGGGCCCTCATTTGACTTTTTCGCATCAACAATTTGTTGACGATATTATGCTGTTTTTCCAAGCCACCCTTAGAGAATGCAAAGCGATTTTGGATATTTTAAACTTCTTTATGCAGGCTTCAGGAATGATGGTTAACAAAGGAAAATCAAATGTTTTCTTTTTTAATACGGCCCCTCAATCTCAACGCTTTCTCACTAGAACTCTTGGTTTTACTTTGGGAGTATTCCCTTCCAAATATGTTGGAATGCCTTTGTCTGAAAATGTGGTCAGAACTAGTTGTTGGAAAGCTCTTTTGACTAGAATTTAGAAACGTATGCTCAACTGGTCCTTTAGAGCCTTAAACTTGCCTAGTCAGGTTACTCTCCTTTGCGTTGCCCTCCAAGTCCTCCCTATCTACCAATTGTCGGGTATGGCTTGCCCTAAAAAAACCTGTGAAGATCTAGTTAGTCTGTATAAGAAATTTTATGGCAAGGTGCCCAGGAAAAGAGAAAATGATTTGTTATCCTGGGATAAGCTTACTTTACCTAAACCAATGGGGGGGCTCAGTCTGCGGGACCCTTATATTCTTAATCAAGTCATGGGTGCTAAGTTATGATGGAGGTGGCTACAAGGAGGAGTCGCGTTATGGCAGACTATTTGGAATAGGAAGTACCATATGCCCCCAATGGTTAAGGAGCGGCTTAATTGCCTTACTATTGAAAAAGGCTCAGGGATATGGAACCTTGCCTCTGCCAATAGGCATCTGATTAGGAAACACAGTTTCTGGGATGTTCGAGGTGGTACTCACGCAGGATTTTGGGAGGACTCATGGCAGCAATGGGAGAAGTTGTTCACCCGACTGGATTTGGCGGAAATATTTCTGTTTACTCAAAACCCTCGCTGTGTGGAAGTTCAAAATTATTGGGATGACCAGCATGACTCCTTCTGGAGGAGATGGAAACACAAGGGTCATTGGCAATAGGCTCCAGACACACAACAGTGGGAAAATTTTGCAAACGAACTCCAGACAAGGAAGATCCCTATACAGGAGGGTTTTGATATTTTGCGATGGGGTTATAGACCGTGAGGAATTTTTTCGATTCAGGAAGCCTATCAACTGCAAGCACAACAATTGGATATCCCGGCTGATCAGTTGTGGATCAAGATTTGGGCTGCTAAGCATTGGCCGAAAATAGAGCATTTCTTATGGTTGGTGGGGCATGGGCAGATCCTGACATGGGATCAACTCCAGAAGAGGGGAATGCATGGGCCATCTAAGTGTGTTATGTGTGAAGCATCTACAGAAACAATGGAACATCTGTTGAATACTTGTCCTGAGATGGAACGGTTGTGGCTAAACCTTCATCGCTTATTCCAAAAAACTGACCGACATGATAATAGTTTGACCAAAACCATTGCAAACTGGAGGAAAGGGGGCTAAAAAATCCCTGTAGTGAACAGAGCATGGGTGCTTGTAGTCAGTTTTCTCCTTTGGTCACAATGGAAAGAACGTAATCACAGGATCTTTCAAGACTGCAAACTTAATATTGAAGATATATGGAACCTTACTAAGCAAGGAATCTGTGAAACCATTATGGTTTAAAAATGGGATCATGACAATTGGGTGGTTCACACTCAGGAACGTCGAATCCTTCAACAGTTAAATCTGGCAGAAGAGATGGTTGCACCCTCCTAGAAACAAGTGTCGTTACCCTACCATGTTAGAACTACTTTTGATAGACCACAATCAGGATTTCTTAAACTGAATTATGATGGGGTGTCCAAGGGGAATCCTGGATAGGCAGGTGCCGGAGGACTGTTTCGAGATTGTATAGGAACAACTCTTCGGATTTTTGCTATTGACCCAGGGCATTCTACAAATAATGAAGAGGAACTTTCCACCGTGAAATTTGGACTTGATATTGCTAAGCGTGAACATTATAACAGGCTAGAAATTGAAGGTGATTCTGCCATGGTTAATGACATTCTTAAAAAACTCCTTCACAGAATGAATTGGGAGTCAATCACAAAGAGTTGGTGAACAGCCAAATTGATACAAGAAATCCAACAAAAAATCATGCAAGTCGATTATGTCATACCTGTGCATGTGCGACGACAAGGCAACTAGGTGGCTGATTATCTAGCGAATTGGGCTTGCCAAAACGTTGATGGTCATTTGGATTGGCCATGGCAGCGGGAGTTGTTGCAGACGATGCCTGATCTTCATACCATTCTCACAGAGGATTTGGGTTGTAATACTCTGGATCAAAGTACTCCTCGATCGGGATGTGATGTACCTCGAATAGAGCGCGACTTACAACACACACGGCCTCACACGGGAGCTCTGTCTGATTGTGTTAAGGTGGCAGCTGTACGCTGACGTGGTGGGGGGTATGCGGATTATGTATGCCTACCACATGGTGGGTGCATGCAATCGCTGCAAGGAGTTAATCGAAGGGATGTCCGACACCCCCGCTCTTAAATGATTTGCATTTTCCGGAGCCTCCAGATGGATCGGCCAGCTCGGTTGTCAATCATGTTTTGGAAACTGTGCCATGGGTGCGGGTTAAGGTTTGTAAGGTTGTTTGCCTTTTCATTGTTACTTGTTCCATTTGGATTTTCATTCCTGAGGTTGATGGTGCATGCAGCGGTGTCGGTCGCCAGGGTTTCAGGGTGACGGAGCTATCTCAACTGTGGTATGTATCTCGATTTCTAACCTTTCAGTTCTCGTATCTGCTCTCCTCTCGTCTGCGGATTTATCTCATGGTTTTTTTACAAGATTTTTGGGAATGGTAGTATGGTCACTTCTAGTTTGAATTCATGCGGCAGGGTTATGAAGTTCGTCACTGCATATAGTTTCTTCACTTCGTTTCTGCTCTGTCTTGTATGTTTCCGCTTGTTAGTCTTAGTTTGTTCTTGTTTTTCTCCCCTGACCCAGGCATCTTTCATATTTTTTGGTACGCTCTATACTTATGGGCGGGCTGGTTGCATTACTCTTCTGGGTTTCTTATTTGTCGCTCTATCCTCGAAGGGGTGTTTCGCATTTGGCGAGGTTCGGCTCGATAGAGCCTGGTTTGATTTTGGGGATTCTTGTCCAGTTGCATGCATAGTGTTCGTGATTCGGGTTCTGGTAATTTCTCTGCTGCTAGTCAGGATTACCAAGCCTTGGTTTGATTTTCAGGTTTTCGGGAGAATGGTCATCTTCTTCACCCTTCCTTCTATCAGTATTTAAATTGGGCTTTGCCTTTTCACCTCGTTCTCTTATGGGTTACCTTTGGTTCTTGCATGCATCTTTGTCTAGGTTGTATCAGCCCCTGTTATTGGCCTACCTTTGGTTTTGGGATTTTGATATGGCTGTTTATCTCTCCCTGTTTATTGCTGCGTTATGACTCTACGACTTGTTTCTTAGCCTTGTTTGGTTGTGCTCCGATGTTCTTATGTCTGTGCTGGGCGTTTATCTCTTCGCTTTTTTTCAGTAGCAGACCTGGAGGATGGTGATGTTCATTATGGTGTTGTCTATACGGTATCTGTGCCGCTGACTCCTCTTGTTCTATGGATGGAAGTCTTAACATATTTTTCAGTTTTTTCTACAATGGTAAAGTGAGGCCAAAAGCCCACTGGGGGAAAGGGCAAGCAGTCCTCTTCTGAAACGCACTGGAAATGGGGTAGAAATATGATTCAGTAGCACCTTGAACCACTGGTTCAAACCTTCATGAATGACATCCAAAATTTAGTTCGTGGTCACATCTATGGCTGGGAATATGATATTCTAGATAATATTGACTTGGAGGATGACATGGCTTTTGAGGATATGCAGACTGTGACTCCGAATCCTGGGCATACCCAGGGACACACTTCTCTGTTTTAGCAATTTTTTTGCACTTAATAGATAATTAAATGCCTTCTAGCCAAATTTTTTATGTTTGTAGTGGAGATAAAGTTGGAGACAAAGCTGGAGTTGACCCTGGCGGATATTAATAGGAATGTTCAGAAAATCAATTTACGCCAGTTGCATCAGTATACGAGACTTGGAAGATTGGAGAAGGAGCTTAAAGCATTGCAACAGGTCCCTGTTGAACTAACTGGAGCTTCTGCCAAAGCTCCAACACCTATTGACTCTGAGGAAAACTAAAATTCTCTAGTTTTTATGTTGCATTTTGTGTTTAAGGTTCTCATGTTGCTTTCCTTTTGTACATGATATGGTTTCTGCACTTGGATATGTATAAATTTGAATAACTAATATATTATTCACCGAGATTATCCTGATCACACTATTTTAACTTCATGCACAATACAGAATCTATTCTACCATTGATCATTAACTGCAGAAATAAAAACAATCGCATGCGCACATTAAAACCATAAAAAATCACACATATGAACACAATATTTCATGGGAAAGCTTAAAGCTGAAAACCCCCAACTATCTATATATTATATGTCATAGAGATCATGTAACAATCATTGTAAAAATCATTGTAAAAATCTCCTCACAAGTTCTCAGCACAACATCCAATTGCTACACACTAATCAAGCTAGATCTAGCAAAACACATGCTCCAATCTCTGCCACCTGATAGCTAGCCTCTATTGCGTAATCAATGATAAAGAATGGCTCATAAATAACTTTGAACCACCTGGCTTGTACTGCGCAATCCTCATGGGATTCTCCAATCACTAGTTGTTGCAAATATGCAATAGTATAGTCACAACTGATAGTTAACTTGCTCTTTCACCTATCACCTTTGGTCTCCCTTACTTAGCTTGTCCATGCGAAGTTAGCGCGTATTTAGTTGATTAATGAGTTTATAATTAGTGAATTAATTAATAATTAATTCACACCACTCTCACTAATTGTATCAATCAGTTAAACTAGATACAAATAGCTCAACCATGTTTAGATTAGTTAAACTGAATACAACTCCACTAACTTCCTCAATCAACTCCACCAAACTCTCTCACATGAGTTCTAACTGAAGTCCTCATTCAATAGCTCCACATAACCCTCAGGAATAGCGTAATTCCTTCTGTCAGCTCCTGTGCCACATCTATGCACTTAACTAAAGTTCTCCAAGAGAATAAGATAATGTTTATAGTCCAAATATTATTAAGAGCTAATAATATTCGACATATCTGTTGGCCACCTGTAAATTTTGGTCTATCAAAAGGTGGCCAAAACATGTTTTCAACCTTCAAGAAACACTTTCCTGGCCAAAATGTTATCTCTTGAAGCCTGTAGATGACCTCATGTCTCAAGGTTTTCACTGTTATTTCTCAGAAACTCAAAATTCTGCTAAAAATTCCATGAGAAGACTGCTGCAATATCCTCCTCCTTTTCCCTTTTTTCCTCTCAGAAACTAACCTTCATATTTTCATCATTTTCCTTTGTTCTCCATTTTCCTCGCCCTCTTTTCATATAAATTTTCCTTTGCAGAGTTCCAAACTTCTTTCGAACTCTGTCGAAACCCTCAGAAACCTTTGAAAATCACTGAAAATCTGTGTAAAAAACCCATTTCTTTATTAAAGGTTTAAGCCCCTTGGCCTGAGTTTCCAAACCACTTCCCCAATACGCCCTCATCATAAAAACCAAGCGCCAAACCCATGAAGCGCTAATCGCATCGAAAATATTCAAGTGTGCATGTTTGTGAGCCATTTCAAAAATGCCGATTACGATCAACCCCTTTGTCATAAACCGCAGATCATATTGTTATTTCATTTACCCGTGGGCCCGCAATCGGGTGCTAAACCATTGAAAAATCCCTCTCCGATCAATATTTTCCTTTGTAAACCCAAAAACCCACTTTCCGAAGTTTTAAAGTTAAAAACTTAAAGTCACATGATAAATAAAAATGGGTTGATCAAAAAGACCGATCGCGCAATCGCGATCGGAGAATTCACAATGGGTTGATTGAAAGACCGGGCCCAAATGTTTCGATTACGATTGGCCCTAGTTATATAAAGCCCAGGCCCATGGTACTCCATACACCCAGTGGCCCCGCAATCGGGCGCCAGCCTATCATATATATATTCCGCCCATTTCACTCAAAACCTTGGTTTTTATTGAAATTTATGGGTTTCTTACGAAGTATAAGGGTCCCGCCGGTGCAAGAAAACAAAGGATCTAGACCGTCGATCTAGACCCAATCGAACGGTTATCGCCCAATCGAAATGTTCCAATCGAAATGTTTCAATCGCAATGTTTCAATCGCAATGTTTCAATCGCAATGTTTAAATCGCAATGTTTCAAACGAAATGTTTCAATCGCATGCTTTGTTGCTGCCCCCCCGATTGCTGATCCTCCGATTAAATCTGGGCCGTCCACTTGTCCAGATCGGACGGTCCCAGATCACCCCCCACTGTTGCTCATCGCGCGATCGACGGTTCTGTTTAATTCTTCCTCCTGCGTCGTTTAAAATTCCTCTCGGTTAATCTCCACCATTGGATGCAGCCATCCAACGGTCCTGCTCTCTTCCTACGCCTCTGAAGCAGCAAAACCAAATACGCAAGATTTTATAACAAATTGTTTGTATTTTGCAGGTTTTGATTCGAAGTTTTATCAATATTTCATAAGCATTGATAGCACATAAAGGCCTGCGCGGCCCCTGCACATCAACAAGACACTGTTTTGATTTAAAAAAAGTTAAAGAGTATCAGCGCCGAAGACAAACATATCAGAACCGGAGATCGAAGACCCAAACACAGATCTCAAGCAAAGTAAAGTGTTTGGGGAAGGAGCGAAGACATCTGTCGAGCTGAGAAATCTTCCACCGCCATAAGAAGAGGCTAATTGAACCCTCTACGGCTCCAAAAGACACCTGCAGTCTCGTTGAGATCAAATACCGTCGAACAATTAATACTAATTGAGCTATCTTATCTCTAATTGTCGGTAGAACCATTCGAGAAGATTAAAGAACAGTTCAGAAGTAGATATTTAGATCATTTCGTCTCGGGAAATAGAAATAAAGTCACTCCAGCATGACACTGAGCTTCAAAGGACGGAAAAAATCTCCCACTGAGCTTAATTGTAAGTGTACCTCAATTAATGCTGATGAACACCTGTAGATTTCTTGATCAAGGCCCTCAAAAGTACCGAAGAGTCATCTTCTGTATTAAATGATCCAAACAGATCTTTTCATAGTTTACCACTTCCCCATTCTTCTATAAATACCTCTGTAGAAGATGAGCAAAGGGTTGGTCTCGGGACATCTGAACGCATGTAATAGTCACTCTGAAGCCACTGATGCCCTGTTCTGTAATTGAAAGATACATAAGCTGATATGAGAAGTTCAAAGCTGTAGAGACCCACCGAGCTTGCTGATTGTAACTGGTTTGAATATCAATACAAGCTGCTGATTCATGGAATTCTGAAACTATGTCAATGGTGATGTGTTCCTTACTGTCAATTTTCGTTTTACTTAATGTTTTCACTCTGTTCACTTTCTCTGATAAAGAGCAGCAAACATAGAGTTAGGATATACTCTCCACGGTACCCTACTCTTACTGACAGCTTTATCTTCTATGTTTTCTTCATTTGAATGTCCTCTTTGAAGAGTTTATTAATGCAGGTTAGTTTAAAAGTACTTCCCTGATCTAGATAGCTCTTTGAGATGAATGTTCTCTTTGTTATCCTTGGAGTTTATCAATGCAGCGTAGTTTAAAAGTACTTAGCTGATCTAGATTGCTCTTTGTGATTATCATCTGTGTTTCCTTATCGAATATGCTGAAGTAGGCTGGTTTAAAAGCACTTACCTGATCTTAAGTTGTTTGAACTGTTTCTTAAATGTTTCTGATGGAAAGTATTTCAATGCGGGCTAGTTTAAAAGCACTTACCTGATCAACAGAAATACTTTTATGTTTCTCCTTAAGTACATGTTGAAAGCAAGCTAGTTTAAAAGTACTTACTTGATCTTAGACTGTGCTTTGTTTTTTCATTTGTTTAAGTCTTTCACTGCCTATTTGTTTCACCCCATTAATCACCTTAAGATATCCTTTGATGTAAATGACTTGCTCCATGGATCCTTCTTGAATTTGCTATCCAATTAAATCCTCCTATGACTCCATAGCCTAATGGGTTAAAGCTGTCTTTGTCCTTTGCTATCAGCTGAAACATTCCTTCATTTGCAGGCTCTTCACTCTTTATTTTGAACTGCTTTCACCTTCATCATGTCTTTGCCCAACCAAAAATAAACAAAACAAACCCATGCTCTTTATAACTAGCCTAATATCACAATTCCAGTCTTTAAAGATCACATCTTTGAACTCATTTATAGAGAGATCCCTCTCTGGATTCAGGAGGGCTAGATCCTTGAATCCCAAAGTGGTTTGATGTTACCTCTGCAGTTGGACTTTGCCAATCTTGCTAATTACAGAGTGCTAACATAATGGCGACTCCACTGGGGAACTCCTGAGTATTTCTTCGATTAGAAGACAATCATAAAATACCAGATATCCCTTGCTAACTGAAAATTAACTCAGAAAAACCCAAAAATATTTCAGATTGGTATTTAATAAACATGGTAGTGGACCATAACACCTCTTACCTCTGAAAAGGAGCTAAAACTTCCACTTGGTGACTCCACACTCTGAAACTCCTAGAAGACCAAATGACTCCACTGGTAGAAGACCCTGAACTGATTGACCGGACACAGTGACCTCTTTTCTGATTTACAAACATGATTCCAAGAATACAACGAAGATATGCCCCAATGTGTAGGGATCATATCCCTGGGTTCCCACATAAGATGCCCCAGGTAAATTGGGATGACAACCTGCCTGTTTTTCAAGGTGAAAAGTTTGATGACCCCTTGTTACATCTTATCAAATTTCACATACATGTATGGAGGTTGAAAGTTGAATGGCATGAAGACTGCCTAATGAAAATGTTCATGTTAACATTAGAAGGAAAAGCTAGGGATTGGTATGAATGCTTAAGATCTTGTAGTTTGTTTTCTTTAAGAGATCTTGAATATACGTTCTATGAGAACTATAAAGAAAACGCTACATCATTATCATTGGGTGCAATATATTATGATCCATCGCAAAACATCACCCAACACATTATAGATAATGAGGAAGCTTGGGAAGAGATGCATCCCGAAGATCTTTTAACAACCATTCATGAGTTTAATCTCCTACTGAAAAATTTTAAGAACATAAATGAATCACTTGAGGAAGAAAACAAACAAGAAATAAAGAACATTCCTCAAGATTTTCCTGAAAACTTAGATAATGATTCATCATCCCTTATAGCCGAGGCTCAAAAAGACACCCAGCCTCAAAATCAATCTTCACAAGAAACAGAGAACTGCTGTACTCCTGTTCAAAGGAACATAGAAACATCCTTCCCTCTGACAGAAAAAGAGATAGATCAGACTATTTATAAACAGTCAGTCTCTGAAATTTTTTGCGAAACAAACACTCTTGCCCATTCACATAAAGAACTTTGTTGTACAGATTTAGAAATTTATCTTGTAGATCAGTTAGAAGAAAAGAAAACTGATGACCCAATATGTTCGACTAACAAAATTGTTTATTCAGATGATTTTCCGAATTTCGATCAGTCTGATGATGATGATGATGAGTTCCAAGAAAAAACTAATCATGCAGGGAAACCAGCGTTTGATTGGTGTTATCATTTTTACCATCACCATCTTGAAAGCCAAAAAAATCCGTTTCAATCCATCACTAATGGCTTTCACATAATTGGAAATCAGCAGCCTTTCAACTCAGAAGGTGAAGAGAAGAGCAATAAAGAAATTTTTGAGCAAAAGGAACTTTCTCTTGAAAAAGAGGAAACCTTTAAATACTCCCCTGCTGGAGAATATAATAACCTCTTCATACAAATTAATCCACTGAATACAAGCATACCAGGGCCACAAGAGGACAACACTGTCAAATATGATGAGTCCTCCAGTTCAGAGGATGATGAAGATGATAGAGAAAAACAAATAGAAGACTATCCTGCTGTGGATATATCTCCAGAAGAAACTTCTCCCTTCACTAATATTAGTTTGTCATATAAAGAGCCTGAATTTGTATCAGAAGCAAGCATATGTTTAGAGAAAGAAAATATTTCACTGTTTGCTATTGTGCAGGTTAAATATGACGATACTTCCAAGCTACGTACTGAAGAGATACTCCTCAAAGCTGAAGCCTTGGAAGCAGATGATCTACCAATTGTGGAGGATCAAAAGGAAGAGAATCTTCATCTTTTCTTTGTTGATCCTATGGAAGAGTGTGTGGAAATCCCGACTGGCTCAAATTATCAAGCATTGACCCTTTGCAAGAGCCAGAGACATGAAAAGCTGTCACCTTCTATGATAGCCTTGACATTGAAGGTTAACCTTCAATATGTTCTATGGATACCTCTGACAAGCAGCCAGAGTTACTACTTCTTCTTGACATTACTCAGCTAGCTGCATTGGCACTTTTGTATCATATGAATATGTAAATACTCCATGCTTAGAATAGGTTAGATAGGAATGTCAATAAAGCTCAGTTCCGAGCATGTAGTTAGTTGTTGTTTTCTGCTTTGGAGAAAAATCAAGAATTCAAAAATACAAAAACAAAGAAAGAAAGAAAAGAGGGCAGAATGAAAAAAAAGAAAGGCAAAGCCCCATGCCAAAAAAAGAGAAATAAATCTGAAAGTGTGCAAGCTCAAATGCCACTCCTCAAAAAACACGCTTCTAGTTAGTCAAACTGTTTAATCTTGACTAATTAGCTTTAAATTTTTCTGCTGATAGGATAGTGAATTGGATTTGCCAAACTGTTTAAACTTGGCTTATCAGTAGATAGATTAGGCTAGAAAAGAAAGGTTCAAACAAGCCCAAAACCTGAACCTAAAGTTTCCAAGCGAGAGATGACTCAAATCTGTTTTATTTTTCTGAGTCATAAAGTTGTAAATCTGGTTCTAATCAACTCAAAATCTGAACCAGAAAGAAAGAAATAACAGCTCAAACAAATTCGAACCAGAGCTAAAATCAAGGAAAGCAAGTGGCTCTAACAAGCTCAAAACTTGAGCCACAAATAAGAAGAAGGATGCTTCAAAAAGTTTTCATATTTCAAAACCTTCAATTTTTGATTTTTAATAGTCTATGTGCAGCTTGTTTTTATGCCATAGATCACAGCAAGTCAAACAATTCAATCTTGACTTGACTGTTTTTGAATTTCTGTCTTAGAATCTAGAGAATGAAATCTGTTGGACAATTTAATCCCAATAGATAGTAGATTAGGTAGAGAAACATCTGAGCTCAACTGTTTAATATGAGTTCAGGGAGAAATAAGAGGTAGAATTAGATTAGATTTCCTGTTTTCAAAAGAATAAAATGTTGAAAAAGAGTTTTCCAGTCCAAGTCCACTCTAAATGAAGAAAAAATGTTAGATCAGTAGGATTGGGTAGGTAGGAAGCCTGTGTTGATGAAGATTCATTGTTTTTCAATGCTGCTAACCTTTTTTCATCCAGAATAAGATCATTTTAGCAAAGACAACAACCCAAAGAACGAGGCATTGATCAACCTCCCAGAGAATGCAGTTCTGAAGTTCTTGATGCCTTCAAGAAGGCACCATCCCCAAGTGGAGCCACTGTTGGCCACCTGTAAATTTTGGTCTATCAAAAGGTGGCCAAAACATGTTTTCAGCCTTCAAGAAACACTTTCCTGGACAAAATGTTATCTCTTGAAGCCTGTAGATGACCTCATGCTCATGTCTCAAGGTTTTCATTGTTATTTCTCAGAAACTCAAAATTCTGCTAAAAGTTCCATGAGAAGACTGCTGCAATATCCTCCTCCTTTTCCCTTTTTTCCTCTCAGAGACTAACCTTCATATTTTCATCATTTTCCTTTGTTATCCATTTTCCTCACCCTATTTTCATATAAATTTTCCTTTGCAGAGTTCCAAACTTCTTTCGAACTCTGTCGAAACCCTCAGAAACCTTTGAAAATCATTGAAAATCTGTGTAAAAAACCCATTTCTTTATTAAAGGTTTAAGCCCCTTGGCCTGAGTTTCCAAACCACTTACCCAATACGCCCTCATCATAAAAACCAAGCGCCAAACCCATGAAGCGCTAATCGCATCGAAAAGATTCAAGTGTGCATGTTTGTGAGCCATTTCAAAAATGCCGATTACGATCAGCCCCTTTGTCATAAACCGCAGATCATATTGTTATTTCTTTTACCCGTGGGCCCGCAATCGGGTGCTAAACCATTGAAAAATCCCTCTCCAATCAATATTTTCCTTTTTAAACCCAAAAACCCACTTTCCGAAGTTTTAAGTTAAAAACTTAAAGTCACATGATAAATAAAAATGGGTTGATCAAAAAGACCGATCGCGCAATCGCGATCGGAGAATTCACAATGGGTTGATTGAAAGACCGGGCCTGAATGTTTCGATTACGATTGGCCCTAGTTATATAAAGCCCGGGCCCATGGTACTCCATACACCCAGTGGCCCCGCAATCGGGCGCCAGCCTATCATATATATATTCCGCCCATTTCACTCAAAACCTTGGTTTTTATTGAAATTTATGGGTTTCTTACAAAGTATAAGGGTCCTGCCGGTGCAAGAAAACAAAGGATCTAGACCGTCGATCTAGACCCAATCGAACGGTTATCGCCCAATCGAAATGTTCCAATCGAAATGTTTCAATCGCAATGTTTCAATCGCAATGTTTCAATTGCAATGTTTCAATCGAAATGTTTCAATCGAAATGTTTCAATCGCATGCTTTGTTGCTGCCCTCCCGATTGCTGATCCTCCGATTAAATCTGGGCCGTCCACTTGTCCAGATCGGACGGTCCCAGATCACCCCCCACCGTTGCTCATCGCGCGATCGACGGTTCTGTTTAATTCTTCCTCCCGCGTCGTTTAAAATTCCTCTCGGTTAATCTCCACCGTTGGATGTAGCCATCCAACGGTCCTGCTCTCTTCCTACGCCTCTGAAGCAGCAAAACCAAATACGCAGGATTTTATAACAAATTGTTTGTATTTTTCAGGTTTTGATTCGAAGTTTTATCAATATTTCATAAGCATTGATAGCACATAAAGGCCTGCGCGGCCCCTGCACATCAACAAGACACTGTTTTGATTCAAAAAAAGTTAAAGAGTATCAGCGCCGAAGACAAACATATCAGAACCGGAGATCGAAGACCCAAACACAGATCTCAAGCAAAGTAAAGTGTTTGGGGAAGGAGCGAAGACATCTGTTGAGCTGAGAAATCTTCCACTGCCATAAGAAGAGGCTAATTGAACCCTCTACGGCTCCAAAAGACACCTGCAGTCTCGTTGAGATCAAAGACCGCCGAACAACTAATACTAATTGAGCTATCTTATCTCTAATTGTCGGCAGAATCATTCGAGAAGATTAAAGAACAGTTCAGAAGTAGATATTTAGATCATTTCATCTCGGGAAATAGAAATAAAGTCACTCCAGCATGACACTGAGCTTCAAAGGACGGCAAAAAGCTCCCACTGAGCTTAATTGTAAGTGTACCTCAATTAATGCTGATGAACACCTGTAGATTTCTTGATCAAGGCCCTCAAAAGTACCGAAGAGTCATCTTCTGTATTAAATGATCCAAACAGATCTTTTCATAGTTTACCACCGCCCCATTCTTCTATAAATACCTCTGTAGAAGATGAGCAAAGGGTTGGTCTCGGGACATCTGAACGCATGTAATAGTCATTCTGAAGCCACTGATGCCCTGTTCTATAATTGAAAGATACATAAGCTGATATGAGAAGTTCAAAGATGTAGAGACCCACCGGGCTTGCTGATTGTAACTGGTTTGAATATCAATACAAGCTGCTGATTCATGGAATTCTGAAACTATGTCAATGGTGATGTGTTCCTTACTGTCAATTGTCGTTTTACTTAATGTTTTTCTCTTCATTCCTTTCTCGATGGCTGCTCGACTTGCATAGAGTTAGGATATACTCTCCACGGTACCCTACTCTTACTGAAAGCTTTATCTTCTATTTTTTCTTTATTTGAATGTCCTCTTTGAAGATTTTATTAATGCAGGTTAGTTTAAAAGTACTTCCCTGATCTAGATAGCTCTTTGAGATGAATGTTTTCTATGTTATCCTTGGATTTTATCAATGCAGCGTAGTTTAAAAGTACTTAGCTAATCTAGATTGCTCTTTGTGATTACTTCATTTGTCAATTTCACTTGTCGAATGTCTTTGAAGCGAGGGATGGTTTAAAGAACACGATCTTGTTTGTTTGGTATGTTTTAAATGTTTCTGATGGAAAGTACTTCAATGCAAGCTAGTTTAAAATCACTTACCTGATCAACAGAAATACTTTTATGTTTCTCCTTAAGTACAGGTTGAAAGCAAGCTAGTTTAAAAGTACTTACTTGATCTTAGACTGAGCTTCGTTTTTTCATTTGTTTACGTCTTTCACTGCCTATTTGTTTCACCGCATTAATCACCTTAAGAGATCCTTTGATGTAAATGACTTGCTCCATGGATCCTTCTTGAATTTTCTATCCAATTAAATCCTCCTATGACTCCATAGCCCAATGGGTTAAAGTTGTCTCTGTCTTTTGCTATCAGCTGAAACATTCCTTTATTCGCAGGCTCTTCACCCTTTTGAACTGCTTTCACCTTCACCATGTCTTCGCCCAACCAAAAACAAACAAAACAAACCCATGCTCTTCATAACTAGTCTAATATCATAATTCCAGTCTTTAAAGATCACATCTTTGAACTCATGTATAGAGAGATCCCTCTCTGGATTCAGGAGGGCTAGATCCTTGAATCCCAAAGCGGTTTGATGTTACCTGTGCAGTTGGACTTTGCCAATCTTTCTAATTCTAATGATGCTAACATAATAGCGCTCAGGAACTCCTGAGTATTTCTTCGATTAGAAGACAATCATAAGATACCAGATATCCCTTGCTAACTTAAAATTAACTCAGAAAAACCCAAAAATATTTCAGATTGGTATTTAATAAACATGGTAGTGGACCATAACACCTCTTACCTCTTAAAAGGAGCTAAAAACTTCCACTTGGAAACTCCACACTGCGAAACTCCCAGTAAACCCAAATGACTCCTTGGTAGAGGACACGGGCGATTGACCGGACACAGTGACCTCTTTTCTGATTTACAAACATGATTCCAAGAATACAACGAAGATATGCCCCAATGTGTAGGGATCATATCCCTGGGTTCCCACATAAGATGCCCCAGGTAAATTGGGATGACAACCATTTGATGAATGTGCCACCCCATCTGCACTGAGAGAGCAAGAATCGTCCGTATGGAAGAATACCTTGCAACAGGTGCAAAGGTCTCCTCATAATCGATACCCTCAATCTGTGAGAAGCCTCGGGCAACAAATATTTCCTTGTACTTCTCCACACTCCCATCAGCTACCTGCTTCACTTTGTAGATCCATCTCAAACCCACCACTGATTTCCCTTTCGGCCTTGGGACAATCTCCCATGCACTGTTTCTGACAATCGAATCATACTCTTCCACCATGGCATCTACCCATGAGGGATCCTCCACAGCTTCCTCAAAAGAGGATGGCTCCGTCACGATACACTTGCTCATAAGAGCCATGTATCCAGTATACTGGTCAGGTGACTGTCTCTGTCTGCGCTGTGATGTAGGTGCTCCTACAACCTTCGCTGCATCTTGAGCTAGCCGCTCAGCTTCTGTAGTGTGCTTCCACCCTATGATGGTTGGCGCTGCTTGAGTGGTCTCTTCCACTCCATGAACCTCATCTTGTGGCTGATCCACATCCTGAGACTCATCCTTAGGAACTAATAGCTCCTCATCTACATGCTAGTGTGGCTCCCTCTCAAGCGAACACTTCATGGCTTTCTCCTCATGAAATTTGATATCCCGTCGCACAACAGTCTTGCGACTGTCTGGAAAATACACAAGATAGTTGTGGGGCGTATCAGTGTACCCCACAAATATCCCAACCTCTGCGGTCAGCTCCAACTTCTTCTTGGCATCCTTCGTCACATGAATGTAAACAGGTGAACCAAAAATCCTCAAATAGGAAATATCAGGCCTCTTACCAGAAAATGCCTCCTCGGGTGTACTCATGCCAAGTATCCTGTGAGGACAACGGTTCTACACATATACTGCAGTATTGCATGCCTCAGCCCACAAGTGTATGGGAAGGCCCTAATCATGCGACATCGCCCGTGCAGCACCCACGATCGTTCTGTTCTTCTGCTCAGCAACCCCATTCTGTTGTGGGTTATGAGGTGCTATGAGCTCTCTTCGAATTCCTTCTGTGCTGCAAAAGTCCTTGAATTCACCAGAGATGAATTCACCACCATTGTCTCTCCTAAGAGCCTTCACCTGCTTCCCCGATTCTTTCTCAACCAGTGCCTTGAACTCACAGAACTTTGAGTATGTCTCGCTCTTCTTCTGCATGAAGAAGATCTAGCACTTACGAGAAAAATCATCAACAAATATCACATAGTACCTGTGCTTTGCTGTCGAAGCTACTGAGAAAGGTCCACAGACGTCTGTGTGAATTCTCTCAAGGATCGTCGTGGCACGACTATCCTTCTCGTGAAAGGTGGCTTTCACAAATTTTCCCAAGGTACATCCCTTGCACTGATCTGACTGCACAAGAGTACCCTTAGGAAGCCCAGTATAAATCTATTGCAGTATCTTGAAAGCTCCATGGTGAAGGTGGCCCAATCTCCGGTGCCACAACTCGCCATCATCCCGGCTCACCACTCCTTCTTCCTTGCCTGCCATTGCTGCGCAGCCATCTAATTGCAATTGATAAGGGTTCTTAACTCGAACCCCTATCCTCCGGGTCTCACCAGTTGCCTTACTGTGCAGGAAATCCTTTCCCTCGCTAAAGACAACATCATATCCCTTGTCTTCTAACATCGCCACAAAGATCAAATTCTTATTCAATCCTGGAACATGCATCACTTCCTTCGATATGAAAGGTTTACTAGACTCCCTCTCAAAGGAAATGGTACCGATACCAGTCGCACTATATCTACCATCATCGCCCATATCGATGTGCACTCCAAGATCTTTCTCATCCAGATTAGTAAACAAATCTCGATCTCCTGTCATGTGAAAAGATGCACTAATGTCAAGAAACCACATTGAACCCATCACACTTGAGACCAAGCATGCGATCAGTGAAAAATCCAGCTCAGCTGAGGCTAAGGCCTCTCATTGAGTCCAACAACTTGCTTATTTTCTTCTTACGTGATTAATTGGTAACAATGTCCATGTTGGTGACAGTGAAAGCACTTCACCTTGGACATGTCCTGCTTCTTGCCTTTCGCACCGGATTGAGAAGAGTTCTTCTTGCTCTTCCCCTTCTTTGCTTTGTCAGCCAAAGTGAAATTTTATTCATCAGAGTGGATCCATCCCTGGTACTTCGCCTTATCTCCTCTTGCACAAGATCCGACCAAAGTCGCTCCCATCCTGGCAATTTCTCCCGACCATTAACAGAGTCCTGATAGGAATGCCAACTCTTCGGTAGCCCAAGGAGAGCCAAGCTCACCAAGTCCTCATCATCAACAGTAACCCCCACACTTCCCAGCTCATCCCTGCATTGGATGAACTTCGTGAGGTACTTGGGCATACTGTCGCCTTTCTCCATTTTTTATGTTTCTGAGTTTATCCTCGACCGCCAACTTCCTCTGGTCACTCTTGCTTTGGAATAAGTCTGTCAACGCTTTCCACATCAAGAATGGAGAAGCCTTACCATGAAGGTTGGACACTATGTGATCCTTCACACCTTCCAATAGAATTCTTTGACACTTTTCTGTCTTCTTTTGCCATGCATCAAGTGCAGCAGCATCGCCAGAAGCAGGTTTTGGAATTTCTGCATCTATGAAATCCTTCAACCCATTGTCATCTAACATCGCCTCCATCCTGTACTTCCATGCAATATAATTTGAGCTTCCCTCAAGGGCATACTCCAATTGCAATCCGTTGAAAGACATCTCAACTTCGACACCAAGAAAACATTGCTGCAAATTCGAATTCCACCAGCTCCAAAACTCAACCGCTTCAATGTTTGCAATTGCTCCAATGATCAATATCGCTTTGATACCATGTATAAATTTGAATAATTGATATATTATTCACCAAGATTATCCTAATCACACACTATTTTAACTTCATGCATAATACAGAATCTCTTCTACCATAGATCATTAATTGCGGAAATAAAAACAATTGCATGCGCATATTAAAACCATAAACAATCACACATATGAACATAGTATTTCATGGGAAAGCTTAAATCTAAAAACCCCCAACTATCTGTATATTATATTTCATAGAGATCATGTAACAATCATTGTACAAATCTCCTCACAAGCTCTTAGCACAACCTCCAATTGCTACACACTAATCAAGCTAGATCTAGCAAAACACATGCTCCAATCTCTGCCACTTGATAGCCAGCCTCTATTGCGTAATAAATTCTAAATAATGGCTCATAAATAACTTCGAACCACCTGGATTGTACTGCGCAATCTTCATGGGCTTCTCCAATCACTGGTTGTTGCAAATATGCAAGAGTATAGTCACAACTCATAGTTAACCTGCTCTTTCACCTATCTCTGCACTAGTCTCCACTGAAACTGTCTATGCACTGAAGTTAACTGATGTATTCTTTAGTTGATTAATGAGTTTAAAATTAGTGAATTAATTAATAATTAATTCACACCACTCTAAATAATTGTATCAATCATTTAAACTAGATACAAATAGCTCAACTATGTTTAGATTAGTTAAACTGAATACAACTCCACTAACTTCCTCAATCAACTCCGCCAAACTCTCTCACATGAGTTCTAACTGAAGTCTTCATGCAATAGCTCCACATAACCCTTAGGAATAGCGTAATTCCTTCTTTCAGCTCCTGTGCTACATCTGTGCACTTAACTGAAGTGCTCCAAGAGAATAAGATAATGTTTATAGTCCAAATATTATTAAGAGCTAATAATATTCGACATATCTATTTTTAGACTGGAAATCTAAAAATAGATTCCACCCAATATGCATAAAAGTAGAAGTCCATCTATTTTTTCCGACTTTACCAACCATCCACAAATAACATCCTGCAACTCATAGAACATGATCCGTATGTCTAAAAATAGACATAGTCTAAAAATAGACTTTGCGCCAAAAATAGCCTGCGGGCCCACTTAGTGAAGACGACTTATTCCATTAAGCTCATCATCTTGTTGCAATATCAACAGGATATCCAATATAGATATATTTGGTATTAGTTATTAAGACTTTTTATGTTCTGGTTGACTTATTTTGAACTCAGATGGCCAAAATACCTAGTTTCCTATGGGTAGGTTGAGGCCTAGTTTTGTATCTTTTGACGGAATTTATTAATAGAAAATCGAAGGTACCACCTAAGCTTGAAAAAAAAAAAAATCCTTTGAAAAATGGAGAATTTTGAAGAAGAAGAATGAGGCAAAACAAAATTTATAACTGACTGAAATAAAAATACTAATGGCTGATAAATACAAGAGAGGAGAATAAATGAGATCCAATTTTAGATTATAACATTTGCAAACATGAAAGAAAGTTTATAAAACAAATAAGATACTAACAGGAAAATACAACACGTGAGCTTCCTATAAAATTCTCATCAAATACTATAGGATATTCAACACTGCTCAAATATACCAATATACAAAATGTTTTTGCAAAACAAAATCCAACCTGTCTTCATTCTTCATAAAATTTTATATAGAACTTACATAACAGTTGGAAAAATAATAGTCACTATATTAATTACAATAATATGAGATATCTAAAATATCTTTCAAGTTCATGTATTTAGAAATTGAACTCAAATACATTCTGTTTTTCCCTAGAATAACTATAGGAGAATATGTTGATTTTTAGGAAAAGTAAAATATCTTGATAAATTGTCTTCCCTGATGGTAGAATAGGTTACCTAAATGGTATCTTTACCCTCATAGCTGGAAAAATAGGTCCCTCTGAAAATCAGGCTCAAAACTCCTCCAAAACCGCTTTTGTGTTCATCCCGCTTTTCTTCGAATCTCCTGGGAAAAGCGTTGAATTTCAACTTTATTGGTTTTTTGTTTGTATCTTTCGATGACGGGATGAATATCAACATTTTTTTTTTGGTTGATTTCAAAATTGCTGACAGCTAGAAAGTCAACATTTTCATCTGTCTGAATATTGCTGACAACAGAGATGTCAATGCTCCCTGGTTTCTCCAAAAATGTTGATAGACAGGCTGTCAGCTATTATCCTTGTATTGATTTTCTATCAACTGGTACATATAATTTTCGCCCCAAAATAGCTGACAGTAGCTCTACCATCTTTTTCAAAAAGACTGATCATGAGAATATCAACTTTCTCGCCCTTTATTTTTCATATAAAAAATTTAAACTACTGTCAGCGATTAGGAAAAAAACTCTGTTTTGTAGAAAGATAAGAAAAATTGTGAATTTGATTTCTGCTAAGCATCTTAGCTAAGGGTACTAGAAGCCTTGAGCAACACATCTACCTTGTCCAGTCTCTTTTTTTTGCTGTCTTGTCTCCTTGGGTCTCTTTTGCACAATTTATTTTCCTTTGCTTTTCTTAGAGCCTATGGAATTCTTCTTGTTGATAATGAGGTCTTTTAGTGGCACATCATCAATGTCAATTAATTATTTTTCCAACTCTGGGTTACTCCTAACCTTGATTTTGTATCTTTGTATCTTAGTTTATTCGTCAGTCTGGTATGGGGTTTCTTTCCACCTGTGAAGACTTCAAACAATGTATCTCCTTTTACATTTTCAACATATTCTTGTTTGTTCTTAGGAACCTCTATTTTTAGTGTGTCTGCAAGGGAAGATTTGGAAGGTGGAGTTGCAACATGGGAAAAGCCAATATCAATAGGTGGGTTAACAGGTTGAATTCTAGCACTTTTCCTCTAGTAGACTTTAGGAATTTTTGGACTGGATGATGTAGATGGACCTGCTAGGTTTTCTTCACTAGTAGGTGGCACAGGGCTATATTTTTAGCATTTTTCTCCTTTTTGGTAGTTTTCGGTCTACCTCTTTTTCTTTTAAGGGGTTGAGTTTGAAAACCTCCCCAGAAAAGAAAATGGCTCCAAGTCCTGCCTAATTTGGTAAATTGACTTTCTATTAACAAATTTATCAAATATTTGTGGTATATGAAATGAGAGGAGATATTTGTACGTGCCCTGAAATGAGTTGCCATATGCCTAAGGATTTATAACAAGTAAAAACATAGATTAATCTTTATCTGACCAACAAGGTGAGTAAGAAAATAAAAGTGGTAAATATTTACCCGGTTAAATCTCTCGGCATAGGTGAAATAATGTTGACAAATGCAAAAAGGAGCAACCCACTTATCCTGCAACCATTCCTTTTGTACTCCGGTTCTCCAATTTTGCCCTTGGAATTCTTCATTAAGAAAGAAAAGGACATTAACTCCTGCAAATACATGACTGTGGAAGATCTTTTCTCCGTCTGCTGGTAAGGAAGAAACCTCGGAAATGGACTATTATGTGACTATAAATGATAAACCTCCCACCACCATGCATGATCCATAGAATCCTAGAGAAAAATCTTGAGCCATTGCATTGTGGTAATCATTACAATGGTGGAAAATTTACTCCAACTGACTTGCTGAAACAACTGTTGGATTCCTTGATACACCATCAACAAATCTAGTTCCTTAGGCTCAAACCAGTTCATCTTACCCCCTTTACCCATTCTACTGCGTGGTATTCCCAAGTTTCTATTCTGAATCTCCATGAGCCAATTTTTTTTGAATTCCAAGTGTAAATTACTTCAAGTTAAATTGCCAAGAACTCGTTGATGGGACAATGTAAAGAAGTTTGACATGAATATTAGATAAAAAAACTGGTGAATAAAATATTACAATGCATTAGATAATGATTACGAATAGGGTTCGTATCATACAGTGAAATCATGAAAATTACTTTTACTCCTAACATAATGTAAAATGATTAATCAATATTTTTTACCCTTTCAAAACAGTTAGAGACACCTCTTACAAGATATAGCTAACACTGACGTGGGCAATATAGTAATTTATTTTGAATTCAAACTTTGGTTTTAGTGTTGATATTTAGCTTGTTAGCTAAATTTTTTTTTATAATAATCCCACTGTCAGAAATTTTCCCTTAGGAAGCCATACTAGATTACCAAAATGCTGATAATCCATCTATCATAAAAGCTACATTTTTTTTACAAATTAAAATGTTGACAGTGAGATTGCCGATATTTTCTATTTTTTTTTTTTTTAAACTAAGCTTATTGTGATAACATCTTATATGTTTTGTCTTTCAAAATATAGGAGTATATGTGAAGTTTGTACATCCTTTCCGTCGAGGTTCCATTCCTCTCATCCGACTCCTGCTATTTTTCCTGTTTCATCTGCTCAGGGTGACTTGTCATCGTCATTTTAAGATACCACTTACACTTTTTCTAAATTCCATATGGATGATGACATCCAATATCATCTCTGGTCTCAACTTGTGTCTCTTCGGAGGGGTATTATTACCTAGGGTTTGGGTTAACTCTTTTTATCTCCAAAGGAGGTCCATTATTGTGGTAGAAAGTATTTCTTATCTAAAGCCATGGAGAAAGCGTGGGAAGATCTAGTTTTGAGCAAGAAATTAACCATTAGAGGGGCCCTTAGAGCAAAAACATCCCTTGCAAATCCACCTAAATGAAAATTATGTCCTTTAACTATTAGGGTCTAGTTTGTCCCTTTAAAAAACAAGATTTAAAGAGACTTATTGAGATGAATGTTCTAGAAATTATTTTTCATCAAGAAAATATTGGCTCTTGTTCTCAAATCTACTTAAGCCTTGAATATCTCTTATGGATGGTATTTTTTGACTCTGGATGCTTCAGGTCATTGAGGGGGACTTGCCGTGGGATGGAACCCCTAGAATATTCTGGTCTCGAACATTTATTTTTCAAATTATTTCTCGGGGATTGGGGTTTCTTCTATGGTCTTGGGTAAATTTATTTCCCTCATCAAATTATATGGTCCCTCCCAAAAGTGTTTGGATTTATGGGATTTGAACCTTCTTAAATCGTTATTTGTCTCCAATTATTTCATCATTGATGGAAATTTAAAATTTTCTTAGGGCCCTTTAGAATCTTGGGGTCTTAGGGCTGGACCAGATCCACAAGCATATTTTTTCTGAAGTAGGCTTGCCAAAAATATGCTGGTGGGCGTGGAAACAATAAATATATCCCCCACTTGGAGAATATGATTTTGAGGGAGGATTAGATTGTGAAGAGGATTTACAGGTTCCTCCTTGCTGATGACCTTTTGGCTTCATTTCCCATGGTAAAAAAATGGATTAGTGAGGGTGGTATCTCTCATTTTCTTGGATATTAAAGGGGTTCTAAAAAAACCAATTGACCCTTTGAAGTTAAAGTATTCTTGATTAAATGATGAGGAGTTTATTTCTCTAGTAAAATATCATTGGATCCCTTATTCTCTGCAATTAAATGTATATGCTACTTCTCACTTTGAAGAAAATATTAAATAAATAAAATGTATTAATAAGGCTTGGGAAAAAGAAGAGAAAGCCTTAGAAACCCAAGAATTGGAAGCTATTGAAAAACAACTTGTATCTATTTCATGTTCTTTGGGAGAAGGTTTATCTTCCCAAGAGTCTTGTGACTTATGTAGAAGTCTAGAAAAAATACAAGTTACCCTTCTGGTCACGAGAGAGGAGTGGCGTCAAAAAGTCAAGCAATATGGCTCAAAAGTGGAGATATGAATTCGAAATTATTTTAGGCTTTTGATAAAGGTAGGAAATTGGTGAGTACCTTTGGAGTCTAAAGGACAAAAATGGTGTAGAGATATCCTATTTCAATGGGCTAGCTAATATGGGAAAAGGGAATTTTGAAGATATTTTTAAAGATCCTCCATATACATCTATTCTGGAAGTTATTCAAGTAGCTTAGGTTTTTCCTTGAATGGTTTTTGACAAGAAGTGCTAGGCTATCATGGAAGAGGTGTTAGTGGACGAGCTAAAATCCGTTGTGAAAATTTTTCAAATAGACAAAAGTCTTGGGATGGATGGGTGGGGTGTGGAGTTTATTTTGGCACTTTTTTACATCCCAGGCACTAATTTATTAGGAGTTATTGAAGAATACATGAATGAAGGTCATATACATTTGAATTTTAATTCCACTTTTATTGCTCTTATTCCAAAATCTATCCATCCTCTCTCTTTATCATACTTCAAACCCATTTCCCTTTGTAATTCCATTTACAAGGGAGCTTCTAAGATCATTTCTAACCATCTCAATCATTTTCTTTCTTGTTACATATCATTGGATCAATTTTCCTTCCTAGAGGGTTGAAAAATTCATGAGGCTATCAATGTGGAATATGAGGGGATTCACAACATGAAAATTCAAAATACAAAAGGGGCCACTATAAATATTGATTTATCCAGAGCCTATGACATAGTTAACTGGATGTACATTCAATTCCTCCTTACTTACTTGGGTTTCTATTCTGGCTTCACAAATTGGGTCATGAGATGTATCCAGTTTGTACCTTCATGGTCCTTATTAATGGTTTTCCATCTCATGTTTTTGATGTTGTTGGCTTGAGGGGGTCCAGATCCAGGTTTGAAGTATCTGCACTACCAACAAAACCCTTCATTACCGTCCCTTTCGGAAATGATCTACTACATAGACCAAAGTCTCACTCAAGGAAATATTGGGGGATGCTAGAACCATGTTTCTGCATCCAGAGGGACTATGGAGTGTGGATTTAAGGCTTATCTCTACTTAGGGCTCAATCCGAGCTTCACTGAACCATTAACTTGCCATGAAAAAAATTATTAAATTACTCACATAATCACCTTGCACACTGCGCCTTTCTACTCTAACATGCAATATTCATCATATAAAACACATTTAAAACTTCACGATGCATTCACAAAGTAAATATACATAAAACCCTAATCCAACGCAGATAATTCACATAAAAATATAGCTTATAGATAGATAATAAATACACAAAATTTCCTTCAAATCCTTCTTTTATTTAATCAAGATCCTTCAGTTACAACACTTCTCACCTTGCACACTTAGCTGCAGGGTTATGTGCACACAACTACAGAGTTTCTAAGGCCTCCATGCAAACAACTGTGGAGCCTTCCTTTTACCCAAAACATAGAAAGATGGAAAGAAATTAGACTTAGTTCATGATTATTTCATTACAACATATCCTCCTGACTTGACTCCCTAAGACATTTCCTTATATAGAATTCTTTCTTACAATACCATGGTCCGAAAACGATGGGTGAAGCTCAAAATACTAAAAAAAAACCCAATCCATTTACAAAAAGAGGGGATTTGACCTGCCCCAAATCCCCTAAGACTCCTAAATTTTTTTGCAAAGCTCTTAAAATCCACACGATTGTCTTCTTTATGCTAGATCACACACTCCATTTCGTCAAAATATGGAGTCTTTTACTCAAAACTGAACCAAGTTGGACCTTGACCAACAAATGCACAAAGAGGGTTGTGACAGACATTCCCTCTTTCCCCTCTTCCCTTCCTATTGGTTGTGGAATTTTCGAGTTGTCTCCTGCTAGATTCTAAGAGATGTGGGGATTTTTAGGGTCTTATCAGTGTTTAGAACCTGGCTATTACCCACTTATTTTTTGTTGATGTTATTTTTTTTTTTTTTAATGATAGGGTCAGGGATATTTTTTTGCTGGTGGAGCTTCTTTCTATTTTTGGGTGTGTCACAGGTATGTCTATAAATTCCCAAAATCTTCCAAATATCATCATAGTCTATCTGATGAAGAGAAACATAATTTTTTTTACCAAGGAAAAATCCTAACTTTCCATTAACAAATAAAAAGTTACATCGTATATGCACTTAAGAATTCTATATGAAAACATTGATCACCATTTAAGGTAGCAGACCAAATTGACCAAAACAAACTAAAACTGTGAACAATGCATACAAATAACACTATAAATAGTGTCTAGTAACAAAACCAAAATAATGGTCTCCCCATTGGGGAAAAACAACCCATAAAAAACACAAAATATAGAACCAGTCTCAAGTATAACAAAAAATATGATTTCCAATAGAGCCATTAGAGTTTTATATATACAACCTGTATTTACATAAAGGAAAAAAACCAAAATACATAAGAAAAAAGGAATTTGTTTAGTAAGGCCGAGTGTTTGACACACATACTAATCCATCCAACTTTTCTGTTATTCTCCACATGTCCAAAATCTATTGAGTGCCCTCTTTAGAAAGTTTGTCAACCGAGGAGTTGCATTCCCTGTATATGTGGCATACAGTATAAATTCAAATGATAACTTTAAAACATGTATTTCTTCAAGGATTAGAACCAAAATATAATTTTGACATCTTTGAAAGTTGTTGAACCAGTTAATAACATTCATAGAGTCTCCAATTTTTTTTATAGAACCAATACCCAAATGGATGAGCCAGCATAAAAGAAGTTTTAGAGTGACAAGTTCTGCAAAGTTATTTTTTCCTGTGCCAATACCCACTGAAGCTTCAATTTTCCAGTTGTTATTAAGGTGTACAACCATTCCTGCATGACATCTGTTTTGATCATTTGATGCTCCATAAAAGTAAGCCCAATGAATTTCCTGATTGATTTTTTCTATGGTGATATTTCGTGTATGATTCACATGATCAGTTGCAGGGATTACAGAGAAGATCGAAGCACATTCAACATCAACCACCGAGGGAGAAATAAATGAATCATTAAAAATACCCTTGTTTCTTGCTAGCCAGACTCCCCAAGAAATTATTAATGGAATGTTTCTGTCATTTGCATCTAAGACAGAATTACACCAACCTTTCCAAGCATTCACACAATTATTACCATTCCATCTAGAATGAATGCTTAGAAGAGATAAGGAGTGATCCAATTTTATTTTGTGAGAATCTGCAATTTAAGAACAAGTGCTCAATAGTTTCTTTACCCTCCCTTGCAGAGAGTACACCAAAATATCCCACGAATATTCCAATTTTGTAAAAAAACCCAAGTAGGCACTTTGTATTTAAGGATACACCAAAATAAAAGTATTTTTTTGGCCGGGCAACTTAGCTTTCAGATTGGCTTATACCACCATCCCTGTTCTTCCCAACCCCGACTCTTCATCAAATAATGATGACCATCCTTTGGAGAGTATACGCCAAACTATGAGTGAATCCATCAAAGCACATCTAGGAAGTATTTTAACCTAACCTTTGAATGTTGAAGCTCATGTACATATTTTTTCCATTCCTGCCACCTTTGGTGATCAATATGGATCTCCCCTCCCGGTTTCCACCCCTGCTGCCAGATGGTATTTTTCTCCAGTTTTCCAATCTGATATGGATAGAAGAACCCTTTAGAGTTTAGGTCCTCCACTAATTCCTTTGAGATAACATAAGTCTCATTTCACTCCACCCATGGATCTAAACCAATTCTTAATTTTTCCCCATTTCCAACCTACCAAGCCAATCCTTCTTCCTCAATACTTTAGGAAGAAATAATAGCCTTCCAAATGACTAAAGAATTGGAAGAAAATTTCCTTTGAATCCTAATCTAGTCATCCAGAGAGGTCGGGTCAATATATTTCCTTTTGACAACAGCTGTCCATAGGTTATTTTCATTCAAGAGCCTCCAACCCAGTTTTGCTGCAAGGGATGCATCAAAAAATTGAATATCCTTAATACCCCAGCCCCCCCCAATTCCTTTGGCCTGGCAATTTTTTCCCAAGCCACCCATGGAATGAAATTCTTCTCCTTTTTCTCGATACATAAGAAACGAGTTCATATATTCCTTATCTTGAGAAGGATGCCTTTCAGAACCCATGACAATGAAATCCAGTATACCGGAATGGCCATTAATACAAATTTAATGAACACCAATTTTCCAGCTCTAGAGAGCCACTTATAGCTCCAAATATTTAACATGTTCTTAATTTTTTACACAAGCCAAAACCAATCCTATTTTCTATATGTGTCCGGCTTCGAATAAAACCCAAGTACTTGAGGTAAGCCCCCAAAGGTTGACAATCAAAGGGGAATATATATTTGATCCTTTCTAGGCCATAACTTAAAACATCAACATAAACTAATGACTTTTTGCATGTTTATAATCATACCAATGGATTTTAGGAAAATATCCAAAGAGGCTTTTAACTGGGAAATTTCGTCTCTCTTCCCATTGCTAAAAAGGAGAATGCCATCCAAAAAAAGAAAATGTGTGATAAACATATTTGTAGCAACCTCAATTCCTTTCGTGTCTCCTCTTGTTTTTGCCAAAATTAGGAGTTGAATAAGTGCTTTAGCTGCTAGCAGGAATAAAATAGGAGATAACAAGCACCCTTATCTGAGCCCTGTTTGACTGTGGAAGAAAGATGAAGCAACCCCATTGATAAGGACAAAAAAATACACATTTGAAATACAACCCATTATCCAATTAAAAAAATCGATACCAAAGCCCAAATGAGTCAACCGTAATCTCAAATAAACCCAGCTGATCCTATCATAGGCTTTTCACAGATCAATTTTAACAATCAACCCTTTTTTATTGGCTAGCTTAATGCTATGCATTGTTTCTTGGGCCACCCAAATTTCTTCATGAATCATCCTGCCATTCAAAAAACCAAAATTTTATTTAGAGTTTTTGCAAGATAGGATAGGTTTCAACCTTAGAGCTATAACTTTTTCAATGATTTTATATATGCAGTTGCATAAGGAAATGGGCCTGAATTTATCCAAGGAGGAAGGAAAATCCGATTTAGGAATAAGTGCTATAAAGGTTGAGTTAAAAGGTTCATAAAAAGAACCCTTAATTATAGATTCCTCCACCACTCCCACCAACTCATCCCAAAAAATATCAAAGAAGTGTTGAAAAATTCCACATTCCAGCCATCAGGTCCATGAATCTTATCTTTTTTCATGGACTTGAGGACATTTTCCACTTCCAACCTCGACACAAGAGCCATTATATCCCCATTATCTTCATCATCGACACATCTTGGGAAATGCTAGGAAACCCTAATCACCTCAACAATAGAGGCACCCTCAGGAGCCCTAAAGAGAGATTTAAAGTGCTAGTTACCCATTAAAGCTAGTTCATTTAAGGATTTAACCTTGCCACTTCCTGGCTTAGCCAGTTCCTAAATGGTATTAGAGTTTTTCCTCCCTTTTGCATAGTTTTGAAAGAATTTAGTATTTTCGTCCCCAGCTAGAAGCCATATTGCCCGAATTTTTAATCTCCATTGTTCTTCTTTATCGACTAAAATATTCCTTCTCTTAGACTCAAGTGCAGTTATAATATACATATTTTCCTCATTCTCATAACAACCAACTTTCAAACTCTCCATTATCCCCAATTATTCCCCAACCTCAATTAGAGCACGCCCATCCATTTTTATTTTTTCTTTGGCCCATGTTACAATCACCTTCTTTAATCGATTTAGGTTGCTCATAAATGGTTGAGAGAAGGATCCGTGACCTAATCTATCCATAGATCACGATGTTTCATTAACTAAACTTATGTAATCAGGATCCTTCATCCAACCTAAATTGAACTTGAGGCACTCCAGGTTTCTTATTTGGTCCTACCAACTCCATCATAATATGAAGATGATCCGATTCCTTGCCAGACACAACCCATTACCTAAAACCCAAAAACAGACAAGAAAATTATTCATTCAAGAGGAATCTATCCAACCTCTTAACCACCCGAGCATCCCCCATTCTCCTATTCTTCTAAGTGGGAGAGACTTTAATTAAATTTGGATAAATTAATCTCCCTTTTCTGATTTTTTCAAGGAAGAACTCAGCAAGAGGGTCAGGTTGAGCCAAAGGCCCCCAATTTTCTTCCAGTCCAAGGGAGAAATGGAGGTCCCTACCTAGGATCAAATTATTGATATGCATATAAGACTTCGACAAAATATTTTTCCAAAACCATACCCTCTCCAGGCAAGGACCATAAACATTTACACTTGTGAGATCCATGGCGAGTTCAAAGAAGAAAACCTGTACTCAAATAACCTAATCCAAGCCCCAGGAGTTGTTCATCTTAATGGTACAATCCCTAAACCCCAGTGCTAGGCCACTAGATCTTCCTTTAGCATCCAAGACAACAAAAGACCAACCTAGAAGTAGTTTTGAAATAGATGCCATAATAAAATTTCCTTGACCCAACGTCTCTTGAAGAATAATCACATCAGGATTATCATGAAAAAAGAGAGCTTTTAAGGCTAGTTTCTTATGGGCGCTAGAAAACCCTCTACATTTAAAATATATAAAAATTTTTCTGAAACCTAGGCCGGGGTATGTGCTACTCTAAGCGCCCCTATAATAGAAAGTTATTTCTCATCTGCAATATCAAACATAACTTTCAACTAGGCTTTTGAGATCTCAATTTTCAGGCCCCTAGGTTTTCTATGTTTTACATTCATAAGGGAGCAGGGATAATTTTAAGGATGGAAAATTATCTTGAAGTTTAAAAAATTGGCGAATATCACTAGTCCCTAATATGAAAACCATAAAAAATTTATTGATGTATTTGTAAAATTATTCAAATTTATAATGATATTATATATATTGTCTATAAAATGTTGGCGAATTTTAACATAAAATAATTTTATATTGTAAAATTTGGGCGAATCATTTTTATAAAAAAATGGAAATTGGAAAATCTTTTTTTTGGAAAAACTGTGGAAAATTAGCCCACCTACGAATATTAGCCCCTAAAATTTTCCATGTAGGGGAGCCTCCCAACCCCCAAACACCTCCACAAGTAATAATTTTTTTTCCCTCGATCTCAAATTATAAGGAAAGGTGTCTATGTTTAACTTCAGAATAATAGTAATAATACTATCCATGACCATTGAAAAGTTAATGATACACCGAGGCTCGATTTCTTGTGGCCTGGAAGGACCAGGAAATTTTGTGCTATTTAATAAATTATCAAGAGTATCAATAGCAAAGGGAGAGGAGTGAGTGACATTACCCATCGAAACTGTAGCCGTTTCTACCATAGCCTGATACTCTATAGATGTAATATCCCAAAATCGGGACAGCTCAGAAAGCCTACTGAAATAACTCACTTCTGAGAATTATGTGCTTAGAAATGAGTTTTCAACTCCTGGATCCCTTATATCAGCTCATCTAAGATCTAAATCCAAAAGGAGAGAAAAAACAAATCATACTAGGTGGGTTAAACATATCTCCCACAAACTAGTCTAGCTGAAAATCACCCAAAGAGAGGGGTTGCAGCTATATGCAAAGGACTGCTTCAGAAATAATGTAGATCCACTGAAGCACAATAGGAGGCTGATATGGAGGTTCAGAAATCATATATATAACAGAAAATCAGATGTTATTTACAGCCCATACATTATACAAGAGAAAGCATGAGATTATACAGCAAAAATCCTTAGAAATGAGGTGCTACAACCATAAGAAAAGACTGCATAACCATGAAAGAATTATTTTTAGGGGCTGAAGCAGAATTTTATTAATCTTCATATCTATAGCAGATCTATACATAAAATTTAGATCTAATACAGATCTGTGTACAAGAAATGCTGATCTATACATCCCCTTGGGGTTTTGTGCAAAACATGAAGCACAGAGAGTAGATCTGAGATCTAAGGTTGCAGATCTGTAGAATGATTCAGAAATTTATGAATAATACAATGGTAAAATATATCAGATCTGAAACTAACATGGATTGGGTGGCCAATCCATGGATCACCACAGTGAGAGGAAGAATCCCACCACTGGAGATCTCTCCTCCAAAATGTAGACAAAACACCCTGCAGCTATAAATCTACAAATAACGCTATCCAGGGAGAAAAAAAACACTGTAGACTCTGAGAATTATTTGGCTTGATGCCAAGGTCTTGATCTGAAGCACAATCAGCTAATGAACTCTTCTAGGAGGTTAAAAGACACACTCACTAAGAAGTGCCACTAGTATAAGCTAGATCTGAGCAGATCTAGTGTCTTCCAGTGCTGCAACTCACAAGGACAACCCAACCCTCAATAGGATTAACGTTGTAGGTGTAAGGTGAGCTTGGCCTAAAATCCTGATGTGGAAAAGATAGCACAAGTCTCCTCCAAGAGCTGCTCAAGGAAGGAGGTGGGATTCCTGAACGGGAAGACCCAACAAGGGATGTTTGAGCAAAAAATACCTTCAGAAAATGATAATCTTCAAAAACCCTCTGTTGTTTCTCTCCTCCCCTTTTATAATATTGGAGTCTTGGAAAAACCCTAAACCACTTCATTATTTTATCCCCTTTCACATTTAGAGTCTCCTTCTAGAACTGCAATGTCCCTCAAGGAGGTTCAATGCATCCAGACTGCGCTATTGACTTGGTCAAAGGTGACCCACTGTTGTTGTTTAGACCCATTCACACCTGTAGGAGTTATTTACATAGCCCAGATATGTCTCTGTTCACATAGGCATTGATTTATTCTTAGTTTTTAGGAGTTTTACATGTCCTCATTTACAATTTATTCATCAATCATGAAATGCAAAATAAACAAGGCAAAATTAATATTCCTATTAGCTGTAAGCTAATCTAGGAATATTACAGTCTCCCCCTCCCAAATGTTTCTTTTCCTTGAGAAATTGCAAGAGTGTTGGAAAATCTCCCCTTCTCCTCTTGTGGCCTCCTCATCCAATAGTCTCCACCATTGCTCTGAATTTTCTACAATAGTTCTGTCTTCCAATGGTCCTTCCTCAAGTGAGTAAACCCAATGGCTCTCATCATGAAAGAATGGAAGGTTGTTATGGAAACATTCTTGCGGATCCATGACCTCCTCAAGACAGAAGTGATGAAAATCATGGAGAATTTCCTGATTCATGAAAGACTCCCATCTCCATGCTATCATCCAAATGAAGTGGATCACCTCCCAGCTTGGAAATCCATAGAAAAACTCCTCCCCAATACATATGAGAGACATAACAAACATATGGCTCACTCTACAAAGAGGCAAGTGATCTATCATAGTGGCCATATAATATCTCATGCTCCCATTGAAGCATGTAGTGAAAAAAGAGTGGGGAACTCCTTTCCCTAAGGACACATTACACCAATGTGCCTCTCCTCTAACCATATACTCAAAATTAAGAACATTCCCAACATAAGAAATCATGATTAGAAGCATGCTAGCTGCTATGTATGATAAAGGAGAAGGAATATGTTCCCTCATGTGCAACCAACACAGTTTTATCCTTAACTGCCATAGAATAGGATATGAAAAGTGCCTTCCCCAACACTTGTTTGCTACCTCATCCCTTCTGAATGCTTAGAGAAAATGCATCGTAGTTGGTGTAAAGGAATCACACCATGAAGAATATAATAGTTTTCCAAGATCCTTCAAGGAATGGCCTACATCAACATAGTTCATGGCCTCGAGTGGCCCACGAAACCCATCATAAATAGTGCCCCATCCTGTTACAATATCCTGCAAATGAGTGTTAGAAAAATATAAGCATATAGGAGATACATTATAATGCTCAGAAAGAAAAGCCTCTCTATATACTTGTTTTACATCAGTGGGGTAACTCATGGATGAGTTCCCTCTCACACTCAATGAGTAAGGAGGTGTGAATGGTGGCTCTTCCCAAGAGCTATGTTCCTCCTCCTCTACCAAGTAGTCCATGCACATCTTCATATGAGAGTGCACTTCTTCCTTGAAGCCTTCCCATATGAATCCACCCAAAAGAGTATGATATGCTCTAATGAAACCAGTGGGTTTGGAAAGCAGGATCTCATAGGTTGCATATAGTAGTCTCTCCTTGAGCTTGGAGTCTCTGTTCAAGAGGATAAGATTATAGAAATAGATGACTCCATCAAATACCTTGAACCTTTCATCCTTTACTTCCCCATCAAGAACCCCACATGTGAAAATGTCCTTGGAGTATTCCATCATGAGTTGGGAATCCCAATAAGGATCTAGGCTCCCCAAAAATGACAGGGCTGTAGAAGTCTAAAATGCTACCCCCATCTTCTCATGGCTCCCCCCTTTGACATCATTGATATCAAGATCACATGCTGGAGCATCATAATCTCCCTTTTGCTTCCCCATTTGCATATGATCTTGCTCAAGCCAAGATTGAAGCATATGGAAATCAACTTCCCCTCGGAAAGTCCTTGTCTTCCAAAAATTCCTCATTTTGGCCCATGTATACAAGAGGGTTAAAAACCCCTTGCCATGTTTAGAAATCTCCTTTGTGAATGAAGAAATCATGGGCTGCCCCAAAGATATGGAGTTTCCATGTGTCCTCATGCTCATGCTGTTAGCCACCTATAAAATTTGTCATATCAAATGGTGGCTAAATCATTTTTGAAGCTTTCAAGAAACAATTTTTATTGAAAAATTGTTAGTTCTTGAAGTCTTATGAAGACATCTTATCTTTTGATTAATCTTCACTGCTGTTTCCCCTCTTAATTCTGAAAATCCGTTGTTTTCATGAAGAAAAGAATACTGCAAAAATCCCCATTTTTCCCTCATTTTACCCCTCCTTTCACTCATTATTAACCTCCATTTTATTCCCTTTTTCCCATAAAATTCCTCTGTTTTCCCTTGTTTTCCTTTTTTCCCTTCATAAAAACCCCTTTATAAGGTTGAAAAATCCTTTTTTACCTTATCCGAAACCCTCAAAATGCCTTGGAAATCCTTGAAAAATCATGAAAAAGAGCCTTTTGCATTACAAGCCTAAGCCCCTTTGGGCTAAGCCCTAACCACTTCCCCTCCATGCGAATTCGCACTAAAACCAAGCGCTAATAGTCCCAAGCGCTTATCGCATCGTAAACTTTTGATGAGCACAAGTCTTTTGTTTCATGAAAGTTTCAATGCCGATTGACTCTTTTATATATAAGCCTCGATCCTTTGTGCCCATCGCAAAACCAAAGGCCCCGCAATCGGGTGCTAAAACTCTTATATAAACCCTTCCCGATCTGAAAAATCCTTTGTATTTATGAAAAATCCAATTTTTATGTTTTAAAGGAGTTTTGACGATTCATTGATTAAACCATTCTCAGTCGTTGATCTGAAAAGATTTAACGGCCTGCGCAATATCGCATCAGATATTTCTTTGGGCACGTTTAATTATTTTATTTTCCACCCTCGATTGGCGATCTCCTAATGAATCCTCAACCGTTGATTTCCTCCCGCCCGATCAAGATTTGATAGCTCACTTCGCTTCATCCCTAAGCCCTTTCCCCCGCCTGTAAACTTTTCCGATTCATTTCCCACCGTTGATCTGATACTCAGATCAATGGTCCACATCCAATCGCATCGGTGCTCTTCTCTCTTTTCCCCCCACCGATCAGAAACCTCTGATTGAATCTAGGCCGGCCATGCACCAAGATCCGACAGCTCAGATTGAAACCGCCCCACCTCTTCCATTTGTGCATCTATCCTCCATCGCGCTCTCTCCCAGCTGTCATATCTAAGACCCCAGATCTAACGACCAGCGCTCAGTTTCACACATATTTAAGCCTGAACGTTAATGATCCAAACTCTATGCGATATGGGTGGTTTTGAAAGGCCACGTGTCGTCCTCCGATGCATATCGCGTTCAAAAAGGTTAAACCACCTTTTCGCCTTATTGCTATGCGAAACCCGTGGTTTCTTTGTCCGAAACTATATTTTCCTTTTCCATTGCATCACATCATGGCTAGCATTCAATCTCAAATTTATTAATCACCCTCCGCCATCCTCCAAAGTCCTTCATCGATCAATCACGACCGTTGATCTCCTTGGGTTAATCTAATCCAACGGCCCAGGATCATTTGGAAACCCCAATTTTCCTTTCAATAAATTTTCCTCCACCAAAGGTTTTTCCTCATTTCTCTTTGCATTTTCGCTTATTTTATTATAATGTGGTCCTCTACATTATATTACCCCAATTGATCCTAACCATTGATCTCTGTAGATCAATGGATCTGACTTAATCTCTTGTACCATTCATCCAACCGAATCTCCCTTTTAACTTCTGCGAGAAATCTCCACCATTGGATGCTTTCATCCAATGGCTGCGACCTAACCTAAACCATCTGAAGCAGTATTACCTTATCCCGCAGGATTTTCTTAATATTTCTTGGTTTATGCAGGTTTCAAAGGTTTTTTTCAAATGTTTTAAAGGAAAAATGACCGCCGAGGGTGACGACCCTCCAGGATTTTATTCATCAAAGAGATCTTTTTGCAGGGTTCAACACCACTTTTCCTCCGCTCATGAGCACCGACGCCATTATAAAATCCCTCTGCGCACCTGCACATCAACAAGGCACAACGAAGATTAATTGAAACAGAGAGTATCAGTGTCGAAGATTCGGCCATAGCATAGAATAAATAATTAAAGATGGTTTAAAATTTTGAGGGATTACAGCTAAGATCGACAATCAAAAGCCTAATCCACTCAATTAAACATAGAATTAAATAAAATTAACAGTGTTTAAAGAAAATCAATAACATCTATCAGACCGAGAAGCCTCCACTGCCACATCGGAGGCTAATTGATTCCTCTTAGCTACCAAATGCCACCTGCAGCTTCAAAGCATTCAACAGAGGCCGAGTTATTATCAGAACATAAGATATTTTCCCAATGCAGCTGAACAATTATTCCAAATTGAAGAAACTAATTTAAGCTGTCAGAGAAGTTATTACAAAGATAAGGGAAAGCCTTAAAGTTAAATAAATCATCCCAGCGAGCTTAATACTTAATGTAAAACAATTTATACAGAAAATATCTAAAATTTTCTCCATTGAGCCCCTCAAAGGCCGAGAAGCATTAATATGTATTAATTGAACCTTGAAGATCTTTTATCCCATCCAACCTCCTCATTCCTTCCATAAATACTTCTGTAGAAGATGAGACAATGTTGGTCACTGCATATCTGTACCCTATAAATAGTTTACTGAAGCTGCTGCAAGCTCTGTTTGAAATTGAAAATACCTAAGTTGAGATGAAAAGTTCGAAGCTGTAGAGAACCATTGGACTTGAAGATTGTAACTGGTTTGAAGTATCAAATACAAGCTGATTTATGGGATCCTGGTCTATGTTAACGATGATGTTTTTCTTATTGTAAATTGTTATTTTACTTCTGTTTCCATTCTATCCATCTTCTCTGATCAAGAAAATCAATTACAGAGTTAGGATTTACTGTCAAAGGTACCATGCTCTTACTGATAAGCTTTATCTGAATTTTTTCTTCCGATTGTGTTGTTTAAGAATGATTTAATTCAGTCCAAACAATTAGGAATGTTGGTGTTCCCTCTTCCTACTGTCTAAGCTAAACATTGTTCTTGAACGTTATTTTCAGTTCTGCCAAATAAAGTTGAACTAGGGAAGTCTATGGTGAGCCCTATCCTCTAGTTTTATCTCCAAAGTTTGTCTGAAAGTTTCCCTGAGAGTATGTTGAAAGAAAGCTAGCTTCAAAGTCCTTGTCTAATCTTAGACTATTATTTGTTATCTTATGTGTTGTCTTGATAAGTTTTCTAATTAAAGAATGAACTAGGGAAGTCTATGGTTAGCCCTGTCCTCTAGTTTTCTTCTCCAACAGTTGCTTTGAAAAGTCTCCCTTTGTGTTTTAAATTTTTTCTATTGAAAGTGCATCAAAAGCAGGCTAGTTTCAAAATAATTACCTGATCTTAGATTAATTTTATGTTTCTCTTAAGTGTATGCCGAAAGCAGGATAGTTTCAAAGTACTTACTTGATATTAGGCTGCTCTTTGTTCTTCATTTGTTAATTTCCCCTTCTTACTGTATCATTTCATTCCATAAAATCAACTTTAAAGAGATCCTTAGACATAGATGAATTGCCCCATGGACCACTCTTGAACCTTGTTGTTTCAATTAAATCCTACTATGACTCCATAGCCCAATGGTTTGAAGTTGGTTCTTTCTCATCTTCTTGGCTGAATCAATTTTCACTTTCATTCACCTTCACCCTTCATTTAGACTTCCTTCACCTTCACATATCTTTTCCCAACCAAATCAAACAAAAACCTTGTTCCTCATAACTAGCCTAATATCATACCCAAAAACCTTAAAGATAAATCAATCTTTGCACTTATTGGAGAGATCCCTCTCCGGATTCAGGAGGGCTAGATCCTAGAATCCCAAAGTGGTTCAAGTTTTCTCTCTGCATTTTTTATTTGCCAATCTTGCAAATTACAGGGAGCTAACATTTCTTGCGACTCTGCTGGGGACTTTTGATTCAATTTCATATTAAATACTCCTGAGACTCAGAATACCCATAATCTCTTTAGATTGGTACATGGTGGTGGACCATAAAACATTTTACCTCCAAAAGAGATAAAAACTTCCACCTGGCGACTCCACACTCTACAAATCCCAAAAGACCAAATGACTCCACTGGTAGAAGACCTTGAAATTATTGAACAAACACAGTGACCTCTTTTTCTGATTTACAAACATGGATTTAGATATAGAGCCAGAAGACAAACATATGCTCATGATGGAAAAATTGATGTACATGCTTGGAAGAAGGGTGGCTAGGTTTATGGCTAATCTAAACATTGGTGATCCAGAGCAACATATGCCTTTCCCTGTCCAATCACAAACTCTCCCACTTCAAGACATGTATGATGAACAAGATTATAAAGAAAACAATCAAGAAATTTTTTTAATCATGATGGAAAAGATGATGTACATGCTTGGAAAGAGAATGGATAGGTTGATGGCTAATATGAATATTGATGATCTAGACCAACCTATGCCTTTCCATGGTCAAACACAAGCCCAATCACTTCAATACCAAGATATTGACCAAGACATGTATTATGATCAACACTTTGTGGAAGATGATGAGCAAACTTACAAAGAAAGCAATGAAGAAGGTTGTCAACAAATGCTTGATTTCCTACCTATGTCTTGTAATATGCTGATAAGAGAACTTCATGACATAAATGAAAAATCTTATAGTGAGAAGTACTTTGATGAAACAAGTAGCCACTTTCAAAACACAAAATCTAATGTAGGAGAAGAACCAACTCATATAGGGACTCCCCCTCTAGATTATAACCCATATCAGATTACATAAGAAGTGTGGCATCCTGATTATGTAGAAATAACAACTCATGAACCTTATATGCAAACTGAATAGCATAATAATCATGAGGAATGTTTTACATAAGAAAATCAGGAAACAATAGAAAATCCTCAAAGTTTCCCTGCAAGCACAAGTGAAGTTCCCCTAGACGAGGCTCAAGAAGGCATCAAGCCCCAATATCAACCAACACAAGAGAAAGAGGACTGTTGTACCTCTGTTTTGAGCAAAAATAAAACTCCTTCTCTCTTGACAGAGGAAGAGATTGATCTAGTATTGAACAGAATGCCAACCTCTAAACCTTCATCTGAACCAAATGCTTCTGCTCATCTACCTCCTCCATCTGGTTGTCTTGATACAAAAAATAAACTTGTAGATCAACTAAAAGAAGAGAAAAATGATGACCCAATATGTTTGACTCGTGAAATTGTTTATTCTGATAATTTTCCAAATTTTAATCAGTCTGATGATGATGATGAGTTTCAGGCAGAAACTAATCACGCAGGGCAACCAACGTTCAATTGGTGTTATGAGTTTCACCATCGTCAGCTTGAAAATGACAATCATCCATTTCAATCCATCACAAATAGCTTTCACATAATTGGGAATCAACAACCTTTCAACTCAAAAGGTGAAGAGAAGAGCAATGAAGAAATTTTTGAGCAAGTTGAAACCAAAGAGCCTTCTCTTGAAAAAGAGGAAACCATTGAATATACCCCTGCTCAAGAATATAATAACCTCTTCGCAGACTTCATTCCACTAAATCCAAGCATACCAGGGCTACAAGAGGACAACACTGCCAAATATGATGAATCCTCTAGTTCAGATGATGAAGAAGATGAGGGAGAAAAAAAAATAGAAGACTATCCTACTGAGGATATACCATATTTTCAAGAAGAAGCTTCTCCCATCACTGATATCACTCTGTCATCCAAAGAACCTGAATTTATATCAGAAGCAAGCATAGATTTAGAGAAAGAATAAATTTCACTGCTTGTTGTTTTGTAGATTAAGGATGATGATGCTTCCAGGAAACGTACTAAAGAGATATTCCTCAAAGCTGAAGTCTTGGAAGAAGACAATCTACTAGACATGGAGGGCCAAAAAGAAGAGAATCTTCATCTTTTCTTTATTGATCCTTTGGAAGAGTGTGTGGAAGTCCCAACTGGCTCGAATTATCAAGCATGGATCCTTTGCAAGAGCCAAAGTCATGAAAAGTTGTCACCTTCTGTGATAGCCTTGGTTTTGAAGATTAATCTTCAAAATTTACTATGGATACCCTTGACAAACAGCTAGAGTTTCTTCTTCTCTTTTACATTACTCAACTGGCTTCATTGGCACTTTTGTATCATATGAGGATGTAAATACTCCAAGTTAGAATAGGTTAGATAGGAATATCAATAAAGCTCGGTTGTGAGCAAGTAGATAGTTTTTGATTTTTGTCTTGAAAATAAAATAAAAAATACAAAAACAGTGAAAGAAAGAAAAGAGGGCAGATTGTAAAAAACAAGAAAGGTACAACCCCATACCAAAAAAGAAAAGAAAAAAAAAGAAACAAAATCTGAAAGTGTGCAAGCTCAAATACCACTCCTAAAACACACTCCTAGTTAGTCATACAGGCTAATCATGACTAATTAGCTTTAAATTGACTGCTGATAGGTTAGTGAATCAGATTTTCCAAATAGCTTAATCTTGGCTTATCAGTTAAGTAGATTAGGATAGAAAATAAAGGTTCAAACAAGCTCAAAATCTGAACCTAAGTGTCCAGAAGAAGAATGACTCTAATCTGTTTAAATTATGAGTCAAAAATAGAAGCAAACTGGTTCTAATAAGTCCAAAATCTGAACCAGTTAACAAAGAAAAAATAGCTCAAACAAACTAAAAAACAGAGCTGAAGAAAAGAGAAGGTCATGCTTAGAACTTTTAGATCTTAAGCCTTCACTGTTTTGATTTAATTTTCTACAAAATAATTATCTATGTGCAGCTTGTTTTATGTCATAGATCGGCAACAAGTTAGACTATTCAACCCTGACTTGTATGCTTTTAAATTTTTTTTTTAGAAATTAGAGAATAAAAATCTGTTAGATTGTTTAATCCTAACAGATAGTAGAATAGGTAGAGAAGCTTATGAACTCAACAGTTCAATCTGAGTTCATGGAGAAATAAGAAGTAGACTTAGATTAGTTTTTTGCTTTCAAAAGAATAAAATTCTTGTAAAAGAGTTTTCCAATCCAAGTGCACTCTGAAAGAAGAAAAAATGTTAGATCAGTAGGATTGGGTAGGTAGAAAGCTTGTGTTGATGAAGTTCCATTGTTTTTCATAGTTGCTAACATTTTTAGAGCAAAATAAGATCATCCAAGTAAATAAATTTGTAGCCCAAAGGATGAGGCACTGATCAACCCACTAGAGAATGCAAGTCTGAAGTTCTTGATGCCTTCAAGAAGGCACCATCCCCGTGTGGAGCCACTGTTAGCCACCTATAAATTTTTTCATATAAAATAGTGGCTAAATCATTTTCGAAACCTTCAAGAAACAAGTTTTATTGCAAAATTGTTAGTTCTTGAAGTCTTATAAAGACATCTTATCTTTTGATTAATCTTCACTGCTGTTTCCCTTCTTAATTATGAAAATATGTTGTTTTCATGAAGAAAAGACTGCTGCAAAAATCCCCATTTTTCCCTCATTTTAACCCTCCTTTCACTCATAATTAACCTCCATGTTATTCCCCTTTTCCCATAAAATTCCTCTGTTTTCCCTTGTTTTCCTTTTTTCCCTTCATAAAAACCCCTTTATAAGGTTGAAAAATCCTTTTTTACCTTATCTGAAACCCTCAAAATGCCTTGGAAATCCTTGAAAAATCATGAAAAAGAGCCTTTTGCATTACAGGCCTAAGCCCCTTTGGGCTAAGCCCTAACCACTTCCCCTTCATGCGACTTCGCGCTAAAACCAAGTGCTAATATTCCCAAGCGCTTATCGCATCGGAAACTTTCAATGAGGGCAAGTCTTTTGTTTCATGAAAGTTCTGATGCCAATTAAGTCTTTTATATATAAGCCCTGATCCTTTGTTCCCATCACAAAACCACAGGCCCCGCAATCGGGTGCTAAACATCTTATATAAACCCTTCCCGATCCGAAAAATCCTTTGTATTTCACGAAAAATCCGATTTTTATGTTTTAAAGGAGTTCCGATGATTCATTGATTAAACAATTCTCAGCTGTTGATATGAAAAGATCTAACGGCCTGCGCAATCTCACATCGGAGATTTATTTGGGCACGTTTAATTATTTTATTTGCCACCCTCGATTGGCAATCTCTCGGTGAATCCTCAGCCGTTGATTTCCTCCTGCCTGATCAAGATCTGGCGGCTCACGTCGCTTCATCCCTAAGTCTTTTCCCCTGCTTGTAAACTCTTCCGATTCATTTCCCACCATTGATGTGATCCTCAGATCAACGGTCCACATCCAATCACATCGGCGCTCTTCTCTCTTTTTCCCCCGCTAATTGCAAACCTTCGATTGAATCTAGGCCGTCCGTGCACCAAGATCCGATGGCTCAGATTGAAACCACCCCACCTCTTTCCGTCTGCACATCTATCCTCCATTGCGCTCTCTCCCGGCCGTCAGATCTAAGACCCCAGATCTAACGGCCAGTGCTCAGTTTTTCACAGATTTAAGCCTTAACATTAATGATCCAAAGTCTACGCGATATGGTTGGTTTTGAAAGGCCACGTGTCATCCTCCGACGCATATCGCGTTCAAAAAGGTTAAACCACCTTTCTGCCTTATTGCTACGCGAAACCCGTGGTTTCTTTGTCTGAAACCATTTTTTCCTTTTCCATTGCATCACATCGTGTTCTTTCCTCGCCGTTGATCTCTACAGATCAACGACCAACATTCGATCTCACATTTCTTAATTTCCCTCCGCCATCCTCCAAAGGCCTTCATCAATCAATCCTGACCATTGATCTCCTTGGGCTAATCTAATCCAACGGCCCAGGATCATTTGGAATCCCCAATTTTCCTTTCAATACATTTTCCTCTACCAAAGGTTTTTCCTCATTTCTCTTCGCATTTTCTCTTATTTTATTATAATGTGGCCCTCTACATCATATTACCCCGATTGATCCTAACCGTTGATCTCTGCAGATCAACAGATCTGACTTGATCTCTTGCACCATTCATCCAACTGACTCTCCCTTTTAACTTTTGCGAGAAATCTCCGTCGTTGGATGCTTTCATCCAATGGCCACGACCTAACCTAAACCATATGAAGCAGTCTTACCTTATCGCACTAGAGTTTCTTAATATTTCTTGGTTTATGCAAGTTTCAAAGGTTTTTTTCAAATGTTTTAAAGGAAAAATGAACGCTGAGGGTGACGACCCTCCAGGATTTTATTCATCAAAGGGATATTTTTGTAGGGTTCGACACCACGTTTCTTCCATGCCTCATGAGCACCGATGCCATTATAAAAGCCCTCTGCGCACCTGCACATCAACAAGGTACAACGAAGATTAATTGAAACAAAGAGTATCAGTGTCGAAGATCCGACCACAACAGAGAATAAAGAATTAAAGATGGTTTACACAGTTTGAGGGATTACGTCTAATATCGATAATCAAAAGCCTAATCCACTCAATTAAACACATAATTAAAGAAAATTAACAGTGTTTAAAGAAAATAAATAACATCTATCAGATCGAGAAGCCTCCACTACCACATCGGAGGCTAATTGATTCCTCTCAGCTACCAAATGCCACCTGCAGCCTCAAAGCATTCAACAGAGGCCGAATTATTATCAGAACAGAAGATATTTTCCCAATGCAGCTGAAAATTTATTCCAAATCGAAGAAACTAATTTAAACTGTCAGAGAAGTTATTACAAAGATAAGGGAAAGCCTTAAAGTCAAATAAATCATCCCAACGAGCTTAATACTTAATGTAAAACAATTAATATAGAAAATATCTGAAATCTTCTCCATTGAGCCCCTCAAAGGCCGAGAAGAATTAATCTGTATTAATTGAACCTTGAAGATCTTTTATCCCATCCCACCTCCTCATTTCTTCTATAAATAATTTTGTAGAAGATGAGACAATGTTGGTCACTGCATATCTGTAGCCTGTAAATAGTTTACTGAAGCTGCTGCAAGTTCTGTTTGAAATTGAAAATACCTAAGTTGAGATGAAAAGTTTGAAGTTGTAGAGAACCATTGGACTTGAAGATTGTAATTGGTTTGAAGTATCAAATACAAGCTGATTTATGGGATCCTGGTCTATGTTAACAGTGATGTTTTTCTTATTGTAAATTGTTATTTTATTTCTGTTTCCATTCTGTCCATCTTCTCTGATAAAGAACATCAATTACAGAGTTAGGATTTACTATGAAAGGTACCCTACTCTTACTGATAAGCTTTATCTGAATTTTTTCTTCCGATTGTGTTGTTTAAGAATGATCTAATTCAGTCCAAATAGTTAGGAATGCTGGCGTTCCCTCGTCCTACTGTCTAAGCTGAATATTGTTCTTGAACGTTATTTTCAGTTCTACCAAGTAAAGTTGAACTAGGGAAGTCTATGGTGAGCCCTGTCCTCTAGTTTTATCTCCAAAGGTTGTCTGAAAGTTTCCCTGAGAGTATGTTGAAAGCAGGCTAGTTTCAAAGTCCTTGCTTGATCTTAGACTATTATTTGTTATCTTATTTGTTGTCTTGATAAGTTTGCTAATTAAAGAATGAACTAGGGAAGTCTATGGTTAGACCTTTCCTCTAGTTTTCTTCTCCAAAAATTGCTTTGAAAAGTCTCCCTTTGTGTTTTAAATGTTTTCTATTGAAAGTGCATCGAAAGCAGGCTAGTTTCAAAATACTTACCTGATCTTAGATTACTTTTATGTTTCTCTTAAGTGTATGCCGAAAGCAGGATAGTTTCAAAGTACTTACTTGATCTTAGGCTGCTCTTTGTTCTTCATTTGTTAATTTCCCCTTCTTATTGTATCATGTCATTCCATAAAATCAACTTTAAAGATATCCTTAGACATAGATGACTTGCCCCATGGACCACTCTTGAACCTTGTTGTTTCAATTAAATCCTACTATGACTCCATAGCCAAATGGTTTGAAGCTGTTTATTGCTCATCTTCATGGCTGAATCAATTTTTACTTTCATTCACCTTCACCCTTAATTTAAACTTCCTTCACCTCCACATATCTTTTCCCAACCAAATCAAACAAAAACCTTGTTCCTCATAACTAGCCTAATATCATACCCAAAAACCTTAAAGGTAAATCAATATTTTCACTTATTGGAGAGATCCTTCTCCAGATTCAGGAGGGCTAGATCCTAGAATCCCAAAGTGGTTCAAGTGTTCTCTCTGTAGTTTGTATTTTCCAATCTTACAAATTATAGGGAGCTAACACATGCCATCATAGATCTCTGATTTCTCCTCTCTCAGCGTAGATATTTGAGTGGGAGTTATCAATGCCCCTTTCAGGAAATTGCTCATCTCTCTCCTGAATTCATGAGAGATTCTTTGCACTGTACTGGCTTCTCCCAAGGCTCCCTCCTTAGCCAAGTATGCATATGCTACCCATAGTTGAGATAACACTTTAGATTTCCTCCTATCAAGAGGTGCTCCTGGTAAAATACCTCCTTGCAAAGAGGTGTCAAGGCATAGAGTAGAATGTAGATGTAGGTAGACAAATTTTCCCCTACCTTTACCACATAGGTCCTCTTGCCTTCTTTGTGCTTCCAAGCTTTGAAACAGAGAAGGGTTAATGTTCTTTATCTTGTGATGCCCTTCCTCCTCTTTTCCTTCTTCTATCTCCAAGATCTCATCATTTGACAATGATGGTACATGCTGCTCATGTGTTATGCCAAGAGCCTTATGTGTGAGATCTTGTGGAAATACTTGCAAGTGTGCAAGAGTTTCTTTCCTTGGATAAAGTTCTCCATCCTCCTCTTCATGAGGTGCTTGAGGTGCCATTGTCATGAATGCATTATCATCTCCTTCCTTTTCCTCATTTTCAATAACTGAATTTGTCTCATCATCAATAAGAGACCTTATATCTTGGTCATCTATTGAAGGAGAAACCTTCATGCTTTCCTCTAGAGAAGAGGACCCTTCATCCAAAAGAGATATTGCCCTTGGAAATGCATTAAACAAACTTACACATTCTTCCATGGTTTTTTGAAATGGAGTTGGATTCATAGACCCTTCCAACTCATGCAAAATATTTGTCTGATGAGGTTTGATAGTGTCAACAGAAGATGTTACCCATGGAGCTTCATCAAACCTCTCTATCAATATTGCAATAAACCTTGCATAAGTAGGTGTATTTTCATTATTTAAGGAAAAAGACTCAAACAACCACCAAGCATATTATTTACCTTCAAAATGCAGTGCTACTGCTTTGATGGCTTCAATCTCTGAAACTTGATGTTGTTGCATAAAGTTGTCTAGCTCCTCCACCCAAACCCTAATTGGACATTTAGGTGATCCATCAAAGATATATAGATAGAATATACCCTTACCATGCTCCTCCTCCTCTGTTCCTTTGCTCTCCTTGATCTTGCAGAACCCTTGGAAGTTCAAGTTATCTTTGAACTCCTTGGATTGATCTTCATACTCCTGCAAATACTCTCTAAGAGTCTCCTTCTCTGGTACACCTCCTTTCTTCCTCTTCATGAAGAAATCAAAGACATAACGATGAAGCTTTGGTGATATGGCTAAGTGAAGATATCCATGAGATGAGGATTTAGAATGTTCCTCATGTATAGATATTGTAGATCTGATCAGAAGATCTTCCTGCTCTTGAAACTTTCTAGGAGTTTCACTGCTTCTTCTCTCTTCTTTTTGTTCAACCTCCTTGGAGAGGTTCTTAATGGATCTAAAAAGTGATGAGAACTCATATTATTCATAATTCTTATATTTCTCCTTGCTGTACAACACTTTTTCTTGAAGCCACAGGCTGAGCCAAAGATCTTGCTCTGATACCACTGTAATATCCCAAAATAGGGACAGCTCAGCAAGCCTACTGAAACAACATACTTATAAGAATTTTGTGCATAGAAATGAGTTTGAAGCTCCTGTATCCCTTAGATCAGCTCATCTAAGATATAAATCCAAAATGAGAGAAAAAACAAATTAGACTAGGTGGGTTAAACAGATCTCCCACAAACTAGTCTAGCTGAAAATCACCCAAAGAGAGGGGCTGTAGCTATATGCAAAGGACTACTTCAGAAATAACATAGATCCACTAAATAATAATAGGAGGCTGATATGGAGGTTCATAAATCATATATATAACATCAAATCATATGTTATTTACAAACTATACATTATACAAGAGAAAGCATGAGATTATACAGCAAAAATCCTCAGAAATGAGGTGCTACAACCATAAGAAAAGACTGCATAACCATGACAACGTTATTTTTAGAGGATGAAGAAGTAGTTTATTAATATTCATATCTAGAGCAGATCTGTACATAAAAATTTAGATCTAATACATATCTGTGTACAATAAATGTGGATCTATACATTCCCCTTGGGGTTTTTTGCAAAACATGAAGCACAGAGAGTATATCTGAGATCTAAGGTTGCAGTTCTGCAGAATGATTCAGAAATTTCTGAATAATACAATGGTATAGCAGATCAGATCTAAAAATAGTGTGGATTGGGTTGCCAATGCATGGATTACCACCGTGAGAGGAAGAATCCCACCACCGGAGATCTCTCCTCCGAAATGTTGACAAAACACCCTGCAGCTGTAGTTCTACAAATAACGTTTTCCAGGGAGAGAAAAAATGCTGTAGAATCTAAGAATGATTTGGCCTGATTCCAAGGTTTGGATTTGAAGCAAAATCAGCTAATGAACTCTTCCAGGAGGTTAAAAGACACACTCATTGAGAATAGCCACTAGTATAAGCTAGATCTGAGCAGATCTAATGTCTTCCACTGCTGCAACTCACAAGGAAAACCCAACCCTCAATAGGATCAGCATTGTACGTGTAAGGTGAGCTTGGTCTAAAAGCCTGATGTGGAAAATATAACACAAGTCTCCTCCAAGAGATGCTCAAGGAAGGGGGTGGGATTCCTGAATAGGAAGACCCAACAAGGGATGTTTGAGCAGAAAATACCTTTAGAAAATGATAATCTTCAACAACCCTCTCTTGTTTCTCTCCTCCCCTTTTATAAGATTGGAGTCTTGTCAAAACCCTAAACCACTTCATTAGTTTAGCCCCTTTCACATTTAGAGTCTCCTAGAACTGCGCTGTCCCTCAAGGAGGTTCAATGCATCTAGACTGCACTGTTGACTTGGTCAAAGGTGACCCACTCTTGTGATTTAGACCCATTCACACCTGCAAGAGTTATTTACATAGCCTCGATATGTCTCTGTTCACATAGGCATTGATTTATTCTTGGTTTTTAGGAGTTTTACATGTCCTCCTTTACAATTTATTCATCAATCATGAAATGCAAAATAAACAAGGAAAAATTAATATTCCTATTAGCTGCAAGCTAATTTAGGAATATTACAGGAGACTATATCAGAGAATTTATAGGAGTAATATCCACCTGCGCTACCTGTTCCTCCAACCATTCCTTTGGTCTTGGCCTCTCGTCCTGAAGTTTCCCCTCCTCCTTCATCTGGGCCAATAATTTAACATCTGGTTGGCCTTCCTAAGTCCCGAAAACATACTAGTTAGCCCCCCTATGTTACCTCAGAATAATACCCATAGCGAAATATATGGATAAATTCCCATGCTTATGGAATATATAGCAATGAAAGGGAATATTCTCATAATAAATAATCTGATAGAATGAATGACCTTCAAAATGCAGATGAATTTTCTCCACTAAACCATCACGAGGAACTTGCCGAAAGAAAAAATGAGGCACATTCAGCTCCTTTGTCTCCAAGAAAGACATATCTGCTTCCAAGAAGATACCCAGGCTATTATCGATATCCCTAAATACATCTAGGGTCCATAAGTATGGAGGGAACGCCAACAATCGAACCCATACTAAGATCTCATCCACCCTTTCCCTCTTAGCATTGAAAATCGGTGACCATCATTTAAAAATGATCGACACAATGCCAAACCAAAATTTCCTTGCAAGAACCCATTACAAGGTCACTGATTTTGAAAACTTGATCATGAACCAACCCTTCGACAGGGTAAACACATCCACCTCCTTGTCCGGAGCCACGCCCCATGAATTCTCAATTCACTCAGATATGAATTGTGCAGAGAAAAATTTCCCATGGGCTCAACCCCCCAAAATAGATTACGAGGCTGCCATTTCATTGCTCACTTGGATTTCCACTCTGAAAAATAGATTCAGGCACCAAAAATTATTTTTAATTACTTTCTGTTTCTTCCTTTTTACCCCCAATTGTCCACGATGTTTAGGGAAGAGTATAAACCCCTCATCTTCCTCCCCATCCCTTTCAGGGAGCCCATTTACTCCCACCCCCAATTCCACATGAGGTATGTCCACCCCAGAACCCAGTACAACCTCTGTCTTCTTTAAAGCTTGACCTTGGTCTAAAGACCCCCTTCCTTCCTGGCCACAATAGATATAACCTCCTCAGAGGGCTTGTATAGGCTATTCTTAAAACTTGCATCATCCCTAATAAATCCCTTGTGTAAAGCTTTATAAATATCCTATTGCAACGACCACCTACCCTACAGAGTTTCATGGCCATAACCTTCATTCCATATGAAGATCCGTTCAACACCGAATCCCACTTGCGATTGGATATTTTCCAATCCCCCCAGTTTCAACACTTCGACATTGTTTTTCCCTGGGAATCAATTCCATTCTCCTGAATCGATCAAACATGATTTCAACCCCACACTTAGAACCAAAACACCGAGGAAGGGTTCTGTAGAGAAATTCTCTTTTCCGATTAACTCTCTGCCAGTCTAACTCCCGCGAAAACTGGAGTATTCCACCCTTCCTGTGAGAAATTTCCAGGACCGCTAGTGCCAGTTTTGTTAAGCCTCGAGTGAGCTGCACCCATGAAAATGAAACCATCCACCCAGTCCGATGACAATATTTCCTCCTTCCACATGTCAATAGGAGAGCATGGGGGAAGAGCCACCTTGGCTAGATTTTGCTGAGTAGGCTCCATTCCCCACACCATTACTATGTCTATTGCATCCGACTCCAAATCCACAAATTCACGTGGTTTGCCCATTATATATGACTAGAGGAACCCACAAAAAACACTGGCCAGTAACAGTAAATAAAAACTATAACATTTGACACTCCCCTGCCACCCATAAACCCCCAATGCCACAAGCATTATGATCCCAACCAGAACGAAAAATCAAATTTTTGCATCAATAGTAACATTAGACAATCCTAAATGGAACCAAGTGGAGGAAACAAGTAAGGTTATAACATGATCACCCAACTTCTCAAACACCAAGCACAAGATAGCACACAGCCCAATGAAAATTTTCAAGAAATTTTACAAGTGTAAGTAGGGTGGGGCTAAGTGTCAGCATCCTCCCCACCATATGTCCTGCTTAGACTAGAACACCAAGGACCCATAGTGAAAGCTAAGAATCCTAACTAGGGTTTCCACCATTTTCGCCTTCAACTTTAGACTCCACCTCTTAGCACACATCTCCGTGTACCTCTGATGGGGCCTAAAGTGAAGCACCATATGTATGAAGCCCCCCCCTTTGATTTCAAGCCACTGGAGCAAGGTTTAAAATATTTGGGCTTCCAACTAAAACCAAATAGCTACAACAAAGAATATTAATCCTAGTTTATTGTAGAGATTGATAAAAAATTGATATGTTTGTGCCACATATGGCTGCGCAAGCTAGTCACTTGGTTCTCATTAAATCAATCTTAGAGGCTATTCTGGTTTATTGGGCCTCCATGGAATGAATTTATAAAGGTGTACTGGAAATATTTTTAGTTTGTGTTCCTTCTTTCTATGGTCTAGAAAACTTGAAAAGTGGGTGTTGACATGGGTCAGGTGGGATTCCATTGCAAAACTGAAAGTTTGGGTGGCTGGGTTATAAAAAAATTATTATTATTGTATAAATCATTAGCTTAGAAATGTGGTTGGTGCCTGATCTCCTCGGAAAATATCTAGACATTTGTCGTTTTTAATAAATATATTTCTCCTAGTTCTAGAGAATATTAGCTTAGAAGGTCCGGTAAACCCTGATCGAACATCTTTCTTATATGGCCAGTTGTTCTAAATTCATTACACATTATTGAAAGTGGTCTTTCCTGGTGGATTGACTGGGGTAATCAACTACATCTGAGTCTAGACCCATGGCATGGTTGTGGAAACTACCATCGATTACCCATTCCTTTAGTTAATTATCTCAGAGATAGGGTTTTTGTAAGTTGGAGCATATTGTGAATCCAAATATTACTTTTATTTGGGAGTAGGGTTGGATCTCTGTAGATGATATTAGCTTATAGGAGGAGAATAAGGTCTTATGGACATAATATACTCAATATCTTTCTAAAGGCCACGTCAGATTAATATATAGGCCATGTGAGTTGATTTGGGGTCTCTCTCCCATTGGTATATACTCCCCAAAGCAAGGTTTTATATTTTGTATGGTTGAGCGGGTAAATGAAAACATATATGGTGGTGGAAGGCTATTTGGAAAACAAAATTCCCTCCAAAATAAAAGTTATTCATGTGGTGACTCATGTCAAAAAAAATTCCTATCTAAGAGGTGCTCCAACAAATATTTATGTATGGGCCAGACTAATGCTCATTATGTCAAAACAATGAGGAAAATACTAGTCATATTTTCATTGAATGTCCCTTATTTTAACATATATGTTGGATATGTAGCTCAACGTTGGGTCACTCCATTCCTTGGGTTGGGTTGTATTTTGAGGTGTCCTGGATCACTTGGAAAAACGATCCTAATAGTTTCATCCTAAAATATCTTGCACTCACTATATGTTGGGGTGTTTGGTTGGCCAGAAATAGGGCAGTTTTCTTGGATAAGGATTCAGTTCACCAACATATTACTGATGGAGCATAGGCTATACTAAATAATTTTCCACAGGTAAAAGTGGTTGTTTCTACTAGGGTGATTATTTTAGAACTTATTGATACCTCAAATCCTCAGGATTTCTTCGATGACACCTATTTCAATAATGGTCTGGTTTATACATGCGAGTTTATTTTATTCCTATCTCCTTCTCACTGTTTCAAATTCAAGATGGGTTTGGATTCTGGGTCAAAAAATAGAGTTGAACTCATAGTGTGCAAATATTTGCTTCTATTTGCAAAAAGTAAAAGGATTTTAACATCTTTACATATTTGGGGATTTGATGTTTTCTGTAATCTAGATAAATGACATAATTTCATGCATGAACATTACTCTTTTTCCTATACTTGAGGAGATATTTTGTATAACTGACACTTTATCATATTTTTCATGTTCTCATATTTACAATGAAAGGAACCATGACATTGACCGCCTATCAAAGGTGGTCTCAGTTTGGAACAAGATCTTTGGGAGATAAGGGAACAAGTGAATGATTTTTTTTTTTAATTATTCTCATTTTCCATACAGGGTACATGTGGATCCTCATGTTGTTGTAATAGGTTGATGATATATATATATATATATATATATATATATATATATATATATATATATATATATATATATATATATATATGTATATATATATATATTCTTTTGGTGCTGGTGTCAGTTTTTTCTCTGTGCTCATAGTTGACAGTATCATATCATAATCTTCAACAAAAACTCTTGTTGGGAATTTTTGAAATTTGCAGGATGATCCATGTTCTTTAAGTTATTCCCATAATATTATTTATGGGTATGCTTGTTTTTTTCCTCTGGAATATGAATATTTTTTTGTGGCTAAATAGACAATACAATTTATTTATGATCTTTTCCTACTATGCTGGATTGGCAACGTAAATTAATGTAATGTTTGGACATGATTATGATTTTTTCTTATCATGAGATTCTTCTATAAAGATTTGCTAAAATTGTAGGAGTTCACTCATTGAAGTTTATATAAAAAATGTAACCTCATCATATTTATACGAGTTAAAATAAATGTATCTTTTCTCCAGAGAAAATAAAATCTTTGTTCAACCTCAAAAATATTTGCTTACCTCATAAAGTCCTCATCTCAATATCACCTTATCTCTTTTATCAAAGATTCACCACTCTTCTAGTTGGGCCAAAGATTATTCCTTTTCACTTTTGAACTGTGAATACTATCTTTGGTTTAGAATTTCAAGCACTTGAACAAAAACTACCATTATCATCCACCTAAAGGTTTTATATGCTTGGTAATAACTTCTTTCAACACTAATGGAACAATATCAATGCGTTTTTTTATATGAAGCAGTAATATATCATCAATCCACTCATGAACTAATGAGTGTAGACTGGTGAAATTCACCCCCTATTAGTTGATACATTTCTTTTGTTAATTTATGCATAATTATTCTCAAGGCCTTGTTATAGAATTTCCATCAACCTTACTTCTCACACTTCATGCTATAATTTTTCTCATTTTTTTGTACCCCAGAGGAATCCAATAACTCGCCTGACACATAACTAGTATTAAACCTCTAAGGGTATATTTCCTATCCTCCTCTTCATAAATTGGGTCACAACCAAGGGGATTTGAACCTTGGATCTCACAATTTTGAGAGATTTCACATTACTTCAATCACCAATTGACCTTCCCCCATGGGACTATAAATTTTCTCATTAATATTCATAGTCTATCTCAATTCTGCAAATGGTTTACAACTGATATCCTTGACCACCTGAACCTCCACTTGTCATACCTCACTAATTACAAGTATTAATTCATATTGACACTTTTAAACTATAAATCTCATAACTATGACCCCATGAAATTATCCTTAGCCACTATTTATTATAAAATCCCTGGTAAAAATCTATGTAAAAACAATATAAGACCAAGGTCATGGGACACGTATTCCAAGCTGAATTGTGGGAAAAAAATCCTAGTGGGTGTTCATTTGGTTTATTAAAGCTAAGGAAATTGGAAAAGGCAATGAAAAAGGCTTTGGAAAGGAAAGATGAATTAATTGGTATTTTATTTATTAAAATAATGGAAATTAGGAGAAAAGGAAGGTGAAATGTCACAGGTTGGATGTGCAAGGAAAATGAAGGAAAATAATGGAAAATTGAAGAAATTAGAGGCCTCATTGATAAAAAGGATTATGAGGATTAGTTGGTACCTTTTGTCAGTATAGTTTTGGAGCTCTTTCTGTATTCTCTCTCTCTCTCACTCTTTGGAAAATTATAGTCTTCTTAGAGCACTCTATCATTGGATCAAGGAAGTAAAAAGAGGGACAACAAAGGCAAAGGAAGAGCAGGGAAGTGCAAGAGGGCATCGATATCAACAACTACAACGAGATTAGTTGCAGGTATCGATTTGCATGTGTGATTTCCTTGCTCGATTTAGCATGCATGAGACATGCATGTGTGTAATTGGTTCTCTTGCTATCATTGGCATGGGTTTTTCCAAGTGTGGCACTGATTTTCAACCTTTCCTTTCCATTTTTTGATAGCCATGGTGTGATGGTATTTTCTCTTATTTGTTTGAGCTATATTTCCATTGGTATCGAAGTTGAGTGAGGTGGTCTTTGAAAAAAAAATGCCTAGTGATCTGTTATCGCAAAATTGCACTTGATTGGATGCTAATAAGACAACTTCCTGTAACTGTTTCAAACCAAATTGTAACTCAAGCTTAGCCTCTTTAGTCTGAGAGGGCTCTCTCAAAGGGGTTAATGATATTTAATGATGATGAAACTAGATGGCTAATTCTACTTGGAAAATAACTTGATTGTGATGTGTGTAGGTTGAAAAGAATACAAGTCTACAACCATTGGGCTTATGGAGTCAAGTTCAGTGGTAAGGTAAGGTTTCTTGACATGGAAGATGAGGTAGGTAAGAGTTTTTAGCAAAGGTAAATCACACATGGAACATGGAATAACAAAGCCATTTCATCAATAAAGGAAGTCATAACATACACCTATGAATTTTGAGTATTAAATATGAAATCCACTAAAAATGGTACACATAAAAATATAGATCATAAAAGCACTAAAAAATCATGAGAATCTCAGGTTGGTCAAGAAAAAGTCCTTTGTATTACTGAGATCAGTCAAATTACATAAAGCTGCAGTATTGCCAAAAAATCTCCAACCCTTTACAACTTCGAATATCTGCCCTTTAATAGAACTTGTTACAAGAAAGATTATCTGCCTCTTGGCTAGATTCATCAAAATTTTCCTAATGACACCTTGCATAATAGGAAAACATGTGCTTTTACGAGAAAATGACAACTATAATATAAAACAACCCTTTTCCTAATAGGACTCAAACTACTAATTATTACATCCACTACCTTATCTCTTAAAATAGTTTCACATATAACAACTAATGATTCACATGTTCGAATGAGCTATTAAAAAACTCATCACTACTTGAAATCTTAATTACCCTCCTCAAAATATGGAAACAAACCCTATTTTTAGGAAAACAGGTCCTTATATTCAACGAATGATTTAGCTGATGAGTTGTCTTCATTTCATGGTCTTCAAGTCATGGATGATTTCTGGAAAAGTCCCTTGAACTTTTAAAAGTGTCCAGCTGTCCAAAACTACTCATAAACTACTTAGAAATCTTAAAAAAAACTCACTACGAAAGCATGGCATTTTCGTAGTGTACAAAAAATGACCTTTGCAATCAAAATTTCTGCTTCTTTATTCTTGCATTGTGTTCATCATGCCCTGACACATCCTCACTATCATTTCCTCTCCTTGGAGGTTACCCAAAGTTATTTTGAAAGAAAAAAGAAAACTAGAGGTGGTTTCGTATCGTTTTCCTGGCTTCAAGCCTAGGAAACACTATGAAACTATGGAAAACTGTGTGAATTCTAGATTTTTGCCTTGTTTCAAAAAATATCTTTGAGTTGTACAAATTTTATTTTCAACATACCATTGACCTTTCAAAACATAAACCAACTCAACCTAATAGTCTTGAGGTGTTTCTTCTTCATTGATGATGAGTTGAGCTATGGGCTCCTCAACTACTGTCATTTTTAGACCCTTCTTCTCTAGTTCCTCATGGATCAATTATAGCTGTTCTTGGAGGTATTTAACTTGATCCTTCAACTTTCTGTTGGTAGATTTCAAGTGCAGGTTTACCATTCTGAATGCTTCACTTCTTTCCATAGTGGCATAGTCCATTTAATTAATTGCTGTGTGTTATCTAGGGTCTTTGATACACTGTCAACCTACTCTTCTCAAACCTCTTTCATATTTTCAAACTGAACCTTCTGAACATTAGGTTTCCTTGCCTCCTTCTTCATGACTAATATTTCATGATTAGCTAACCTCAACTATTCCTCAAGGACTTCCAACTCTGTTTTTTCAATGACTTTCTCCTTTCCTTTCTTTGGCTTTCCGACTGGATCTTTTTCTGCAGGTTATGAAAGGTCAATAATGTTTTGTGGTGGCTAGACAATATTAGTGGTTGGATGAACTTATTTATTGATTTCCAAAATTTTTCTAGAATGTCTTGTCATGGGCTTCCTAGCCTCGAACATAAAACCTGCATCTTCACCTTCAAATTCTAACTTCTTTGTTGATTTAGCTTTCTTGAGTTTCTGTCCACCTTCATGCCTGGACTATAGGAGTCTCTTCAATATCAATGGCATGTAGTATGTCTTCTAAATTTCCTTTAGCGACTATTTGGATCCTTGTAATCCTTTTTCTACATTGTTTACTCACAATTGGCTCTTGTTTTGCAGGTTTGCTCATTATTGACTTTTGTTTTGCAGGTGGAATAGTGGGTGTATCAAATCTCTGCAACTTCTCTGTTTCCATCATTACTGGTTCACTTTTCTCTGCACCTACTGGTTCAGTTTTTTCTACCACTAAAGGTGATGGTATACCTCTAGGTTTAGGAGTTCTTTTAGGGGTAATGGTATCCATTTCAAAACCACTAACAAACAGAAAAGAAGACTAGTCTCTGCCTAGTCTTTGTAACTCATCTAAAACCAACAATTTTATTAAGCCATGATGAAAAAGTGAGGTTTCACTTCCCTAAGATTTAGCTTGAAATTTATCTGCCATTTTTTCTAAGCTTATGTGTAAATAGAAAGGTATATCAAGAGATATCTTACCAACAAAGTGTAGGAGAAGCTTGAAGTGGTAAGAATAGAATTTATGATATCTCCCTTCACAAGTGAAATATTTTTGGATGATAAGCAATATATTTGAGAAATTATCCTTCATGCAACTCCTTTGAATGGAATTTGTAAGGTCAAATTCACTATTTTATGGCTTGGTAAACTCTTTACATTCCTCCATGTTGAATTTGAGCCCTTTGAACCATTTTTCTTGTCCTCTTGGAATCCCTGTTGCTTTTACAATGATCTCTGGTGTTATAGTGAGATTCAACATTCCCAATTTTGTAGCTGTTCCATTGAAGTTTAGGGAAAATTATTTTGAAACCTATAGATGGCATCCTTGTAATATTTCACAAAACTACAAACACCCTGTTTTTCTGAAAACTTCTACAGCTGTTGGGTCTTCATTTATCAGGTTCATATATGATGGCTCATATCTAAGGCAGTGGCCACCTTTGTTGGTCTTCCTCTTTGTAGCCATGGTTCTTTAATGTCTTCTCTACCTTGCTTGATCAGTTATACCTACAAACCTTTGAAAATACCAGTCAACTTGGACTCAGTGGAATAACTCTCTTAAGTTAAATAACATGCAAAGAGGGAATGGAGAATGACAAACGACTCAATTTGGAAATATTTTGAAGTTCGATGACAACTCATAACATAATGATGACTCATACATGCTTAAAATGGTGACAATGACTTCATCCCTGACCATGTACCTTGATCTTTACCCTAATTGACTCGAATGGCATCTAACTTATCATTTTCAATCATTTTCTAACACCTAACAGCTAATTTGACAAGACATACATAAATCCTTACTTTCGTAGCATTCCTAATGTATTTTTGGGCATTTTCGCTACGAAAGTATTAATAGTTTTGTAGCGAAAAATGCATTTTATCTGTGTATTTCGCTACGAAAGTGTGGTTTCTTGGCTAAAATGACTCTTTTGGTGCTATAAACTTGGGAAATGAAAAATTTCAGAAAATCATGACTGATGTGACATAAAAGGATTTGAATGAGGGCGGGTTTAGACCTTAGGATAGGCTAAATAAGAAAAAATAGAATTTTCCTTGACTAAGTAATGAAAAATGAATCCTATAACCCTACCTTTGACACATTAACCTCTAGGAATTTGTCAAATGATGCTTCATTCTTTCTGAGTGATAACATGATCCTTGGACCAAAGAAGGTGGGATTACAGTAAAGCCAAATTTTATGTACCTCGGTAGACCTAGGAATCCTCAACTAGTGAATGGAGGGCTATATGATAAATCATAGAGGTGTGTTCCCTCGAGTAGGCCTTGGAATCCTTGACCAATGAATGGTAGGATATACGGTAAATATTGAAGGGTGGAGTCTCTATCAGGCATAGGAATCCTCGACTAGTGAATGGAAGGATATATGGTAAATCCTGGAGACTAGAGTCTCGATGAGGCCTATGAATCCTCAACTGGTGAATGGAGGGATGTACAATAAAACCTAGAGACTAGGAGGTGTCCAAATTCCTCATGGTATAGGTGGAGATATCTAGAGGCATCCATGCTTGTTTAGGGCCTAGTGATTTAGTGGGATCATGGTAACGCCTGGTTTTATTGATGAGGGTTCGGGACTAGTGATCTAGTGGGTATTGTGGTAAAGCCTAAGGAATCCCTGGATTGGTTTTGCTGTGAGTTCCACATTCATGCTTGGAATATGGAACGAGGGTGATTGTTTGAAATAAATATTTGGTTAATCCCAATCTATGGTTGGGTGGTACATGGAAGTCCCATACCTGGTTACATTTTGCATATGTTCATAAGAGCTCCTTCTCCTTGGCATTTCATGTGTAAATGTACTGGTTCATATGTGGTTTTTATGGTTTTCATATCCTTGTTGTTTTTATTGGCTATATGCTAGTTATGAGTATGTTTTATGGCAAAATTGATGGATGGATATCATCATATTTTAATTGGAAAATCAATGAAAAATGAATATATGACCTAATATATAATAATGCAGCTAATGTGATAAGGAAAAAATTCTTCTTTATAAATCTCAGATAAATATGAGACCCCTATGCTTAGATCTATTGTTAAGACTTGTAAATTTCATATTTGTGACATGTTTGATGAAATCCTTGTCATGGCTAGTAGGGGTCAAATCAAGTACTTGTACCAATGATTGCATTAGTAGCCTTATTCCATTGTTATTTATCATTTCTTAAATTTTCATGAAGTTTTGGGAAGTGGCATGTGATAGTGGCTCAAAATTTGGGGTCCCTGGCTGAGAACTATTGGGAAAAGTCCATATTCATTAGCATGCCTTGTTGTGGGAGCGACTATAAGGGATTATTTTCATAAATGGATTTTTATGGAAGTTATTGAGGATCCATATTAATAAAATGTTAAGTTACCTCATGGGTTGGTCACCTGGAAGGGTTGGTTGGCTCCTGAAGGTTCTATACCATGTGTGAAAGGTCAGATTGGTTTGGATTTGTTGGTTCCATTTCCTTAACTATACATGGGGAGTTGAATCACATCATGGTAACCTCTCGTTACATGTTTACCCCAACGGGCCAGTTAACTTGGGTAAATGTGGGAGGAGGGTGTTACAGGGTGGTATTGGAGCATGGTTCACCCCTTGGACTAGATAGGCGGTGTGTTGGTCATGCGTACATGTCGGCCATGTATGTTTTCTTTATGCATATTGTCTATGTGTTCATTGTGTATGCATGGTGGTGGTCATGGTTGCAGTTTTGTCACCATGTGAAAGTTGATGATGTTGTTGTCGAAATGTGTTCATCTTGAATGCATGTCGGTTGTATATTCATTTATTATGCATGTCAATGTCTAGATGTTGTTATACATGAATTTTCATGGTTAAGGCTTTTTTCCATGAGGTCATTGTATGTAGTTATGTCATCATGATGTTATTGGTATGTTATGATGTTGATATGTTGGCTTAGATAGAGCAGGAGACACAGATCATCAGAGTGAGGTTGCGACACTAGACTTCAGGGTAAGAGCAGATAATTATACATGTATTGTATGATTCACATGAAAGTATGTTAGTTAATGGATTGTTATAAGCATTAGGGCTACTTATATTCTTGCCATTCTATTGTATCGTGGTTACACATTCTAGTTGATCAGATAGTCATGAATGATAGTGACATGTTGTTGTATGCATTGTGGTCATATGCCTGATGTTTATGGTCACTGAAATTAATATCTTGATGTTATATGTATAATGTTAATTTGGATTGACCTACGTAGATGGTTAGGGTTATGAAATTCAAGTATGAGTCAACCTATTTGTGATATTGTGTTGTACTAATATAGACTAACTGTGCATATGTGATTTTTATGCATGAATGATAATTGTTTATGAGTTTATGATGTGAACATGTTATCTATTTACATTTATGGCTATCATGAACTTATTTATGATATGTTGTGAAGTTATATCATGCTAATATAGATTTATTGTGTAGACAAACCTAGCCTCCCTTGAGATACATTGAGGTATGATTTTGATTACACTGTCTATTTGGTGTTTGAGTGTTTTATTATGTCATATATTTGGTACAAGTTTGGTTATGTCATCTATTTGGTGTTGGAGTGTTTGGTGTCTATTATGTTGTCTATTATGTTGTCTATTTGTTGTTTGAATGTTTTATTAATTTCATGATATGATTATGTGTATATAAGATTGCATGAAGAAATGATCTTGTTTTGATATGGTTGTATAAATACATATGTGTTGAGACAACTGAAATGTACTTGAGTGTAAGTAGGTGATAATTGTAGCATTATGTATTATGAATTATGAATGTGAGTTGAATGTTGATTATGACAATGTTGTTAGACTTCGCAGAGGTTGATTTCAAATTAAAAGATATTTTGTCCTGATCTTTGGAACATGTGATCGACATGTGTGAGTAGTTGTAGGGCAACATGCTTGGTATTAGCGTGACAAGGTAATAGTTGATGTGTTTATATAGCTAACAGTTGGGTGATGCGAAAGTACATAGTAAGGCTCAATTGAAACAAGGTAAAAAGGCAAAAGAAAGGAATTGGGTGAAAATTACTTTGGATATGTTTGGAAATAGAAATTCCAAACGAATGAATGCTTTGAATATAAGAAGTCTTATCAACCCTAATCTTGTCTAAAATTATGTGGATATGTGCTATATTCATGAACATGTATTTGACGGGTATGAAAACTAGTGTCTAGTTATAGCTAGATTTGTCAAGGGAATTGGAGTTCCTTGGGTGATGGCACATATGTGTTCAGATACAAGGCATTGTGCTTGGCACAATAGGGTAAGGTAATCGAAATATTGCTATGTTTATTTATGAACTAACAATTATGTATTTATGAAAGTATGATGTAGGGGATTGTATGGCAAAGATATTTCCATGAAATATTGAAGAAGGTTCAAGTTGAATTTACCTTGCAGACATTAGGAACCCATGGGGTGGATTCATGGTGTTTGTTGTTAGTTTTGTTCTTTCGATATTTTGTGATTTGTTTGTGCTTGATTTGTAGTCTTTTTTGTCTAGTGTATGTCCATACCACTTTTTTTGTGGTGACATGTTGTTATTGGTTTCCATAGTTTTTATTCTTGTTTGATTTTGTTCTTGGCTTTTAGGTTTGGGAATTGGTTGGGAACGGAGGTAAGTTAATGGATTTAGGGAAGACTTGGATGAAACCCAATAGGTAATTTAAGACCTAGATGAAGCTTTGTGCATGATTAAAGGGTAGTTGAAGGTAATAATATGACAACCGATTGGTTTGGTTGGGTCCATTGAGGTAAATGGACGGTGGCAGGACAATCATGAGAAATGTAAAGTAAATAGACTTGTGGCATCAGATGCCTTGAATATGTTGGGAATTGTTGTTCTCAATGTTGTTCATGTGTTTCATGGATAAAGGAAGTTCTCTTAACCTTGATATATATTTGGTAATTATGTTGTGATCATGATTGTGTTGATGTCTATATATGTATATATGCATGTATGTATGTTGCTTCCTGACAAGATCATGATTGCTTTATGTAATGTTTATATGTATGTATGTATGTCACTATTTGATAGGGTTTTCAGGAATCACTCTTGTGGAGGAGTGATTTCTTATTTAGGTGAATGGAATGAATAGGTTCCTGGTTTACGAGGAATGAAGTGGGAAGAGTAACCCTAACAAATATAAAATGTCAGTATCATGTGGATATGAATTGATATTACTTGTAATATGCCTATGTTTGTGTTAAGGACATGTAATGTTGAGGGATACAACAGTGGAATGGACACAGTGTGGTTGGAGACAAGCTGAAACATGCATGAATAGTGGAAAGGCACTAGAAGCAAGGTTGATTGGTAGAGTCAGTGTGTGGCTTATGGATGTGCATGAATACTGTTGTGTATATGTTGTACATATAGTACATGTTTTACCTGTGATGTTGTGTATATGAGGTGTTGTGTACTTATGGTGATATATACATCTTGTATATGCGGTGTTGTGTATATGTTGTTTATGTAGTGTTGTGTAAAATTGGTGTTGTGCGCATGTTGGATATGCGGTGTTGTGTACATATGGTGATTTGTGCATGTTGCATATACGGTGTCGTGTACATATGGAGTGGTGTGCATGTTGTACATATGGTGCTATGTACATGTGGTGTTGTTTTTATGATTGCACATGTGGTGCTGTGTGCATGTGGTGTCATGTACATGTTTTACATGGGGTGTTGTTTGTAGGTGGTGATGTGTACATGTTGTGCATGTGGTGCTGTGTACACATTATGCAGGTGGTTTTGTGTACACGTTGTGCATGTGGTACTGTGTGCATGTTTTACATGTGGTATTGTGTGCATGTCGTACATGCTGTGTTGTGTACATGTGGTATTGTGTGCATGTCACACTTGTTGTTTTGAGTACGTGTGGTACTATGTATGTGCATTTCATAGTCATGGTATCGTGACATGTATATTCATTACTTTGTACTCTATGTATGTATATGTATTGTGTTGTACATCAAGAGTAGGTGTATGTGTTGTTTCGTACATTGGGTGCAGGTGTATGTGTTGTGTTGTACATAGGGTGTAGGAGTATGTGTTGTGTTGTAAACTAGGTGTAGGTGTATGTGTTTTATGTTAGGTATAGGTGCATGTATTGTATGGTGTTGTATGCCATGTGTGGTTGTATGTGTGTGATGCACTCTATGTGTATGTGTACATGCTTGAAGAGAAGGTACTGGTTGCTTCTCGGGTGTGGAAACCAATCCTCTGTGTGTACGGAAAGGATAAATGTAGAATATAAGGATAGATTAAAGGATAAGTATTAGTATTTTATTTAAGTTTTAATTATGCATGTGATATATGATTATGGTTTATGATGATTACATGTGATCTATGATTCTAGTTTATGATGGTTAAATGTGATCTATTATTTTGATGTACGATGGTTGAGTTTTGATCTAACAGAATGTGATATGTTTATACATGATGATTTGATCAAATGGATAGTTTGACTTGCTGTGACAGGAAGTGAACAGAATTGCAAGTGTACCTTATTGACGGGAAACCAATGAGGCATGATGTGAATTTATTTAAATTTATTTTGAATCTAATGGAAATTATGTGCTTAGTACAGGAAAGCATGGAAATTCCTGGTTGTATGTTTGAAACTAATTGCAAGAATTAACATCAACAATAAAATAAAGCACTTCAGAAGTAGGGCCATTTTGGGACACTGGTACCCAATAATGTCCATTGATTTTCATGAGCATGCTATGGCTGATATGATGGTTTTGAGGTAGGTAAATGCCTTGGTTGTTTGACCTTCCGATGTGAGGAAAACTTGTCGAGGGATGGATTTCCCGAGACAGGGGATGCTCGAGAACTTGGAAGGCGAGTGAATGCATTGATGGGGATGACTGTATTTCCTAAGGGAATATGTAGTAGAGAAGAGAAGGCTAGGGATGTATTTGTTTTGTTCATTAGCATTGCTAAATGGAATCACATGCATATTAGGAGTGTGCGCTGGAACAATGAGTTGATAACTATTTTCTGAGAGGGTAGTAGTGCATGATTTTAGTGTTGGACTTTGGATGCAGAATTTGGCACTGACAATGGATTTTGGACTTCCTAGGAAGGAGGTGAATCTTGGTACTACTTTGAGGGTGGAGGTGTGAGCCTTTGGATTCCCTTGTTTTTGATGCAAGCATCATATCCTTTTATATATTGGTTGAGAAAATGTGCATGTGTATATGTGTATATTATTGTAAATACTATATTGAGATGGATTTATAAAGCTTCATAGAAAATATGGTTATTCAATAGTTGTTATTGTAAATACTATAATGAGATATGATATAAAGCTCCAGTAAACAATATGATTGTCATGTTTCAACAATGGTCATTGTAAATACTGCAACGAGTTGTGTTATAAAGATCCATGGGTAATATGTTATGCTTTTCAGTGGTTTTACTAGTTTATAGGTGTCACTGAACACCGAGGACAATGTTCCCCCAAGGGGGAGTGATATGAAAGGAGTGTATTAATTCTGCTTTGATAAGTGTCCTTTTAGTAATAAAAACATGTACAATTTTTCTCCATATGTTTGCTTAAGGAATGAGAGTTTTAACCATGAAAATTAGATGAATCGATGAAATTTAAGCATGTAAATAAGCCTTTAAAACACTGACCAATAGTGCATAACAGAGAAAAACATTCACACATAAGTTTTACACAGTAGGCATGATGAAGTAGTTCACCCCTCCTGGGCTACATCTGCTGGTCCAACTCCCAATGGCATATCCCTCTTTGTCATGATGCTCAAAAAATTAAATTACATATGTTTTTAGGTCTCTAATGGCTGTTTTCTCTGCACCAATGGCTCCAACATGCTCCAATTAGTCTAGGTAGACTCTTGTTTCACCAAAATTGGCCGAAAATTGACCTCCCAATGCATTTTTCCCAATATTAGCTAGAAAAGCTTCACTAAATGTGGAGAAAAACAATTAACTAAAGTTAAATTGATGAAAAAACCCCAAACTTAGGTGTGCGCTCCAAATTTATCGGATGCTTTAACTTAACATTAAAGTATTAGTGGAGGGGTGGCCACATACCGACCTCGCCGTAACCTCTACACTAATGGTTTAAACTTTGCCGAATGGTTTTGGAATCTGGAGTGGCAATGTTCTGCAACCCACGACATTTGATGCCACTCCTGCATGTGAACAAAATTTGAAACCTTTCCATCAGTGGTTACGGTTTCAAAGCCGCCAGTTTTAAAACTTTTATGCTGCAGGTTTAAACACATGTGAACGACTTTGTCGTGACAATTAAGTTTTCTACAGTGGTAAGAGCTAAAAGCCATGGTTTTGGCACAGGGTTACATGAGAGGGGGGCCGGCCCTTTGGGGCTGGCCTCCCCAACCATAGAATATAAAACATTCAAACCATAAAATTAAATTTGCATCGTTTATGGTTAATAATTTTCATGTAGCATGGGCGGTAGCACGCGGGCTTCGTGGAAAGCAGGTCCGTGGGTCGATTCCTATCGACTCCAAATAAATTTTACCATAGAAATATGAGGACACGTGGCAGCCTGCAGGCTTGCTGTGTGTCACCCATATAACGGTGCTTCAAAAATACATCCAACGGCCAAATAAACTTCGTACCATCTACATTCAACGGCCTAGATTGAGCCACGCATCACTATTCTGTTGGCTTAATAAAAATGGAATATTCCAGGTAAATACCTGTTGACTGTACCTGCATGTTGATTGGGCATCCAGTCACCAAAATTTTATTTTTTGGGAAAAAGAATAGAACGTGATATCTTCCTCATACGACATTGGTTTTTTGAACCGTTCACGTCGCCGAAATTGCAACGACGAGAACTTTCCGATCGCTCAGGTTCAGACTTGTTTCGAGCACTTTCATTTTTGAGCATAAGACATGATCTCCTGATCACACCTTCCCACTGGGAATATTTTGGACCCCAAAATCTCTCTGGACTACTGAACATGAAGATGAGAAGAATGTGTCCCCACTCTTCCAATCTTAATCCACTGAAATTTCCCTAATTTCATTAATTGGAGTTTTTCATGAAACAAAATTGTTTTCCTTGATTCCGTTGACCAACCATTGCTAATTTTGACATATTCATGCTGCATATTTACTGAACTTGGAGAAAAAAAACCTAACTTTGTAGAAAACATCTTGTTTCTACATTGGTCTGTAATCAAAGAAAACTTGGAATTAATCTCACCTTGCATCCTATCCTTATGGAAATTTTTTGTTGAATTAGCCTTGAACTTGTGTTGATTCATGACCAAGTTTCTTCGCCATTGTACCATGCCTTTATGAAACCAACAATGAACATTTATGAATCTTGTGCCTTCTTTTTCAAGTTGCTTTTCCCTCTCATGGACATTTGCAACTTCTTGCACTAACACTTTTTTTTCAACACCGTTCAATACCAATATTGACTGTTGCAACTGCTTGTCATCTTCTTTCAAAGACAACCTGCTTTCAAAATGAAAAAAATCATTAAATATATCAGCATTTGTTTGAAAATTATTATGTAAAACTTCTCTTTGTTTAATCATCATCAATGTCAAGTTTTGACTTGCATTGACGAGCCTCTTCATTTGCCCTGCATTAACTAAAGAAGTGTCTAGTTTTTTACGATGAGCTCTCACAATATACTCCTTGCCATCTTTGAATAAATAATATTTTTTCTCATGGAGGTGGAAGATAGTTTTCTTGTCATACAAGTAAGGACTACCCAACACCATACCTGTTATATCAAGTGGAACAACATCCAATTCAACTGTGTCAATGGAATGTGCAGTTAGTGCAAAGCGTAACATGCACTTCTTTGAAACCTATAAATTTGCATCCTTACAAATCCAAACAAGTGGATATGGTTTCAGATGTGGAATGGTCTCAAGATTAATTTTCTTGAGCAAGTATTCAGAGATTAAATTTTATTGTGACCCACTGTCAAACAATGTGTCAACCTTGTTATGTTTGGAAATGACCCTCACATGAAATGGTTCAATTCTCTTTTCTTCATTTGGAGCTTATATGTGATAGTTAGATATACTAGAACTGGGTTTAATTTCAATATCTTTCCCCTTTATGTTCTTTAGTCCCATCGCTATGATTTTTGTTTCATCTCCTAAATCTGACCCTAGGTCTTGTTCAGCTATTGCAACAAATTTTCCTTTCTCCTTGGCTTTCTCTTTGGCCTTCAAACTTTATAGTTTCAACTCTGGATGAAGCTTCCAACAATGGTCCTCATCATGGCTAGTTTTAGAACAGTGTTTGAAAAAGAATTTACCCTTCTATTTTATGGCATTTGCATTTCTCTTTTTCTTCCATTTTCCTCATTCACATCTAAGTTTTGTTTTCCCCTTGCCTCTAAATGTGTAGCTTGAACACAAACTTCATCTAGTCTTGTAGGGTTAAACATGAGGATAGTATGTATTAGGTAGGTGTGTAAACCTCATATATACTTGAGCAAAGTGTCTTGGATATGCAAATCTACTCCTAATAAAAGAGATATTCTCCTAAATTCTTGAGTATACACTTGAAAATTTTGTCCTTTCAATTGTTTAAAATTTTTCCAGTCCATTATGGATTTCTGCATGTGAGCTAATGGATAAAACGATTGTTTTATTGCAGAAATGAAATCAGTCCAAGATAAAATAATCTTAGCATATTTCTTGATCTCCTCCTTTGTTTTGGATTCCCACCAAACAATTGCTGCACCTTCCATTCTCAATGAAGCTAGTTGGATTTAGTTTCATCATCATGAAAATTTTGGATTCTCAAATAGACCTCTAATTTCGTAATCCAATTATCTAGCTTTTTTGCATTAACTTCACCATCAAACATTGGAAATTCAAAATTAACATCAAGTTTTAGAAAAGGAATTTACCCATGTTATTTGACTTGTATGGTTGATGTATTGAAGATGAAGTAGAGGATGATGAGGATGAAGATGAGGGTGATGATGGAGACTTTCAACTGTTTCCATTTCTTCCATTACCCTTCTTGGATTTATCTTCATCATTATGACCTCCTGATGATCCTTGACCTTCCTTATGAAGTTTGGATCCTTCTCCTTCTAGTCTTTCATTCCTTTATTGATAAAGGACTCTCACCATTTCAGTCATGTCAAGGAATGCTTTCCTAAACACTATTTCTTCCTCTTTTGGATCCAACTCTTCATGGGTTTATTATTATCCTAGAGGCATGATTTATGTTGCTTCTACTTCTCTTGGAGGTGAAATAGGTGGTGGAGAATGTGGCAATCTTGTCCTCATTTGCTGTGGCTCACTTTGAGAACCTCTTGCTTCCACTAATTTTCCTTCTCCTCTCTTAAGCTTGAGCCTAGTAAGCATGAAAACCATTGCAAACAGTTAAAAAATTCTTGCACATAAAAACACCAGTGATAAAACTCTAGCTCTGATACCAACTTGATCTGAAAGGAGTATATTAGTTATGTTGTGCTAAGTTTCCTATCAGTAATAAAAACATGTACAATTTGTCTCCATATGTTTTCTTAAGGAATGAGATTTTTAACCATGAAAATTAGATGAATTAGTGAACTTTAAGCATGTAAATAAGCCTCAAAAACACTGAATAATAGTGCATAACAGAGAAAAACATTCACACACAAGTTTTACACAGTAGGCATGATGAAGCAGTTCACCCCTCCTAGTCTACATCTGCTGGTCCAGCTCCCAATGGCATTTCCCTCTTTGTCATTATGCTCAAAATTGTAAATTATATATGTTTGTAGGCCTCTAATGGTTGTTTTCTTTGCACCAATGGTTCTATAATGCTCCAAATAGTCTAGGTAGACTCTTGTTTCACCAAAATTGGTCAAAAATTGACCTCCCAATGCATTTTTCACAATGTCAGCTAGAAGAGCTCCACTAAATGTGGAGACAGGAAATTTTAAATTGATGGAAAATCCCCAAACTTAGGGGCATGCTCCAAATTTATCAAACGATTTAACTTAACATTAAAGTGTTAGTGGTGGGGTGGTCACATACTGACCCCGCCGTAACCTCTACACTGACATTTTAAACTCTGCCGAACGTTTTTTGAATCTGGAGTGGCAATGTTCCACAACCCATGCCATTTGATGCCACTCCCGCATGTGAACAAACTTTGAAACCTTTTCGCCATTGGTTAAAATTTCAATAGCCGCCAATTTTAAAATTTTTATGCTACGGGTTTAAACACATGTGAACGACTTTGTTGTAAAAGTTAAGTTTGTTGCAGTGATAAGAGCCAAAAGCCATGGTTTTGGTGCAGGGTTACATGAGAGGGGGGGTGGCCCTTCGGGGCTAGCCTCCCCAACCACTGAATATAAAACATTCAAACCATAAATTAACTTTGCATTGTATATGGTTAATAACTTTCATGCAACGTGGGCGGTAGCACGCAGGCTTGGCAAACATCAGGTACAGGGGTCGATTCCCATCGACTCCAAATAAATTTTACCATAGAAATATGAGTACATGTGGCGGCCTGCAGGCTTGCCATGTGTCACAAATCTAACGACGCTTCAAAAATCCATCTAACGGCCAAATCAACTTCTTACCATCTACATTAAATGACCCAAATTGAGCCACGTGGCACGATTCTATTGGCTTAATAAAAATGGAATATTCCAAGTATATATTTGTTGACTGTACCTGAATGCTAATTGGGCATCCAGTCACCAAAATGTTGTTGTTTCGGAAAACGAAAAGAATGTGATATATTCCTCATACGAAATCGGTTTTTTGAACCGTTCACGACATCAAAATCTTAACGATGAGACATTTCTGGTCGCTCAGGTTCAAACCTGTTTCAAGCACTTTCATTTTTGAGCATAAGACATGATCCCCTAATCAGGGAGGGTTCTGTAACAACCCTAGTAAAAATATATGTGAAAAAAATATAAGACCAATGTCATGGGACACATATTCCAAGATGAATGGTGGGAAAAAAAATCCTAGCGAGTGTTCATTTGGTTTATTATGGATAAGGAAATTGGAAAAGGAAATGGAAAAGGCTTTGGAAAGGCAAGAGGCATTAATTGACATTTTATTTATGAAAATAATGGAAATTAAGAGAAAGGGAAGATGAAAGGTCACAGGTTGCATGTGAGGAGAAAAATGAAAGAAAATAATGGAAGATTGAAGAAATTAGAGGCCTCATTGATGAAAAGGCTTATGAGGATCAATTCATACCTTTTTCTAGTTCAATTTTGGAGCTCTCTCTCTCTATTCTCTCTCTCTCACACTCTTGGATACAGAGTTTTCTTGGATCAATTTAGCATTGGATCAAGGAAGGAAAAAGAGGAACAAACAAGGCAAAGGAAGAGTAGGAAAGCACAAGAGGGCATTGGGATCAACAACTAAAAAGAGATTAATTTCCAGTATCAATTTAAATGTGTGATTTCCTTACTCTATTTGACATGCATGGTACATGCATGTGTGTATTTGGTTCTCTTTTTTTCATTGGCATGGGTTTTTCCAGTTGTTACAATGATTTTTAGCCTTGCCTTTCCATTTTCGGATAACCATGGTGTGATAGTGGTTTCTCTTATTTGGTTGAGATGGAATTCCAGATGGTATGTGAGGCGGTATTTGAATAAGAACACAAGGGCTAGTGATCCCTGGACTAGATAAGGTGGGATTTTGGTAAAGCCAAATTTTGTGTACCTTGGTAGGCATAGGAATCCTCGACCAATGAATGGTAGGATATACGATAAATCCTAGAGGTGTGTGCCCTCGATCAGGCCTAGGAATATTCGACTAATGAATGACATGAGATATTGTAAATATTGGAGGGTGGAGTCTCGATCAAGCCTAGGAATCCTCGTCCATTGAATGGCAGGCTATACAATAAATCCTAGAGACTAGAGTCTTGATTAGGTCTAGGAATCCTCAACCGATGAATGGAGGGATATACGGTAAATCTTGGAAGCTAGAGTCTTTATTAGGCCTAGGAATCCTCGACTGATGAATGAAGGGATATACAGTAAATCCTAGAGACTAGGAGGCATCTAAATTCCTCATGATGTAGGTGGAGAGATCTGTAGGCATCCATGCTTGTTTAGGGCCTAGTGATTCAGTGGGGATTGCAGTAAAACCTAGTTTTATTAATGAGGGTTCGAGCCTAGTGATCGAGTGGGGATTGTTGTAAAGCTTGAGGAAGCCTTGAATTGGTTTTATTGTGAGCCCCACATTCATGCTTAGAATATGTCACGGGGGTGATTGGCTGAAAGAAAGATTTGGTTTAGGCACATCTATGGTATGGTGGTACATGGAAGTATCAGACCTTATTACATTTTTCATATGTTAATAAGAGATCCTTCTCCTTGGTTTTTCATGTGTAAATGTACGGGTTCATATGTGGTTTTTATGGTTGTCACATCTTTGTTATTTCTATTAGCTATATGCTAGTTATGAGTATGTTTTATGACATCCTTGATATATGGATTTCATCATATTTTGATTGGAAAATGAATGAACAATGAATATATAATGTAATAGATGATAATGCAGCTAATTTGATATGGAAACAATGATTCTTTACGAATCTCAGATAAGTATGAAACCCCTATGCTCAGATCCGTTGTTAATACCTGTAGATTTAATATTTGTGACATGTTTAACGAAATGCATGTCATGGCTAGTAGGGGTCAGATAAAGTACATGTACCAATGATTGCATTAGTAGCCTTATTCCATTGTTATTTATTATTTTTGAAAGTTTCATGAAGTTCTGGGAAGTGGCCTAAGATAGTGGCTCAAAATCCAGGGTCACTGGCTCAAAAATGCTTGGGAAAGCATAATCGATGGAATGCCTTGCTATGGGAGCAAATGGAAGGCCTTAGTCACATGCATGGATTTTTATGGGAGTGGTTGAGGATCTAGATAAGTAAAATGTCAAGTTACCTCAAGGGTTAGTATTCTGGAAGGGTTGGTTGGCTCTTGAAGGTTTTGTAGCATGTGTGAAAGGTCAAATTGGTTTGTCTTTATCAGTTGCACTTCCTCAACTATACATGGGGAGTTGAATCACATGATAGTAGCCTCTTGTCTCATGTTTACCCCAACAAACCGGTTAAATTGGGTAAATGTGGGAGGGGGGTGTTACATTCAAGATGTTCAATCCATTCATCAATATCCTTAAGAGAGATTTCTTCTTGACAAAAACACTCCTTTAATTCCTGATAGTTAATATTAATAGATATATTCTTAATCTTCTCCAATAGTCTCAATTTACTAAAATTCCATGTCTACTAGCTTCAAAGATGGAAATTTTCTCACATTGTTTAAAAAAAAAACATATTATTAGATTAGATTTGATTTCTCACCTCTAGTGGGTGTTGTTATCCTCCTATATTCTACAGTTTCACTAGGTGACTATGGATTTTCTACAATCTGTTGAAGATAGCATTTCCTGACTATCAACTATTTTCAGAAATCTCACTGCCTTCATTATCTTTATCTATCCTAATTCACCATCTCTCAGTATGCCTTCTCAAAATTACCCTCCTGCTCTAAAAACTCATTATGGGATTATTTCTCTCATTTTCACCCTTCTTGCCAACCAAAAGCTTCATTCCCTCATTTTCCCCACTAAAAACCGCCATTTACCCCTCCACCTTTACCATTCTTCATTATTTGCGCTAAAACAATGTAAAAACTCCTTTTTCACATTGTTTTAAATTAAAAATAAGCCTTTTGGGACCCTTTGTTTTATATTAAAACTCAGTTTTTATTATGTTAAAACCTGGCCCTTTATGTTTTTTAGCCTGACCCTTTATAAATATTAAAGCCCCTGCTTTAATGTTTTTTTACCCCCGCACTTGGTTGAAACCCTCCATATGACCTCTTCCCTTTTTCTTTAATAAAAAGCACCTTCGATTGTTTTATTAACCTCTGGGCCCCGCATACACCAAACCATACATTACAAATGAAAACTTGCCACCTGTCTGCCTGGACCCCACTCCCTCTGACTTGCCCACCGATCCTTTCACCTGACCATCGTTGATCTATGCCCCTTGAGATCTAACAACCTAAAGCCCTTACCGCACCATTATTTGCGCGGGGGTTAACAACCCCAAACCTTGCGAAATGGGCGGTATTCACCCATGTCCCATCCGCCACGTGACGCCTGCTCAGTGGAATCACACACTCCCCTCCAAAGCCGCAAACCACTCCTCATCCCATGCAAAAACCACTCTTCCTCCTTCATGCCAAATCCCAATAACGCCATCCGATTCAAAATGATCTAGAGCCCTGTGGCTCTGCGATGAAGCCCAATCCACCATTTACACCTCTAAAAGCGCTCCTAATGCCCCAAAACCCCAAATAAATGCAGAAATCCCTTCATCGCAGGATTTAAACTAACAGTTTGTTTTTATTGTGCAGGTATCATGGCAGGAATGCGAGAAATTCATTCCTAGGGTCCAAAATTGTTTAAATAAGTGCTTTCAGTGATGATCCAGAGAGTCTTATTTTATTAGAAGGACTGGAGGCATGAAATCAAGAATAATCATTAATGGACAATGACCATTGGTGGTTATTCAAGCATTCCAGTAGCAGAAGATGCTCCACTGCGTAGCAATTTGAAGACAAAGACATAGTGAAGGATGAAAATCGTCAAAGGACTGTGAAAGTGAAGATTAGAGGGTTAAGGGTCATATCAAGGATTAAAGGACAAATTAAAATTTTAAATCACAAGTTAAAGATAAAGGCATAAATTAAGGATAATGAAGACAAAATAAAGGATTATAGGGTTAATCATCAATTAAAGAACAAAGAATCAGAGATAAAGGAAGAATCAGAGAGAAGACAGTAAGATACATAGTGAAGACAAAATCAAGTATAAATACCTAAACATAAGTTTAAAGGATAAAACAAAGGTAGACCAGCCCAGAGCCAGATTCGAATGACCTAACAGAAAAAATTTACTTCTTCAAAGGACACATTTAGACACCTACAACATGTTTTATTTCAATAAAAACATCATCAGTTATTGAAATAGTCAGAGATATTTCTCAACCACTCTGCAGTTATTGTAAAAGTTATTAAGAAGCCTTAAAATTCAAATATTTCCAAAATTTAGCTCAAACAGTTAAGTTAGGAGTTATTGTTATAGTGAGTCACTTTCAGAAAATTTTTCCTTGGGCCTTGCATGGTCTCAAAGGTCAAAATCTCATTAACTCTGTAATAAATACACATATGAAACCCTAGCTTAGGATCACCTCCTCATTTTTCAGATAAATACTGCATGTATCATTCATTTTTAGTGTTGGTTGGTTAGTTGGTGGACTAGTTGGCAGCTTGATTAGTTGATGACTACTAGGCTGAGTTGCAGAGATCTATTGTATTGGATTAATGTAACTATTTTGAACATCAGTAATACAAGAACATTCACAGGATTCATGAGCTATGTTAATAGTGAAGTTTTCCTTCTATTTTCGATTCTGTCCATTATTTCTATGATAAAAGAACAAAAAATTTAGATTAGGATATGTTGTCTTGGCACCCTATTTCTTTCTGCATTCTTTATCTCAATGTTTTCTTTTGCAAGGTCTGATTAGAGAATTCTTAATTTCTCTTTGGTTCCACCTAGCCTGTTGTCTTGGAAATGATTTAATAGAGCCAAGCCAAAGAAGTCTATGGTATGCTTTGTCCTTTGGTGTAGCTTGAAATATTGTTTTTAGGGGCTTTTTTTGAAGTTTACTTAGTAGATTCCAGCCAAAGAAGTCTATGGTATGCCCTGTCCTTTGGTTTGTCTCAAAATGTTACTTTGAAGGTCTTTAGAGTGTTTGATTAAAGAAGACAGGTCTATCTTGCTCTTTAGTTGCACTCATTGTTATCTTAAAATGTTTTCTTTGTCTGAAAGTAATCCTAGGATTGTTGGATTGTTGTCTTAAAGGTTCGCTTATTAAAGTCTGTCCAAATAATTCTATGGTATGCCTTGTCCTTTGGTTTGTCTCAAACAATTACCTAAAAGGATTTTCTTGTTGAAGTAGATTAAAGGATTCTTAATTTCCCTTTAGTTTTACCGTTTTCACAACTTACTGTCATTTCATACTCCATCTAATATAAGAGACCCACTTGATATAGTTAGCTTGCCCTATGAAAACCCTTGCAGAGTTGATGAAAAATTGAATCCTTTTATGAATCCATAGCCCAATGGATTAATGTTCCTCATGGTCTATCTAATCAACTGAAACAATTCATCAATTAATTGATCTATCAACCAATCAATCAAAAAAAACAAATAGTCCTTAGAACTTCATAACTAGCATAAAACATAACAAAAAAGCATAAAGACATATCATTTATAAACACATACATAGAGAGAGTCCTCTCTGAGTCCAGGAAGGCTAGGTCCATGGACTCCAAAGTGGTCTGATGTGGTTCCATACAGAGTTTGTACTTGCCAATATTGCTAATCACGGGGAGCCAACATGTGTGTTTTATTTTCTCTCTCTTAAATGCATAAAATTTTTGAACTTGAAAATTTTATTACTATTCCACAATTTGAGTAAATCCAATATTCCAAAATGGAAAATATAGGAATATAGAACATTTGCAACATTCCAAATTAAGCAAATAGGAATATAGCACTAAAGTCTGAAAAATGCCAGAAATGTGCTGCAACTTGAAATTACATTAAGATATCATAATCATGAGCAAAAAATAGCTGAATAATATCATTAAGGATCAACAACAATGTAAGTACACAATGCTCCAAAAAGAATGCACTCAAGCCACAAGATGGCTGAAATACACTAAAGAAGTATAACACTGGAAAGTATAAATTCTGTTGCTGGAAACTGTTGCTACTGTGAAGAAGATATATGTGGGAGAGGCTGCTAGAGTGCTCAGAATGATCTGAGATTTTGACCACAGATTCTACTTGAAAAACGTAGAAAAATTGAGAAATGGTTTGGCTAAATTTTAAGTTTGGATTTTCGGCCCTTTTTTAGGTTGCCTATTGCACCCCTGTTGACTGACTTACACACTCCCTGGGGATGACTACTGATATGGGGCTGAAATAATTATCTATAAATTTTAATAGCACCCAATCAACTCAATAGATGAAGGGTTGGTCCCTTCTCTGGAAAACAAGATCAAGAACTTGGGTACTTGACCCTCCACTGCAACTACCCTGCAAAATAACACAATTTCTGAAGGATACTTTGCTATGAATGATGGATATTGCTTGGCCTGATGTCGGATGGTGGAATAATTCTCAAGGAACTTCCTTTTTAGCCTCCTAGATGAAGGGAAACTCCCCTCATTGGAAAACAAGCTCAGAAACTGGGTCTATCAACCCTCCACTACTACTTCCCTGCAAAACAACACGATCCTGAAGGAGATCGTGTTGTGGATGATTGTTGAAGCTTGGAATGATGCCAGATGGTGGAAATTAATCTCAATGAACCTCTCTTGAGTGGGCACTTGAATCCCCCTAAGGATGAGGGTGGTATTTTCTCTTGGAAACACCCTTGTGCTAAACATCACAACAGGCTCCACTAAACAACTGAAGCGTGCAGAAAGTCATAAAATACCAAGACATAAAAAATATTCAGAATTCCCTCTATGGTTGCCATCCCCTTCCTTATATGCTTGGTGAGATTCCTCACCCTGGGTCCCACTCATTAAATTTGCTACTCTCACGCATACACTCCTCCATCATAACTGCACTGTCCTCCATTAACTCTCCACTACCTCCATGACAATGCTCTTGATTTGGTCAACTTTGACCCTGTCCACATGCTTTAACCCCTATTCACACCCAAAAGTTTTTTATTCAACTGATACAATGATCCAGATTCACATTAGAAGTGTTTTTATTCCTACTAAAGAGATTTATGTGTCCCTCTACCCACTTATTCATCTATCTTATTAGCAAAAGAAAAAATCAATATTCCAACTAGCTGAAAGATAATTAGGAATATTACAGTCCTCCCATCCCAAATGTTTCTTTTCCTCAAGAAACTGCAAGGATGGGTACTAAAAAATATCCTCTCCTTCCCTTGTAGAATTATCATCTGATAAAATCCTCCATTGATCCAGATTCTCTCCAATCAATTTGTCCCTTAGCTGTTTCTCCCAAGTGTGCAAGCTAGCCTTTGGTGGTAAAACCAAATGGCTCTAATCATAAAGAAGTGGGAGATCCATGGAGGAAACTACATGTTGTCTAAGGGCCCTCTTGAGGTATGAGATATGAAATTTTTTTGGGATATTAATCCAAATGAGAAGCTCCAATCCATATGATACTCCCCCAACAAGATGGATCACCATGTGTGGCCCATAGAAAAGCTCATCAATCCCCTACTTCTGCAATGTAGAGGAGCTGTATGGATGAAAATGATAGACCAAATTTTCCACCCCACACTATCTCTCTCTCCATTTATGATATGTGTAGTACTCCTTCTATTCTTGGGCTGCATCAATGTTGTCCTCAAGAGATCGGAATACATCCTGACTCTCTAGGATCCAATCTTTGGTTCTAGGAACCTTGCTTGCCCAAGCCATTCCACATATAGTGAATAGAAAACAATCACCATATGGAACCAAAAGGAGAAACATAATGAGTATAATATGAAATTTTGGGTGGTGAAAATAGTCCCCCAAGTGGAACCAACGCAGTTTGGCTCCTTGCTACCCCTTGAACATAATGTGGCAAGTAGCTTCCCAACCACTTGCTTGTTGTGTCTGTCTGCTCATCTACTTGGAAGTATTAAATGGTATTGGGTGTCAACTGAGTATACCCAAAATAGAAAAATACTTTCCGAAATCCATACAAGAAGTGGTTATCTCCATCATTGATTTTGGTCTTAAAAAGACCATGAAGTCCAAAGAGAGGCTTTCCCTCTTGTGGAGCAATGCATTGTATATAAATGGAAAAGGAATGAAAATACTTTGTTAGATGATCAATAAGTACAAAGACACAACTCTTACTATGTATTGTTTGTAAGCTGGTGATGAGGTCCATATATGAGCTCTCCCATCTCTCTCCCAGAAAATTTAGTGACTATAATAACCTTGTAGGATGGTTGTTTTCCTCCTCAATCTCCAAGAAAAATACACATCCCCTAACATGCTTAATGCCAAAGTCACATGCTGGAATACTCCCACTCCACCTTTGATGTCCTACTTGTAGCTACTTTTTCTTAAGAGAAGATTTAAGTTTATTGTGGTCAATATTTACTTGGAAGATATTTCTCCTCCAAAACTTCCTGAGTTTGGAAAATGCATGTATGAGTGCCAAAAAACCCTTACCATATATGGAAGGCTCCTTCCTGTATGGAAACATCTCATGGCTCTCAAAGGCCAGAATTGTGCCATCATCCACTCCTGAAACATCATGTAGGGCATGGGAGAAAGTCAACCCATACTCTTCCAAGAGTAGGGTCATATTTTAGTCCTTACAATGCTATATTTGCTCATAATCCTTGTTTATAGTGGCTGCATAGTTCCCACTGAAAATAATTGCACAATTCCTTGTGACAATGTAAGAGAATCCATCACAGATAATGATTGCACACTTCTTGTTGATAGTGAGAGTTTACTTCTTCAAGTCAATATTGTCATACCTCTTAGTGGAAGTCAATTCAATCTCAAATCCTAGTTTCCTATCATACACTAAGCACACTAACAAATATTGAACCTAATTGCATGTATACTCTCCTTAAATAAAGGGTCCAATATAGAGCTAATTTTTAGATTCATTTTTTCACTTTTGGGCTTTGCGAACTTTTGGAGTACAAGGAGAATTGTCTCACTCATGGTTGCTAATTCCCCATCTCTTGGGTGAGTTTCTCAACTGTTTTTTTTTTTATTTCTTTTACTATTACATGTATCGTTTTTTCTCGCTCTATATTTTTTAAGTGTCCCTATTGCTTTCTTACACTCTTTCATATGTTGCTTTTATTTTCTTCTATTATCACATGTGCCACTTTCAATCTTCTATGTGTCGCTTTCACTTGTTTTCACATATTCTAAGAGCACTATGGCACACCTCTTAGAGGTAGATCCAAAAAAATATCTTGCATTTATTGGTGCTATTTATCATTAGAATGTACGTTGGGCATACTTCCATGGCATATCGCACATTATGGTTACAATCGACACTTGTGTCATAAGGAGATATAATAAGTGTCGCATTTGGAGATAAATGTTGCTTTACTGTAATTTCATTGTAGACATGTTGATTTTGGGTATTGTACATATTTTGTTAATGTGTTTGATTATATAATTGTGTGTGATCATGTCCTATACTTGTTGTATGCTCTTAATCTTACTCTCTTGTTTCACTAATCCCCACTTGGTCAATTTTGGAGTTCTCATTGTCCTCATAACTTGCACAATCAATGACCAATCCTCAACCCCAAGTACATTGCGCAATGCACATTCCTAAGCCACACTAATGAAGTTATTACCTCCTGGAACTGTGCACTGCATAATATTAGAGGAAAACCTCCTTCAACTATGAATTGAGCAACTTCTAAGCACAGTCACTATATCTTTCTCGATACACTTTCCCAGTGCACAATTATTGACCAAATATACCTAGAATTTCAAACTGCACACTTCTAGTGGATATTCAAGTCATTTATAGACCATTATAGAAGCTAAATACGCAATTCTTAGAGCTTCTCCCCATCTATTTCACACTTCGTAATTATAGTTCCCAAGCTTATCACTATTGTCTCCTGAAGTTTCCCTCTATGCAATGTCATGAGAGACCTTACCTTCAAAACGCACTACACACTTTTAGTGAGTAGTAGGGTCATATTTTAGTCCTTACAATGCTCAAATATAACACCTAGACCCTTCTCCGCAAGCATTGTGCACCGCACATTCTCAGTGAGAAAGAAAGTTATCCTTGCCTCTTGGACTTTCCAAATGCATAGTCCTTGACTTTCCCTCCCTCCTGCCACTACACATTGCACAATAATATCATCTAATCCCTCAATCCTTTCCTCATGACCTTGCACACTATTCCCAAGAAGGACTCTCCCTCAACCCTTACATATTGTTCCATCACAACTGACATTTGCAAAAGATGGAATAGGTGTTTTTTGGATTTATGTGGTCTTGTCATGAGTAAAATTCATGTGTAGGTGCTATCAATATATCATGGAAAGATGATAATAAAGGAGATAAATAAGTTACAAGAAGGACACCTATGGAAATTGTATCATGCAGGAGTAAAGGAATCTTAAACTACGACGAAGAGATGAAAATTCATGTTGACTTATAAGGTTTAAATACTTATCCAAACTCTTTGGAGGGTGAATATGAAGTAGAAGTTAGATCTATCATGAGGAATTGAAGACGTAGCAACAAATAGGAGAAATTGGAATGGATACATTACAATGAAGTCGAATGTCACAATCACCAAATCACGACTTCTAAAAGTGTCATCACAAAAGTCTTACGTTGTCCATGTATTTTGTCACAATTGTGGAATGTAATTTTGTATTTCCAAAAATGAGAAAATGTAAAATGTGTGGAATCCCAAGGGTCACACATGGAACATGAAGAGTCACTAAGAAGTATTAGAGTCATGTAAGAGCTCAAAGGTTACATACAAGCTCAAAAGTCAAATGGGATCTCAAGAGTCACGAGGGAGGTGAAGAGTCACATGGGAGGTGAAAGGTCACCTAATTTTTTATAAATACACCCTCTTGATTCAAGAAAATGGAATTTTCACCTTGGCTTCTCTATCTAAGAATAGGAGAGAAGATCATTCTTTGGAGGATCAAGTGGTAACTTAATGTTCCATTATTGGGGCTAATGCTACATCATTGGAATTTTGTATCTTGGAACTTTCACTTAATATTTTAAGCCCTAGAGCCAAGAGGACTTTCATGCATGTATCATGGATGTTGTAAGACTATTATTTTAATGTTTGTGTTAATATATATTAAATAAAATGAATATTTTACTCAATTTGGTATGCATATTGTTGAATGTGCATTGTTACTTACTTTTATGATTATTGTTATCTTGTGAACTATTTGTCAGATTAAATAATGAGTATTTCCTTGCTCTTGTGTGTCTCTTTTAGTATAATACTATTAATTTTATTCTAGAGGCTCACTCTTTGCTTTCCCATCTGTGAAAGTACCTTATATACATTTCAATTGTATGCTTCACAATTTCAACTTGCTTATTTCAAAAGTTATGAACATACTCTCTTATGTTGAATATTGCAGACAAGGAAAACATTTAAGTTATGGTGATCAGGTCTATTATCTGGATAGAAGTCCTACTCCAAATGGTGTGAGGTATAGTTTGGAATTCATACCAGGGAGACCCCCTATGTTGGTAGACTTCCAACACCATCAACAATTGGCGCTAGAAGGAGGGCCAAATGACAAGTTGCACCCATGAATTATTTTTTGAATCTCTCATCTTAAAATGGATTCTTCTTGTTAGCCACCTATAATATTTTTTCAAAGCAAATAGGTGGCTAAATATGTTTCTGAGCCTTCAAGAGAAACATTTCCTTTGTAAATCTAAAGCCTCCATGTGCCTTCTATCCTTTAAAGAATCTTCACTGCTATTTCCATTAATGAACCCTGTTGTTTATGAAAGAAACTATTTTCAAAGGCCTCCATCTTCCCCATTTTCCCTCATTCATACTTCATTTTCTTTCATTCCCTTCATAAATTCCCTTTGATAAGGTTTAAAACCCATTTTTTAATCTTATCGGAACCCTCAAAACCCTCTGAAAAACCTTCATTTTGGCCTAAAAACCCATTTTTCGGCATTAAGGCCTTAAGCCCCTTTCAGCCTTATCCATAGCCCCTGTTCTCCATATAACCCACACTACGACCAAGCGCTAAGGCCTAATCGCATCGCAAAACACATTTTGCTTGTTTTACATGGTTATTTCCCTCCCGCCGATGCGATCCCGCGATCAATTCTCCACCGTTGATCTAATCTGATACGCCCAGATCTAACGGCCCATATTGCTCCCCATTGCCAAAATCCTTCTCTACTCATTCCTTTACCTTACACTGGACCCTTCTTTCATGTTTCCCAACCAACCAAACAAACAAACAAACAAACAAAACAAAACAAAAACCCTTGCACTCCATAACTAGCCTAACACCTTGAATTGACCTTCAAAGATACATTATTTCTTTACCTTATAGAGAGATCCCTCTCTGGATCCAGGAGGGCTAGATCCTGAGATCCCAAAGTGGTTTGATGTTGTCTCATCATTTGGTATTTCCAAATCTGCCAAATCACACGAACCACAACATAATGGCAACTCCACTAGGGAATTCTGAGTGATTCTCATCTTAGATACCTTTAGGACCTCAGAAAACCCCTTGATTCAAGAATATTTGGTGAGTTAACCAGTTGAGTCCCCAACATAATGGTGACTCCACTGGGGAAAAAACTCTGAGTAGACTGTTATTTTAGATATATTTGAGAACTTAGAAGACCAGATTAGCCTTGATTTGGTAGTTAATCACTGTGGTGGATAGAAAACCTCCTTGGACATTTTAAATCATCCACCTGGCGACTCCACAGTTCCTAAATGACCAAAAGACTCCACTAGTGATCAGTAGGCCTATTGATTATCTCTGTTTTCACAAGACTCCACTGGGAGACCAGTTTTATCACAACATCATCCATACCAAAGGAAACACATAGGATTAAGCTTCTTGGTTTAAGGATAATCTTCCTCTTAAATATTATTTTACCTAACATACTGGCTTCAAGAACAATCCATACCAGAGCTTATCTTGATCCGAATCCCCCTGAAATAGTTGACAATCTAGAAAGCATTCTTAGGAATTCATTCACATCTAGGGATCCAACTATTGTCAGGCTCATTCATATAGCTAACTTAGCACCTGAAAACCTTGTAGCTCTATCAGATACTCAAATTGATTTAGATTTACCAAGTAAGTTACCAAGAACTAAGTCATTCAATGATATAGATCAGACATACTTTGGGCCTCCAAGTTCACCACCACATAGTGGTCAACATATTAGTGACTGAGAAATCCCTCTATCAACAACTCCTGACATCCACTTCATTCATAACTTGGGTCTCTCTCACCCTAAGTCTGCTTAACAATCAGTTGCTGGTCCAAGAATTTCTGCCGTCCATATACCTGCTACTCAAGCCAATCCTTTAACTCCACAAAACAATATCATGGCAACATGGTATGCTCCCCTAGTGTTGCCACAGCCTCTGGCTCCTTTACCCAATGACTATCAGTCTAAAATTCCCCATTTCACTGGAAAATAATCTACCACATCTCAACACCATGTAGATAGGATGGAAGATGATTTTGATTATATGGAAATAGAAGACGAGACCATTAAGATGAGAATATTTGCTCAAAGTTTAGGAGGAGAAGTAAAAAAGTGGTTTAAAGGCTTAAATCCTAATAGCATCAATGCCCTTCCCTCTTTACATCAAGCTTTCATAAACAAATGGGAAATCAAAAGCAACCCTCTCCAGATACTAGTAGAGTATAAAAATCTTAAAAGAAATCAGGCAGAGTGTGTTCATGACTAATCCACCAGGTTTAACAGTGTCTACAATGCTCTTCCACCTCACATGAAGCCTCCCCAAGGCATGGCCTTAGTGAAATATCTTAAGGGTTTTGATGTTGACATGGCCTATCAACTAAGGGATAGAGACTATACAATTATAGAAGATATGCAAAAAGGAGTTGTGAGTGTAGAGGCAAACTTAATTGAAAAAAGAGCTAGGATGAGGGCTGAAAAGAAGGTAACCTATAGGGAAGACACCACAGCTTCTACATCTGATCCCAAATTTGATAATCTAGCCAAAAACATGGAGAGGCTAGAAAGAATGATGGAGAAAATGGTTGTCCAAGCCAATAATCAGAATAGAAATCAGTCTCAAAACCAGAACCAAAACTTTAGAAGAAACACCCCTCCCAATAGACAAAGGGACTCTGACCAAAAAATCATACCTCCATTCCAAGAAAATTTCCTTGATGAGGATGAGGGAATAATAGAATAATTAGAGTGAACTATTATAAACATGATGGAAGTGGATAATCAAGATGACACCTTCTTCATAGAAGACAACCAGACGTCATATAGTCATTGGGATGAGGAAGGGTTAGAATATGAAGAATATAGGTTAGGATTTGAGAATGCCATCATGCAGGTCTGAGAAAAATATGATCTCAGAAGTAAAAAGAACCCAGAAGCTCCCAAAGCCAAAACCTCTGAAATCACTATTAAGAAAAATCATGAAAAGACTCCTAAAGGAAATGCTGAAAGCAACAAAACAACAGCTGAGAGTTCTGGCAAAAACAAGGAAAAAGACATCCAAACCATTGATAAATCAAGTCAAGAAACCAGCAACACTAGCATTACAGCTAATTCTCCTGAAAAAACAATTTCAACCAATGCACATAGTGAAAATCAACAAGCTGATTTTGCCAATAAAACAAAATTGAACCTTTCAAAGAGTCAGTTTTCTTTCAATCTGGAGAGTGAAATTGCAAAAATCAAAATTTATGTCCCTCTCATTGAATTGGCCACCCAAGATGCATATAAATGTAAAATATTGAAAGATTTAAACTTAGGAGAAAACAACGACTCTCTCAACTTAAATGACGATCAACCAGCTCTCTTGTTTGGCCCAAAGATTGAAGGGAAATTTCAGGGAGTGGTGCCTCCTTTCTATGTCAGTCTTAACATCCATGAAAAAATCCTACATAATGCTATGCATGACTCAGGGGCTTCACATAACCTCATGCCAAAGATGATCATGGAAAAATTAGGCCTAGAGATAACCAGACCATATAAGGATTTATATTCTTTTGACTCTAGCAGAGTGAAGTGTTTGGGCCTAATCAAAGATATTTGTGTGAATTTGACCCAAATCCCAGCCAAGTGCATGGTGATGGATGTTGTAGTGGCTGATGTACCTCCTAAGTATGGCATGTTGCTGTCAAGATTGGGGGTTCCAAGCTACATGGTACAATGCAAATGGACATGACATATGCCACTATCCCTATTTTTAGCCAACTTAGAAGACTATATAGGGAAGCACACATGAAATTTATGGTTAGCAGTCCAGAGAAACTAGAAAATTCCCCTCTTTAATCTGCCCATACAGACCTAGACTCTTTTATCCTTTACAATGATGAGTTTATAGATGAGCAAGAGCTAGAGGATAAAAATATAAACAACAGAGTAGAGGCCATAGATATAAACATAATTGCAGTTCTAGATACAGGGGAAAACAAGGGAGAAACATATGAAAAATCTGCAGAGTTAGAAAATCAGAACCAAGACTGTAGAGAGAAAATTACCCATCAGCCTTCTAACCTCAAGAAAAAAGATGAAATTAAGGGTGAAACTGATAAAAATCTACAAATAATCCTTTATGGAGCATGATATTTGATGGGTCTTGCACTAAAAGGAATGCAGGAGCTAGGCTATGGTTGCACAATATTGAAAAAAATTATGCTGAAAGTCATGCCTTCAAGCTAAATTTCAAATGTACAAACAACATAGCAGAATATGAGGCTCTCCTCTTAGGATTACATCTATTGAAAAAACTAGGAGCTGAGAGGATAGTTGTCCATGGATGGATCTTTTGAAAACATTTGTAGAATATGAGCTTGTGTTTGTCCCTAGAAGTCAAAAAACACTTGCAAATGGATTGGCCTACACTGCTAGTTCATATCATAGACCACTTAGTGATGAACAGATCATTATTCAAACAAAATACAGACCAGCAGTACCAAATAATGAAAAATATTGGCAGGTCTTTGAGTGTGATAAATAGATAGAGGATTTCTTGCTTTCTAGGAATGAGTTTGAATTACCAGATTCAAATTCCAAGTTCGAGGAAGACTGTTTAGATGAAAACCCTTTGATGAAGAAAAACCATTCCCTACTGCAAAAATAAACATGCTGACCAGAGAGTTTGGAAACCAAACAGAGGAATACAAGAACGCAGATAAAGAAGACATAGAGGTATTGCAGTCCAAAGAAAAAAACATACCCAGAGGACTAGCACCCCTTGTGGACCTCTTTGATTTTAACGATGTGTCAAAGAAGCCCACTATAGAACCCACTGAATCTAATGTTGAAGAATGCAATATAGGCAACAAAGACAAGCCTAAGATGATCAAATTATCTAAAACCTTGTCAATGCATATCAAACAGAAATACATTGATTTATTTAAAGAGTTTGTTGATGTTTTTGATTGGAGCTATGAATATTTGAAGGCTTATGACACAGAGATCATCCAGCATAAGATACCATTGAAAGAAAACCAGAAACCTTTTAGGCAAAAACTGCGCAGAATTAACCCTGTACAATTGCCTCTGGTAGAAAAACAAATTAAGAAAATGTATGAGGCTAGAATCATAGTCCCTGTGAGGTTTTCAGATTGGGTATCTAACCTTGTGGTTGTAAGGAAAAAGACAAGAGAAATAAGGCTGTGCATTGATTTTAGAAACTTAAATAGAGCCTCCTACGAAGGGTAGTTGGTTCTAAGAGGAACACATCCTACGAAGGGTAGTTGGTTCTAAGAGGATTTCACTGTTGGATGGCTTTTCAGGGTATAACCAGGTCTTAGTACTCCCATAAGATCAACTTAAACCAACCTTCACCACTCCTTGGGGCACTTTCATGTATGTGAAAATGCCTTTTGGATTAATGAATGCTGGTGCCACCTTTCAAAGAGCCATGGACATTGCATTCTCAAAAGAAATAGGGTACTTCATTCTAATTTATCTTGATGACATTACAGTCTATTCCAAAACTGATGAAGAACACCTTAAACATTTGAGAAAGGTCTTTGAGAAGTGCAGAAGTTTTGGGCTATCTTTAAATCCCAAAAAGACGGTGTTTGGTCTCCAAGAAGGTAAACTTCTTGGTCATATCATATCTGAAAAGGGGATTAAAATAGACCCGAAAAGGGTTGAGGGAATATTGCAGATTAGCCACCCAAGAAACATCAAGGAATTATAGTCCTTTATTGGGACGATTAATTTCTTGAGGAGATTTATACCCAACCTAGCAGAACTCCTTAGAAACATGACAAATATGCTTAGGAAAGAAGTAGGAGTTAAATGGACTCTAGAAGCCAAGAAGTATTTTGAACTGGTAAAACATGCACTCATCCGAGCACCAGTTCTCATCAGCCCAGATTTTACTAAAGATTTCCTTATATTCTCATTTGCATCAGAACACCCTGTGGCTACTGTCCTATTGTAGAAAAATCCAGAGGGACAAGAGCAGCCAATTGCATTTTTCAGCAAGGAATTAAGAGATGCACCTTTGAAATATAATATCATGGAAAAACAGGCCTATGCTTTGGTAAAGGCCTTGAAATATTTCAGAGTGTACATTTTACATTCTCACATTATTGCCTTTGTGCCTAATATAGTGGTCGAAGACATTTTGTCACAAGATCCAGATGGAAAAAGAGGCAAGTGGATTGCTGTGATACTAGAGTATGATTTGGAAATCAAACCCACTAAACTCATCAAGTGTCAAGGCTTAGCACAATTAATGGTTGAATCTAACTTGCAAGCCCTTGACATAAATATGGTAGATGCATTGGATGAACATGAAGGATTACCAGCTCCCACTGTTGAAGAACAATTCCAAAACTCACCTTGGTATGCTGATATCTTGTATGTGCTTACAAATCTCAATGCTCCTCCTGATTTATCTAAGACAAAGGAAAGATTTTTAACGCTGAAAGATATAAATTATTTCATTTTGAATGAATGTTTATATTGGAAAAATGCCAATGGTTCATTGCTTAAATGTTTTCCTAAAGTGGATGCAGATAGGATCAAGCATGGGTTCCATGAAGGTGAATGTGGAGGCCATCTCTACTGGAAAACCGCTGCCAATAAAATCCTTAGAGCTGGCTATTACTGGCCCACCCTATTCCAAGATGTCCAAAAAATGATAGCTGCCTTCCACAAGTGCCAAATCTTTGAGGGAAAAAGAAAAATCCTTCCTTTACCTTTATAACCAATCACTGTTGAAGCTCCTTTTCAACAGTGGGGCCTAGACTTCATAGGGGAAATCCATCCTTCTTCATCTGCCCAACATAAATGGATACTCATAACCACAGAATATTTCACCAAATGGATAGAGGCCATCCCTTCTAGGAATGCCACAGACTCAGTTATCATAAAATTCCTTGAAGACCATATCCTATCTAGATTTGGCTGCCCTAGGAAAATTATCACTGATAATGCTACTACATTTGGTTCCAAAAAGATGATTGATTTTTTTCATAGGTATCAGATTGCACTTGGTCATTCTACTGCTTATTACCCTCAAGGTAATGGGCTAGCAAAATCATCAAATAAAAGTTTTGTGACCATCATCAAGAAGCTGCTTGAAGATAATAAGAAATCATGGCATAACAAGTTGGTGCATGCTTTATGGGAAGACAGATTGACTACAAAGAAATATATTGGAATGTCTCCATATCAGTTAGTCTATGGAGCACATGCAGTGTTCCCTACCAGTTTGGGGGTGCCTGTGATAAAATTTGTCCAAGAAATACAATCAGAGGAAGACAACATGGTTAGAAGGATCAATCAGACCATACATCTCTAGCAAACAAGGGAAGAAGTCTACAACAGAGCTCGGAAAGTGCAAGAGAACATCAAAAAATTGCTTGATAAAAGAACAAAGGCTTGTGATTTCAAAATTGGGGACAAGGTGCTCAAATGGGACTCTAGGAGAGAAGATAAGGGTAAGCATGGAAAATTTGACAATTTATGGCAAGGACCTTACATCATTCAATCTTCCATTGGTCCCAATGCATTTTTTCTGCAAGAATTGGATGGTACAGATCTGTTTGGGGGTCTTGTGAATCGCAGGATTCTCAAGCATTATTTCTGCTAAAGTTCAGTTTAAAGTTTTCACTTCCAGTGTAAATACCATTTCTTTGTTTTGTTTAGAAAAAGAAAGATATAAAAAATAAGAAGAAAGGTTCATACAAGCTCAAATCTTGAACCTTTGAAGTTCCAAAAGAATGGCTCAAATCAGATCAAAACCTGAGCCATAGAAAGTGAAAGGTTGGTTCTAACATGCTCAAAAATTGAACCAGCAAAGAAAGAAAGAAGAAACAGCTCTAACAAGACCAGAACCAGAGCTGAAATGAAGAAAGAAAGCGGACTCTAAATAGCTCAAAAACCTGAGTCACAAGAAAGGAAAGAAGGATGCTCTTAATTTTCAGAATTTCAAAGCCTTCATAATTTTGTTTTAGTTTTCTACAAAGTTCAATTCATGTGCAACTTGTCTTTATGCCATGGACCCACAGCAAATCAGACAGTCTAATCTTGATTTGTCTGTATTTAAATTTCTGTTTAAGAATATAGAGAATGAAAATCTGTCAGAAAGTTTAATCCTGGAAGATATTAGTTTAGTTAGAGAAGCTATGAGTCCAACTGTTTAATCTGGACTCGTGGAGGAATAAAGGTAGAATTAGATTATTTTTTTCTTTCAATAAAAAGAAATAATGATGTGAAAGGTCTGCAAGTCTAAATGCACCTTGAAGAAAAAATGTTAGGACTGTAGGATGGGTAGGTAGATTTTTTGGGGAAGTATTGCTGCTGATATAATATCCATCATGTTTGTAACAACTGATCAAAGAAGAGAAAGATGGTCAAGTACCAGGCATTTGGCCTACTTCAAAGATTATTTCTGAGATTCTTAACATCTTCAAGAAGATGCCATCCCCATGTAGAGCCACTGTTAGCCACCTATAATATTTTTTCAAATCAAACAAGTGGCTAAATATGTTTCTGAGCCTTCAAGAGAAACATTTACTTTGTAAATCTATCATTCTTGAAGCATCCATGTGTCTTCTATCCTTTAAAGAATCTTCACTGATGTTTCCATTGATGAACCCTACTGTTTATGAAAGAAAATGTTTTCAAAGGCCTCCATCTTCCCCATTTTCCCTCATTCATACTTCATTTTCTTTCATTCCCTTTGATAGGGTTTAAAACCCCTTTTTAAATCTTATCGGAACCCTCAAAACCCTCTGAAAAACCTTCATTTTGGCCTGAAAACCCACTTTTCGGCATTAAGGCCTTAAGCCCCTTTCGGCCTTAGCCCTAGCCCCTGTTCTCCATATAACCCACGCTACAACCAAGTGCTAAGGCCTAATCACATCGAAAATATTAATCGCATCGAAAAACACATTTTGCTTGTTTTACATGGTTATTTCCTCCCGCCGATGCGATCCCGCGATCAATTCTCCACCATTGATTTGATCTGCTAAGGCCAGATCTAATGGCCCATATTGCTCCCCATTGCCAAAATCCTTCTCTACTCATTCCTTTACCTGACACTCGACCCTTCTTTCATGTTTCCCAACCAAACAAACAAACAAAACAAAACAAAAACCCTTGCACTCCATAACTAGCCTAACACCTTGAATTGATCTTCAAAGATACATTATTTATTTACCTTATAGAGAGATCCCTCTCTGGATCCAGGAGGGCTAGATCCTGAGATCCCAAAGTGGTTTGATGTTGTCTTGTCATTTGGTATTGCAAAATCTGCCAAATCACAGGAACCACAACACTTCCAAAATCATAATCTCGAGGTGTTTTGCTACAAGTGTAAATATTATAGTCCCCACAAAAATAATTCATGACTTGTCACATTTCAAGTTTAGTGGCAGGGATGGAACATCTATAATTGAGCATACACTTCAGTTTCTTAAGGTTTTCAATTTTCATGAATCAGATTGCGAATATGTTGCTTGTAGATTATTCATCCTCACTTTTGAAGGTCGTTCTAAGCATGGTGTAATACATTTATAGAAGCTTTTATCCATTCATTTGAAGCACTTTTCAAGGAGATTCATCAAGATTTTGATAGGTATAATTATCAAGATGTTTATACAAGGGTTAATCGACTTATAATATCCGATGAAGTGTTACAATATTTTCTTGATAAATTTATTCATCTTTGTTATGAGATTCTTGAGGAATATGTGGATTGGGATTTCATGAGTGAAACGTTTCAGTATTTGGTTCAAGATTCTATTGAACAATTTGAATCTAAATCGTCTTCAAGCCTCATTCAAGATTTTGTTTCCAAAACTCATCTCAGTCATGAGGCACCTAATATATCAAAGGAATATAATGTCCCTATTATTCCTTTTCCTCCTCCTTTTACTTTACCAAATAAAGTAAAATCATGTACTAATTTTGAAGTTTGGAAACTTCAAAGTCAGATTGTTGATCCACTTATTCTACCCTCAGTTACTTCCCATGATCAAGATCTTATCCAAAGGAGATTTGAATTTTCTGACATATTCATAGAGCTTAATGTAAAGTTTTATCCCTTAGCTTCCAAAGATGACATTAACATACATAATATTAATCTTGAATCTGATATAATTGAAAACACTACCTATTCAAGGGATACCTTCGTTGTCTAGGTAAATTATCTCTATGAAAAAAGACGATCCATATAGCCCTAGAGTGGGTCTATCTACAAAGGGAACAAACAAATATCTACTTCCCTATATTACAATTGAAACACAGAACAAAGAAGATGGCCTACCTCGGCCTGATGCTATGATGTTTCTCCTCGTTGAAGAATTTTGGTCTTTCGCTCTTCCAAGTTCGATCTTCACTACTACCGACATTCGACTACCTATATAAATGATCAAAACACAACAACAAATGTAAAGGTGAAACACACATATATCAAAAGTAATTTATCTAACTGATCAAGGAATGCTAGAATTCTTATCACAACCACAAACAAGAATGGAAAGAAAATACTAGTTGCATCATATTATTAATAAAAAAGGGGAGTTACAACCTATGCCTTGATGTCAGAGCTCTCCATCGATGGGTCCGAATCCGAGCATGTTTCCAAATAACTCTTTTTCCAACTCAATATGGGAAGGTTAAGGGTCTTAACTCTCTCCTTCTATGCCTATGAAAATATTCAAATCCTTCTGTGTTTTTATTCTCCTCTATTCTATTCTAACTAGCTGAGGCATTGGAAGGTGATCAAATTATAGTGATGGAGGAGGCGACATGGATCCACTTAAGATGGGATAAAGGCTTATGTCCTTGGATGGTTCCTCTTTTGTAGGAACAATAGACCCAAAGGAGGACGCTTGGCCATATCCTGATCAACAAACATCTAGCTCTACGCTCTTGAAGCTTCTAGGCCATGAAGCTTCGTTTCCATTTTTTAAAAATCTTACAGAAGTAGATTGGTGTGGCTATGAGTTTCATACCAGTGCCAATCGGCACTAGTCACAGGCTAAGGATTTTCCATAAGCGTTGGTGAAACGCTGAAGGGTCGTGCTACTCCAAAAAAGTGGGTTTTTAGGGAGCTACTCCAGAAATGACTAAAAGAGGGATTGATCTTCAGATTGTATGGGATCTGTTATCACCAAATTGATCTTGATTGGCTGCTCATCAATCAACTCAATGTAACTCTTTCAAACCACTTCTAACTGAAGATTAGCCTCTTCAGTTTGAGAGGCCTATCTCAAAGGGGGTTTATGATTTTAAATAAAGATAATACTAGATGGCTAAATCTATGAAATGTAACTTGGTTTTCTATGATTGCTGGTTGAAAAATGTAGGTTTTCTGCCATTGGGCTATGGAGTCAACATCAATAGTTTTAGTCACAATGGTTATTCACATGGAAGCTGAGGTAGATAGAGGTTTTTAACAAAGATAATTCATACACATAATATGGGAAAACACCATAATTCCACCCCTAAAGGAAGTCAGAGCATAATATTATGAATTCTGAGTAATTATAGATAAAATCCACTGCAAGTGATTAGTCATAAAGATACAGAGAAATAACACATCAAAAACCTCATGAGAATCTTAGGTCTGGAAGTAGAATGTCACTTTGTATTACTAATAATGGATAAAACATACAAGCAACAATTTGGTGAAATATTCTCCAACCCCTTGCTCTTCGATGTTTAGTCTATAAATAGACATTCTTTACAATATAGATGATCAGCCCAATTGGATAGATCTTTGAATTCTACTCTGACACCTATCATAACTGAAACCACTAACTTGAAACAGAAAAATGATAGCTATCCTTTAAAGAAAACAAACTCAAAATATGAATCTATCTCCTATTTATTACATTCATTTATCCTATCAGTAAAACCGTTACATAATGATTACATAATGAATGTCACATGTTCGAAGGACAAATCACCATAATTCACCACCACTTTACATCTTTAAAACACTCCTATATTCGTGGAACATAATCCTACTTTTTAGGAGTGGATAACCCTTCACTTTATTCACTAATTTGACTCATGGGGTGGCTGTGTGGCACTCCTTTTGAGCCATGAATCTGTTGGTACGGTCCAGTGACATGTTGGAGGTCTCCAACTGGAAAATTCATTATTGAGATGCTCAAAATTCTTCAAAATCTCCTCGCTATGAAAACAGGGCAGTTTAGGCAGTTTCGTAGCAAGTTTTAGTAGCATGTGAAAACTTGCTTTTCCATCAATCTCTTTGACTCCTTTAATGTTCCAACACCTTTATTATGCCAAGACACCTTGCAAAAAACCAATATCCCTTCATAAAACTTAACAGAACATATTTTTAAGTAAAAAATGCACCTACAATAATTTTCGTAGTGTATTTCTGGCCTCAAGCCTAAGGTATGCTACGAAACTGTCCAAAAAACCAAAAATTGATTTTTTAAATATTATCTTCAAAAATTGTTCTCCAGTTGAAAAATTTGGGTTCTCTGCCTGTTATGAACCTCATCAAGCATATTCCATCTCAATTTTTCATTCTTTTGGCATTTCTTCTTCATTCACAATCAGTTGGTTGATGGGCTCTTCCACCACTCTCATCTTCAGCCCTCTCCTTTCAAACTCTTATTTAATCAAATCCATCTGCTCTTGAAGTTATTCTACTTTATCTTTTAATTATCTGTTCTTGGATTATAAGTGCGGGTTTATCTTCTTAATGTGTTTTACCTTCCCTATAATGGCTGGGTCCATTTCAACATCTTTTCTTCATTTTCCAAGGTTTTTGAGACACTTGTGACTTGCTCCTCCCATATTTTCCTCATTTTCTCAAATTGAACCCTCTTAGATCTATGTTTATTTGTCTCTTGCTTCAACACTGATATCTCTTTACCTGCTTCCTTCAACTGCTCTTTGAGGGTTTCTGTTTCTAACTTTTCAATCATTTTCTCTTTACCCTTTCTTTGCTTGATAACCAATTCCTCTTTTATTGGTGAAGATAAATCTATGATGCTTGTTGGCTGGGAAGTTTCATTGATTTCTCAGTCTCTTTGATTTCCATGACCCTCCTTGCATGTCTGGTCATTGGTTTCCTAGGTTGAAAAATGAAACTAGCATCATCACCTGCAAAATCTAGTTTTTAGAAGTATTACCTTTCTTCACCTTTCTACCTTCGTCTTCAATGTTTTCAGCTTGCACAATGGGTGACTCTTCAATGCCAATTTCATGCAGGATATCCTCCAAATTTCCTTTAGCCAATGTCCGGCTTCTAGTTACTCTCTTTCTACCTTGTTTGCTGACTGTCTTCTTCTATTGTGTAGGTGTTGTTTGAGGAATATCACTCTCTTGCAAAGGCTCTATTCTCATGTACACTGGCTCTGCTAGAGGTGATGTTCTATTTTATTCTTCAACTTCCTCTACCACAACTGGTGATGAAGTAGTTCTGGGTTTGGAGGCTTTCATAGGAGTAACCACATCGATTTCATAACCACTCATTAAAAAAAAGGAAGTCCAATCTATGTCTAACCTCCTCAATTCCTCTAAGAATAACAACTTAATTAGACCATGATGAAAAAGATAAGTTTCATTGCTCTCTGTCTTGATTTGAACCTTATCTGACATTTTTCCTAGACTTTTGTATAAATAAAAAGGCAATTCAAGTGACCTCTTACCCAAAAAATGTAGAAGAAGTATGAGATGATAGGAGTAGACAATGTGAAACCTTCCTTCATAGGTAAAGTAATTTTTAATGACCATCAACAAATTTGCATAATTCTCCTTCACGAAACTCCTAAGGATAACATTTTTCAGATCAATTTCACTGTGTTCTTGCTTGATGAACTCTTTGCAATCCTGCATTGTGAACTTGATACCTTTAAAACATTGTTCCCCTCCTCTAGGGATTCTTGTAGCTGATGATATTCTCTTTGGTGTTACTGTAAGGTTCAAAATTCCAACCTTTGAAGCTATTCCTGTGAAGTTGGTGGAAAAATCATTTGAAACCTGTAAATGAAACCCCTGCAACTTCTGATAGAATTGCAAGAAACCAGTTATTCTGAAAACCTCCGTGGCAGTAGGGTATTCATTGAGTAAATTCATGTCCATGGGCTCATACCTGTGACAATGACCACCCTTATTTTTTTTCTTCTTATAGCCATGGATGTCTTATACACTTCTCAACCTCACTTGATTGATGACACCTGCAGAATTCGAACTTGCCAGCCACCTTCTTGGCTCGATGAAGCATCTCTCCAGAAAACGACTCACATGCAAGGATAAAGCACAATATGACAAAAGGCTAATTGAGGTAAGGTTTTATGGTTTAAATGACAGCTCAAGCTTTAATCATGACATATACAAGCCCAAAAAGGTAATGATGACATCAAACATGGCTATGTAACTTTGAATTTATCATAACAAAATTGAATGACCTCCACCATAACTCCTCTAATCATAAAATGACACCTCATACAAATCTGACAAGACAGGTTAAAAAACATATTTTTGTAGCGGAATTAGTTAAGCCTATGACAGATTCTCTATGAAACTATTAGGCATTTTCGTAGCGAAATTCGTTGTTTTCCTGTGTAAAACGCTACAAAAATTTGAAAAACTGACAAATGCACCCTTTTGATTTTAAATGCATTGGAAATGAAAACTAACACCATATGAGGACTGATTTGACATGAAATGGCATAAATGAAGGCGATCATGAAACTTAGGATAGGCTAAAAATGTAACAATTTTCCTATTTTTCCTATACCACCTTGAAATGGCTTAGGAGACCTTATTCATTTAGTGAGTGACCTATATGACCCTATCTAAAATGTTTCACAATTTTATGAGTGATAACAGGATCCAAAAGCATGTTTACATGATGTAAAAAGTACACGAAGAGTATAGGGACAGTGTAAAAATGTTGTGTAATAGATGCCCCCTAAATCATGAAGGTAGAACAAGAGTGAGGGTTGAAATTATTTACAAGTAAGTGCCATGACCAAGATGCCATCGTCAGAAAACCTGCGAATGAAGTACATATCTACATAATTGAAATATCTAATACAAATACATGAGCATAAGGCATGGACACAACCATCTTTAAAATAGATCATGTAATAAGATCCACGGTATGGACACAACCATCCAACAATAAGAAGGATCACAAATATGGAGATAGGTATGGTTGCAGCCATCCATCTAAAATATTTATGTATACAATCCTGAATAACTCATATCACCTCGCAACCTAGACTTTATAAGGCAAATTCAAGGGTTTTTTACTTCTTCATGACCCAATCAAGTACACATTTAGGCACGTGAATGAGAAAGCTGAAGCTGAACATGCAAGAAAATATCTGGATTACCTGTCAATGATGTAAATTTTTAACAGGCACGACAAATACCACCAATAATGACAATGTCCCTCAAGGTACTATCAGTATAATCCACAATATGTGAACAAGGAACTGAAGTTGAACACTCGTGATATCCCTTGATCAAAGGCCAATGATGTGAACCTATTGACGAATGTGAACGACCTGCCATTAGGGCATGCCGACTCTAAGGTATTGGAAAGGAGTCTCTAGATCAACTTCCTGGATAATGAGCTGAAGTCAAAAGGAAGCGATTCATTGAAGGAGGGCCATGATGTATCCCACATCATCAATGCGAGACAAAGGAAACAAGATGGTTGTGAATCAAGAATGAACAAAGAATTAGGTAATGCACAAATTGCAGAAGGAATTGTTCTTGAACATATCGATGACACGAATCTGGAGTATGGAAACATTTGACTCAAGTAGGATCAGAGGTCATGTTTTTCAAATATTGGTAATCGAATGAGAGGCAAACATATTTCCCAAACCCATGGAGGAAAAGTGACGAATGTAGGATATCCCTAACCCGACATGAATTATAGATAAGTGTCATGTTCAAGAGTGACATACTAACGACATAACTGATAAATACTTTCATTTCCCCCCCACCATATCTGGCGAGTACCCCAATTATTTTTGAATAAAATCTTGAAGGGGATAGCATATGATTGTCATATAAGTTTATCCTTTAGACAAATTCATCCTAGTACATTTACGAGCCATAGGAAGGAACTCGGTACCGTCATGGTGACAAGTCCAATGTCATTAGATTTTAACGAGTCCGTCATAGGCGAAACTCATCACCTTTTCATATTTAACATATTTACCGATCAAACGGGAACTATTACCTCGAAATGGTAACTCTAGCCCAAAAAGACTTAAAAAACATGAAAAAACACCCCAAAACGAAAAGTGTGTATTCCAGAACGTGTTTTTTTTTTTGTCTGAGCATCAAATTTTAACATTTTTTGAATTATGCTAAAAACAAGATTGTTCCTTGAGAAAAGGATTGAAAAACACCCTAAAAAACAAGTTGATGCTGGAAGAACAAAAAAAAAATTGTGTCACAATTTTGACACATTTTAACAATGGAATTAAAGAAAACATATTAGGACATTGAAAAATCGTAAAATTTTGTAATTTTGATACATGATGTTAAAGATAAAAATATCATGTCTGAAGGCCTTATCATTTCCAACAATTTTCATCCATCTTGTTAAAGATAAAATATCTTGACTCTAAAAAAAACCTAAAATTGTAATTGTTTTCAACCATAACATTAAAGATAAAAAATTGTAGTGCATAAAAACCTTAATGACTAGTTTTAAATCTAAAGTTTTTAAATCTTAAGTTTTCAACATATTTGAACCATGAAATTATGGAGAAATTATATGACTTAAACAATTTTAAAAAATGAACAAGTAAATGAAATATTTATTATTCCAAGAGAAATTTTTTATTTTAAAGGATAAAAATATATCTCTTTTCAAATCTTAGCCTAAGACAACATTAAATCTAATTGCAACCAAAACCTAAAAATCAACCATTGAAGCAAAGTGTCCCCTTTCAATGAGGCATAAAAATTTTAAAATTTTTACAAGTATCTTTTACCAAATTCTAACAATACATAATATTATGCCAATATCATTGCATAATCCAAAAATTCAACATTAATTTCTATTTTTATTTTTTTTACTTTTAATCAAAATATCAACATTGTTATGTTGAATATAACATAAATTAATTTTTTCATTCATTGTTGCGCTGTGGCTATTCTAAATAGATGAATTCTTTATAATTAAAAAATATAATCCAACAAACATAGAAATGCCTCATAACTTCATGAAATATCATATGGAAGTCAAAATACTTATTTCAAGTTACCATGAAAACATCAATTACATAAAAATGTCTTAGACAATTATTCAAAATCAATCAAAGGTTCTAGCACACCATAAGAACCTACATCTTCAGATGAATGACTGGATGCAGATGAAGATGATCCATATTCTTCTCTTTCATCAACTAGTGCTCCATTTGATTCAACATGCATGCCCACCATTTTAGAGTTCAAAATTCTTCTAGATCTACGACTACATTCAGCAGAGTCCCATCTCAACAATATTTGTTCTGGTAGCAATTTCTTCAAAATATTTATGGTATTCAAGCAAAGAGTTCATCTCTTTGTGAAATTGAAGTCATACACAAGTATGTCAACATCCTCCAATTTTAAGACATCTGTGCGACGACGATTTATATTTGTGCCCTTTATTTTTCTCTTTCTGCCAATTTTTTTTTCAACTACCATCTCTGGCTTGTACACACCATTGAAAGGGTGGGTAATTGTGGCATACCAATGTACTTCAATAGCTGTAATATCTTCATTTTCCTTAATAAACTTTATAACCTTGGAAATCCAGAATGGATAGCCAAGTGGATCTTCATCTGATAACACTTCTATCATGCAACCCTCCTTAACATCCTATACAAAACCACTGTAAAGGTCTTCCATGGCTTCACATTGTGCACGTGATCTTCTAGAACCAATATAGATTTCTCTTTCCTCTACCTGTAGAGAATTATTAATAGCTTGAGACTATTGTTGTTCAACAATGTGCATTTCCTCATGTTCATTTGGCATATTTTGTGGCCAAACAAATAGAGTCTTCAAAAGCGTGTCCTCATTTATTTATCTTGAAATCATATCACTTTGATTATTGAAAAAAGACTCCCACCAAATTGAATCAACAACATCAAAGTACTCATATGTATCTGTAATACATATTTTAATTTCCTCCAGACATTCAGAATAATTTATGTCTCTCTTATGCCTTCATGAATTATGGAGTTCAACAACTGACTGTAATAACAATATCTTTCATGAAAACATTGGACGCTCTAGAATGAACTTCAAAAATGCTAAACCTGATGATGGCCCCCATTCTGTAACAATTGAATACTTATTGCCCCATATAAGTGTTATCCCATCAATTTTTTTGATACGAAATTGATGTTTGAAGGTAATGTCGTTAATTTTTTCAATGCATTTCTCCTCACCATGCAATCCCATAATAAACCTTCGCATGTCAATAATTTTTCCCAACACATGAAAATCAGGCTCTGGAATGTAGGATTTATTAATACATTCAATTAATGATGGCAGGCTCCCAACACATTTCCTCCTCAATGTTACTGAAAAATGACTGAACATTTGATCAATATGGTCATGAGTATGCCCAACAAGAAGGAAACCAACCTTTATCTTTTTAAAAATTCCCAATTCAACGAGCATGTTTCGATACCCAAAAAGAACTTGATTCTTGTTTTCACGGCTTGTGTTGTCTAATTATACATACATAACTTCAGGAAGAATACCAGACCAATGAGTAACCACATCATGGATTATAGTTATGGTCATATTTGCATCATTATGAATATTTGGAGTTGTGAAGTAAACCCTTGGAAACATCTTCTCATTAAAGACCATACAACCAACCAAGTGAAATTGAATGAAATTTTCCTCTTGTAATTTTTTGGCATGTGGACAAAATGTGGCAGAAGTGTTTTCTTTTGGTCCATACCATCAATTATCAAACCCAAATATTTATTTGGATTATCATAACACTTATTTCGATGTTTTTACAATTTTTTCCTTTCACTTGTTTGCTGATTGTGATGCTCTTGAAGTTATTTTATAATGGAATCTATACATAAACTAAAAGAAACATATCAATAAATATATTTTCATAGTTGATAACTATCCAAATTTTAAAAATAATGTTTTGAACGCATACCTCTTTCTACCCCTTGAAATTTATCTCTTTTTTCTTTAAGAGAAGCACAAGTGCTGCAAACCCCCATCCTTGTTTTCTTAGGAATATTAACATTGTTGAATTCATTCTTCCATACCCTTGTAAAATATGAATATGTAATAAAATTACTAACTCCTTCAACAACTTCTGCATAATCTTTGTATAAGTTGAATATTTCTCGTCTCGAGAAATTATCTGGAATATGTATTGTGTCTTTATTTGGCATACACTCTCAATGCTTTGAAAAGAAGTCTTTCATCCATGACATAGAAGTATTTGCTATTGGCCCAACCTCTAGTTTATAATGTACTTCTGAATAATATTTGGGATCATTTTCCAGTCTTTCTTGGATTATTGAAAAACATAAATTACCAATTGAATGCAACATTTTGAAAGCCCTTCTGCAAAGCAATACATTCTCAATACGATAATCATAACCTGCTAGTGTAGACTGCATGCAACCCACTAAATATGAATTTTACATGCTTTTATTCATTGACAAATATATCTTTCTTTTCTCCAAAGAAAATTTGAAATCAAAATGTTTCAAGAAATCCCTTCGACAACATTCACTTTGAAATCAAATGAACATCAGAACTTCTTTTTATGAGATATGTTGTCCTCACCGTTGTATAACTAGAATGTTTTGGATTGATATGAAAATGTCTACTCCTACTCTTAGTTACAATATTTTCTTGTAACTAATTCATCATGCCATTATCCTTTGTATAAGAAGTTTCATCACCATTAGGAGGAATATTATCCCCACTATCATCATTCTCAACATAGTTAAGAAATTCATCAACATCATTGCTTGGAAAATATTCAATACCATCATCACTTGAAGAAAGAATTTCATAAGAATAATCTGCGATTTTGTAACCCTAACTCACACGAAATACTTCACCATCTTGAGCCATTCTTTCAAATTATTCTGTTGGAGGATTCAATTCTTCATTACCATGAGTGTCTTTGAAACGATCACTTAGAGAAAATGAATTATTCAGATTTGTGCCTCTAAAATTATCATTTGCAAGAAACTCTTCATCCTCCCCTCCCTTAGTGGTTCTCTCATAATCCTTGTGATTAGGCCTAGGTGGAAGATTTGAATCTGCATTCAGTGGAAATTCTTCATCCCACCCCTCGCCTTCCTCATTGGTGCTCTCATAATCCTTAGGATTATGTAGTAAGTGGATGCCTTGAATATCTATTTATTGGAAATTATTCACCCCCCCATTCATTAGTGGTGCTCTTATAATTGTTAGGATTAGGATGAAGTGGAAATTTTGACTTTGGAAATTCATCCCCCCTTCATCATTTGTGCTTGTGGATGCCTTGTATATCTATTTATTGGAAATTCTTCATCCCCACATTCATCATTGGTGCTCTTATAATTGTTAGGATTAGGATGAAATGGAAATTTTGACTCTGGAAATTCATCCCCCCCTTCATTATTCGTGCTTGCATAATCCTTAGGATTAGGACGAAGTGGATATTTTGACTCTGCAAATTCTTCATTCCCCTCTTCATCAAATCCTTAGGATTAGGACGAAGTGGATATTTTTACTCTAGAAAATTTTCATTCCCCTCTTAATTAGTGGTGCTCGAATAATCCTTAGGACTAGGACGAAGTGGATATTTTAACTCTGGAAATTTTTCATTCCCCTCTTCATCAGTGGTTCTCGCATAATCCTTAGGATTAGGACGAAGTGGATATTTTGACTTTGGAAATTATTTATTCCTCTCTTCATCATTGGTGCTCACATAATCCTTAGGATTAGGAAGGAGTGGATATTTTGACTCTACAAATTCTTCATCAGTGGTGCTGGCATAATTCTTAGGATTAGGGCAAAGTGGATATTTTGACTCTACAAATTCTTCATTCCCCTCTTCATCAATGGTGTTCGCATAATCTTTAGGATTAGGATGAAGTGGATATTTTGACTCTAGAAATTATTCATTCCCCTCTTCATCCGTGGTGCTTGCATAATCCTTAGGATTAGGACGAAGTTGATATTTTGAATCTGGAAATTATTCATCCCCCCATTCATCAGTGCTACCCTCATAATCATTAGGATTAGGATGAAGTGAAAATTTTGACTCTGGAAATTCTTCATCATGCGCTTCATCACTGATGCTCTCATAATCCTTAGGATTAAGAGTAATTTTAATACTTGACTCTCGCTTTACATAAATTTCTTTTTGTTTCCCTTCATCAATTCTATTCTCATCATCCTTAGTTACGACCAAGTTGAATTTTTTACTCTCTATTCATGGTGAACGAACTCCTGTTTTATTCAACAATCTGAATAGAGTTGTTTTGTGATGAAGATGTTGTTGTTGCAAAAAGAAAAACTTCACTATCAGAAGAACTCACGGCTTTCAACAAGAATATGTTGAATGATACAAATGCACTCTCTCCCAATTACAATATATAGCTTATAGACTGAAAATTTCCCGCCAAAATCCCCCCCCAAAATTTTTCACTAAAAGTTTTCCATTCAAATTCGCCCCCAAAAATTTTCGCTAAAAACTTTTCCTCCAAAGATTTTGTTTATAATATTTCCATACAAAATATTCATCTAAAATGTATTTCATAACATTATAATAAAATGCTGGTCTATAAATATTTTACCCTACTTTCTATTCAAAATATCCACAAAATATTCCTTTCATGCATGCCTTCCAAACTAAAATAAATTTGTTATTTGAATAATTTAATATTAACTACGTATTATAATAAATTTTTAAAATTTATGTTTTATTTTTTTTCTGACATTGAATAAAAGTTAATGTAAACCTATACTATTAACTACATGTAAATATTTTTAATTTTAAATTTTAATCCCACATTTGCGAAATGGTAAACCCATCACACAATCTTCACAATATAATAAGAATCATTGTTTCTATTCCTCACATCACATCAAGTCTTCTGGGATTTTTTGGAGCAATTTTGTGGAGGCGTTGCGTTCACATTGGAGGCGTTGCGTTGGCATTGGTAATTTTGTGGAGGTGTTGTGTTTGCATTAGAGGCGTTGCATTGGCATTGGTAACAAGAGTTTTTCGCATTTCAAAGGTTATTTTTCCTTCTATTTTGGCCATGTAAAGATGAATTTGGGGAGAATCAATTTTGTTTTAGGTTTTTATGTTGCAAAGCTATTTTTTTAATGTTTTTAGGTTCAAAAACCCTATTTTAAAAATATTTTTATAGCGAAAAAAATGGAAAAAAAAACACAAATTTCTAGGTTTTTTAGGACAAAAATTTAGAATTTTTTTCCTTTTTAGTGTTGTTGGGTTCCTCCACGAAACAAAAAACCAAAAAATGACCATGCACATCAAAAAAACAGTTATATTTTTTCTATTTTTATTTTTTCAAAAACTGCAATCGAAAAAAAAAATAATTTTTATTTTTATTAAATAAAACATGAACTTTTAGCTTTTAAAATAGCATTAGATATTTTAATTTTTTTTTTATTTAAACTAAAATACCAATTTCATTTTGTTTTTATTAAACTTGTTTATTTTTTTATTATAAATATATTTTACAATTAAAAAAAAAAATTTTAAAATGATTTTAGCCTTTTATTTTTGTTTTTTAAATTTTATTGAGATAAATTAATTTAAAAAAAATTAATTATTATTATTATTATGATTTATTTATTTATTTTTTAGTTTTTATTATTATTTTTTAAAATTTTTAATATATTTTAAAATTTTTATTATTATTATTTTTAATATTTTAAAACTATTTAAATTGTTTTTTTTTTTAATTTTAATTAATTTTAATTTAATTAAATTATATTATTATTTAAAAAACAAATATTATTTATAATATTTTTATTTCAATTAATATATATATATATATATATATATATATATATATAAAACAAGCGGTTATGTATTGATATATTAAAAAGGGACCAAAAAAGAGTTGCTGAGTAGTTTACATGGAGAGGGATCTAATGCCCAGTTTCTCGCTTCTATCAAGTGGACAACCAAGGAGTAAGTCCGATATCTAGATTTACATAATCTTGCAATAGTTGAGGGGTGGACTATACGTTGGATACAAGCAAACTACTGAAGCAAAACACAAAAAAACATTTAATGAGGAATCCAAGCTACGAAATTAGGTCCCAAGTTTCCTCTTCGTCACTTAGCAAAGATCCCAACAGGAGTTGGACCGCTCTGTTAGCTTCATGACCAGCCTCATTATTATCACGAAGGACATGAAAAAATCTGATGCCTTGAAAATTATCCATTACACTTTTAATTCTTGCTATAATTCTGTTGAGCCGGAGATATTTAGGAGCAGAATTTTTAACCAGAATCCAAATAATGCTTTGTGAATCACCGATGACTCTGGCTTTCTTGATTCCTAATATTTTTAGCTGTCTTAGTCCCTGAAATAAAGCTAAAGATTCTGCTTGAGTGTTGGTGTTGTGACCCAACCCCCACACATACCTGTGCTCAACTGCATCATCCAGATTTTTTATAACTCCCCCGCTCCCTCTTTCCTGAGATTGCCTTTGGCTGCCCCGTCAAAATGAATACTGTGGCTTGTGCCTTTGCTCCTATTAGAAAAATCCTCGCTTGACATCCTTATTTTCCAATCCTCTTGGTTTTTAGCGATTCTGCCAGACGAGGGAAGGTGCAAGCCCATCTTGCGCCCCCACTCACTCTCTTGATCATCGGAATTGGAAAAACTTGACTTACTGATTAGTTCCTTGCAAAAATTCACTGAGTAGGCTTTTGAAATTGGGATTGACCATTTGGGGTTGATGAGAGATGTCTTGGAAAATTCTACTTTTTCTTTCGAGCCACAGCTTCCAGCATACCATTTTCGGCAGTGGCATCCAACCTGCTGCAATCCAGCCTTTTTGGGGGAGATTTCCAGGATATATGGACCTCAAATTTGCAAAAAAATTAGAGATATGACTTGGGATCATGATTTTGTTTTCCCATCTACTAGGCGCCTCTCTCCAGACTTATTTGGTGAAATTGCACTCTATCAGAAGATGGTTGATAGTCTTTTCCTCCTCTCGGCATAAAACGCATCTGGAAGGACCTTGGAATCCTCTTTTCTTGAGGTTATCATCTGTTAGGATGTTGCTGTGGACAATCAACCATGCGTAGATGTCAATTTTAGGAATGGATTTATCAGTCCATATTCCTTTCAATTTGTCTGGTTTGTTGTGAACGTGAGGGAGCGAGGTGAATGCTCTATATCCCTGCGCAACAGTGTACAAACCTGAGTTAGTTACCCATTCTCTCGCATCTTTCATCAAAAAGTTGAGAGGGGCCTTCCCCTTCAGCCATTCCACCAATTGAGTCCACGAATGCTCCAACTCGATCGGAAGTTCTAGCTTTTTTGAGCCTGCCCACTCATTCTCCTCCCAATTCAAAATATCCCACATTGTGGTGATATCTCTAGGAGCCACCCATCACATGAGAGGGCCGATGTCAGGCATTTCAACAAGAGGGTGATCTGTCATGATTTTATCAGTCCAAAGATTGATTAACTTGCCATTCCCAAGTATCTAGTAACTATTCTGTTGGATCAGAGGCAGAGCTTGTTTACATAAGGCGTAGATTTGGGAGCCATTTTTAACCTCCATGGTGTAATCCAGACTTCTGAGTCTTGGGTATGCGAAGTATTTTTTCCAGAAGGCTCTTTTGGCCCAACCTGGTTTCTGAGTAACTTGCCTCCATATAATTTTAGCTCCCAACGCAATGTTTTGGATGCTTAGATTTTTCATATAGAGGCCACCTTCGTGAAGGGGCATTGTCAGTTTATCCCAGTTGACCAGAGGCAATTTACGGGAGCTGTGCTTCCCTCCTTTCCAGAAAAAGGTTCTTATCAAAGCTTCCATCTTTTTGAGTACTCCTTTTGGGGCAAGCATTATGGAGGACTGGTAGATGGGGAGGTTGTTCAAAAATGACTTTATCAGAACAAGTTTCCCAGCCAGCTTTGGCCAAGTAGTACCCTAGCCCTAAAGTTTGGTTTTGAATTTATCCAAGAGAGGAAGCCAATCCTTGCTAGTTGGCTTTTTTTGGAAAACAGGCAAGCCAAAATATTTTAAAGAGATCCAATTTGGAACCTACAAACCCAAATAAACAGGAGATGGTTGTGAGCTCAATACCCAAAATGTTCTAACCATACATTTGGAATTTACTAGTGTTTATATTGCTTCCTGAAGCTGCACAAAACTCGTCAATTTCTTGTTTAAATTTTTTTTCAGAGAGCAAGGAGGCTCCTCCAAGAAGCAGGGAGTCATCTGCAAAGAGGGCATGGTTAATGTCCTTAACACATCTGGAAATCCTAAGCCCCATGATGTCCAGTTCCTGGCACTTTCTCTCCAATTGAAAACTTAGCACAGAGGTTTCGGGATGAACAACAACGGGGAGAGGGGGAAACCCTGCCTGAGACCCTTGGAGGCTTTAAAGAACTTGGTTTCTCGGCCATTTACCAAGGGGGTGATCCAAGTTTCAGCTATACAAGCCCGAATCCAAATTATAAAGGAAGGAATGAAACCAAACTTAGCCAAGACCTCAAACAGGAAGTTATGTCGTACCCGATCAAAAGCATTTGCAAGATCCAATTTGACTACCATCCCTTTCTCTTTCCACTGAGTGCTGAAGTGTATGGCTTCTTGCACTAGGATGATGTTGTCCACTATTTTCCTACCATGGAAAAATCCTCCTTGATTTTCAAGGATGAGTTTAGGGAGAAAAGCTTTCATTCTGTTAGATATGACCTTGGTGATGAGTTTATACCCAATTTTGCAGAGACAAATCAGAGGGAATCTGCTGAAGAAGCTGACACCTTTTTCTTTTGGGATGAGAGCCAGGAAGGAATAATTAGTGCTGCCACCAATTTTGGGACAGGCCTGAGATTTTTTCTAATTAGGTCTCTTTCGACAATGTGCCAACAATCTTGGACAAAGCTTGCAGTGAAACCATTCGGCCTTAGGGCTTTGTCTAGTTCCATTGCTTGCAATGATGCCTTTATCTCTTTGATGGTGACTGGGGTTGTTAGGTGCTGATTCATTTTTCTTGTTACCATTGTGGGAACCAACTCCACTAGAGCTGGGCTATGCATCAAGTCTACCTCTTCACTATAGAGAATTTTGAAGTGGTTGTAGGTAGCTTCCTTAATGCTTGGAAATTCAGTGTGAGTTTGAGAGTCCTCCTGAATCTATGTGATCATATTATAGCTTCTTCCTGCTTGAGTCCATTTATGAAAAAAGGATGTTTTTCTGTCCCCTTCTTGCAGCCAAAGGCTACGTGACTTTTGCCTCCAAAACTCCTCCTCCTGTAGAAAGGCTTTGTGGAGTTTTAGCTGCAAATATTATTCTTATTTTAGGGATTTTTTGGTGATATGGATGGCTTCCATTTGTTGTTGATGCAACTCTAGGGAACCCTGAGATGCCTTCCTTTCCTCTACTGGACTAGGTTGTTTTTTGGCCCAACCTTTCAAGTCCTTTTTACTCTTCTGAGTTTCTCTTCCTAGACATAGAAGGGAGACCCAGTAACTGGTATTTTCCAAATTTCTTCCACTTTGGCAATAAAGTCACTATGCTTTGCCCAAAGAGGGCTAAATCGGAATGGAATGGGGCCAAAGTTGTTTTGGGCTTTGAGCTCTAGTTTGATTTTCTTGTGGCCTTAGAAACTTGAGGAGATGATTTTTGATTTGGCTTCTAGGCCTAAGAGTAGGTGGGAGCTTTGAATTAGAAATCTATCCAATCTAGCTGCAATATGGCCTGGACCTAACCTCCTATTCAACCAAGTGTACTTAACTCTGGAGGGTTTTATGTCGAGAAGATCCCAGTCCTAGATGATGTCCTCCACCCACTCCTGAGCTGGGTCTCTGACTATATAACCTCCTCTTTTTTCTTCCAGACTAAGAGTGATGTTGAGGTCATTGGAAAGTATGATGTTGTAAAGATCCACTTCATCTAGGAGAGATCGGATCGAGTCCCAGCAGCTCTTTTTTTTCCCCTGCATGAACCGAGACGTACACATTGAGCAAGCTAAAAATTTATTTGGAGTCTTGGTGCTAGAACTTCATAAACATCCAGTGGGTGTTTTGCCTTCCCGATAACTTTTTAACCTTGAATTCGTTCCAGAGGATGCCCAAACCTCTAGAGGCTCCTCTGGCTGAAACTACCTACCTTCCACTATTGTTCCAAAAATGATAGCTGCTCTGAAGGAAGTTGTTTTCCTCCAGTTTTATCTCTTGGATGAGAAGAATGTCTGGGTTTTCTTGCCTTATAAGACTCTTCTTGGCTTCTTCTTTTGATCTGGTTCCTAGCCCTCTGCAGTTCATTAGGGGAATTTTGAGGTCTAAAATGGGCCTCCTAAGGAAATTATAAAATAATAGTGGAAAAAATCAAATAAGATTTGATGACATCATCAAATTTTAGAGGGAAAAATGAAAAACTACTTTTTCAATTCATATTTTCAACTTATCTCCCAAAGTTTTTACTCAAATTTCGAGCGGGAGTACTCGTTGGATGCGGAATTTAATTCCCCATCCAAGGAGTACCCATGTTGCATACTTTCGATGGGTTCTACTACACGAAAAATGAGAAATACATAAAAAAACGTGATTACAATCACGTTTTTTATGTATTTCTCATTTTTCGTGTAGTAGAGTTCATCGAAAGTATGCAACATGGGTACTCCTTGGATGAGGAATTAAATTTTGCATCGAACGAGTACTCCTACTCTAAATTTGAGTAAAAATTTTGGGAGATAAGTTGAAAATACGAGTTGAAAAAGTAGTTTTATTATTTTATTATTTTTTAATATTTTTACCCTTTTATTTAAAAAATGGTAAATAATCCCCCATGGTTGACATCATCATCTTGAATCCTATTGGTTGTTATAAAGTTTTTTTTTGTTGTACAATTTTCTTAGGAGGCCCATTTTAGACCTCAAAATTACCCTAATGCCAGGAGACAATCTTCATTACTTACTTTTGGAGGAGGTTAGGGATCCTTTGGAGCCCTGTCCTTGATTTCTTGTCACTTTAGGGTTTTTCGCCAGAAGTTTTTCCAGCGTCTACTGCCTGCCTTGTAGCTTGTCCTTGTATGTTTCCTATTCTCGTTTCTCACGGGAGGTCTTTCATCCCCTTGTCGACCTTCAGACTGTATTTTGTGAGTCCCCTATTTCCCATTCCTCCTCTGATATTTCTGAGCCTTAATCCTCTTCCTCTGGTGAAGGATCTTTATCTTTAGAGACAACTTCTGGATTGTCTACTAGTATTGGGGTTTTTGGGATGGTTCTTCCTGATAGATCTTATTGCCTTGAATCAACCTCCTGAGTTTCTACCATTGTTAAGTTTAGAGGCTCAAATTTTTTACCCTGATCCTTAGAGTGGTCTTGTGGCTGGTTCCCATTCCCTTGCTTCTAATGCATGCCCTTTCCTTTTCCTACTCCTTGTTGGATTGTGTTGGATTTTGGATTGCTTTTGGCCTTTTTTGCTTGCTGCCAACCTTCTTCTTTTTCTCGTTCTGGTGCTATGTTCTTGGTGAAATGGCCGTACTCATGGCACCCTCGACATTTGAAGGGGGGTTGTTCGTAGTCCAGCTTCTGGATGTGTGTCTAGCCTCCTACATTTACTTTGATGGCTTACGGCAGTCCTACTTCTAGATCTACCTCCACGCAGATCCTTGCAAAATCATATTGGTCGTTGTTGTTGGCTCTTTCAATGAACTTTCCCAAGGTGTTGCTGATAAATTTTAGAGATTCCCAACTCCAACAATGAACTGGTAGATTCGACAATCTTACCCAAATAGGGATAGCATTGGGGACGTCCTCTGAGGGATTGAAATCTGACGTCCAACGGTTCAGATAGAGGCCCTGAGGGTCCATGAAGTAGGGGCTGTTTTTGAATATCAGGTCCTTGTCCTCCTTAGAGATGAACTCAAAGAGGAAGAAGCCTCTTCCCAGAAAATACAAAGTGACACCATTCGAGATCAGAGGTCTCCAGTTCTTGAACACCCAAGCTTCTGTCGTTTTTGGAGAGGGCCACAGGCCGGTGAATTGACCCACAAGAGCCCGATCTGTGAGGGAGAGAGCTACCTTCATTGGGCCTTCCAGGGAATGATCGACCGAAGGGATTTCTTCCTGTCGTTTGATGAATTTGGAGGGATCTTCCCTCTTCCTCTTTGGCTATGAGGCTAGGAGAGCCTTGAATGCATCAACGTCCAGTAGAGTAGGCAGAGGGGGAGGAGGAGGACGCTAGGAGGATCCCATCTCCTCCATGGCCCACGAGCAAATTGTGAACCCTAGCGTGTGAGAGAGGCGGACGACTACAACTCACAAGAAGCGCAAATATTATTTGATACTATTATTAATATCATTTTTTTTAAATTAAAAAAAATAAAAAAAATTAATTTAATTTTGTATTTTTATTAATATTTTTTTTTTAAATAAAAAAAAAAACAATTTTTCTTGCCGCCCATGGGGGCCAGTGGCCAGTTGGGCAACCCTCCATGGTGCCGCCCGGTAGGCCTCCAGCTCTCGGCTGGGCGGAGGTCGATTCCAGCCCTTGGCGGGAGCAAAAAATCCAATTTTTTATTATTATTTTTTTTTAAACAAAAAAAAAAATTAAAATTAAAATTAAAAAAATTGTATTAATTTTTTTTTTCCAATTTTTAAAATTTAATTAATTTTTATTTTAATTTTTTATATTATTAAAATAATTTTTTATTTTAAAATTTTTTATTTATATTTTAAATTTAAAAATGAAAAAAAAAAAAAAACGTATTAATATTTTTAATATAATGTATTATAATTTAAAAAAATTATATTATAATTTATAATATTAAAATAACTTTACAGTTTAAAATTTTAAAATTAAAGTTTTTAGTATTAAAATTAAATTTTATATTTTAAAAGAAATAAAATTTTAAATTTTAAATTTAAAATTAAAAATATAAAATTTGTATTAATATTTTGTTTATAATGTTTTATAATTTAAATAATTTTTATTATAAAATAAAATAAAATTTATTAATTTTGTATTTAAAAAAAGATTAACATTAAATTTTTTGTGTTTTTAACTTAAAAAAAATTAATATTAAAATTTGTTAAACTTTAATTTGTTTTGTTTTTTTTGAAATTTAAAAAATTTAAGTTTCAAATTAATTTTTGTTTTGTTAAATTTATTTTAAAATTGTTTTACAAAATTATTTTTATAGACATTAATTTTCAATTAATTTAAAATTTATATTGGAAAACTTAAAAAAAAAAAACAAAATGATTAATTGAGTTATGTGTTTTCTCATTCATATATATATATATATATATATATATATCAGGAAGATGGCATCATAAAAGCTTTCTATGAATGTTTCTGGACCTAGGGTAGCAGCTGCCAAATCTAAAGTTGCAGCTGGGCGCACTATGGATATTGTTGGACACAATAAGGATATTGTTTCATACACTATGCATACTGTTGAAGAATAAAAAATTGAAAGACGTAATAAAAGTCAAGCAAGTGGTCCACCAGGTTCATTAAAGCTTCTTTTTGACTGGAAGAACGCAGAGGAAATATATAAAACTGTTTTTCATGGTATCTTGAAGACAATGAAACGACGAATGATATACATATCATTGATATGTGGTACAATTGACTTAGATGAACCATATGAGGTGATGGGAAGAGTACGAGACATAATCAAAGTTATTGGCATGGGATCATAATGCAAATAATGAGTACATAATGAAAATGACTTTCATCCAAAGGGTCAGATTTATTCATAATGAATTCATAGAAAAATGTGGTGGCGATAAAGCACAAGTTAGTCTAAAATTTCAGAGGGAATGTTTAATGGAAACAAGTTATCAAATTGATGAAAAAATCAAATCAAAAGATGGAAAAATGTATTCAAATATATTCAGAAGCATGGATAACATTTTTCATTTGGCATTTAGAACTGGGGAGATATGGGAATTGATTGATGATATTTTTGAGCGGTGGGAGAATATTTCCATAAAAAATCAGAAGGTTAGAAAGAGTAAACCCATAATATATAACAACAGTAAGACAGGTCCTGAAATGAAGCAACTTCTAGAGAATATGACTATCACACCTTGTAGAACAACGCAGGGAGTGAAGGATGACAAACTAGTCAAATCAATACTATTCTATGTGAAGTCGGGTGTCAAATTATCAATGGATGAAATGTGCATAGAATTTCAAAAGTGAGTTTCTTGAATTATTTCTACTTTTTCCTTTGATTATAATTTTCTTTTAAATAAAAAATAATGTTGTTGGTAGGATTTGTTATACATGGCACTATATTAAAAATTTTAACTTTATTTATTCAGTCAAAAAGTTTATATGAAAATACAAGAACATATGGTTAAAATACTGAACGAAGACAATTGGGATGACGTCGTGCGCAACTACCCAGAATCAAGTTCTACAACAACACTTAAAGATGTTTATATTGCATTCAATAAGGTATGTTGATTTGTACATTCATTTTATTCATATTTAGACTATTTTTATTTTATTACTTATACATATAAATATTTTTTATGTCATCAAATATGTCAAAGAAGGATGGAAGTGTAGTACCAAATACTTTCAAAAAATTTGTTGAAAAAATTAAGTTGGAAAAGATGAGAAAGAAGCATCTTATATATGTTGAACTTGACCCTACTCTTAATCATTTCATTTGGAATGGGCTTGAACAGTATCCAATATAAAATAATAGAAGGTGAATGTGAAGGCATTTCAAAATTAATACCTAAAAGGGAATATGCCCTAATTATTGCAGATATTCCTCATGGTTTCAACTTCTGAGAAATTGAATATGATAGTGACCCATATACTTATCAAGCTTTTAGTAAAGTGGTTACGGGTTTTCAAGAAGTCACAACATCATTTGGAGATTTGTGAAATTTCATTCAGACACAGTTTGCAATGTTATTAACAAGCTTCAAGGGAAAAACAAACTCAAGGATGCAACTTACATGGTAAGACATTGAAATTGTATACTAAATTACTATTAATTTTTTTTATTTATGTACAATTTAATAGAACTTTTACTATGTTATGTTACAGGTAGAAGTCAAATCTTGTTTCTTCCAAAGATCAGCCTATTATAAATGATTGTGAGTTCATCCATGTTGAATGTTGGAAAAAAGAGGATAGCTATAAGCGTATTCTTATGAATCAAGTAGATGGGAAGAGTCATAGTAAAGTACTGGTTCATGATGCTGATGTAAGAAAACTAACATATGATGATAAAGATGCAAAAGGAGATATAGTAAACATTTATCAGAAACCGCAAGCATTGATTAACTATCTTATAGATCTATGTTCAAATGAAGATGTTTTGGTTTTGGATTTATTCTCACGTTTAGGTAAGTTTTATTATAAAAATTTGAATTTAAATATTTTATTTTTTACTTTTTATGTGTTTATACTAATTTTCTTATTTATTTCTTTTTTTCTTGATGACTAGGTACAACACTAGCATGTTTCCTACAAAAAGAAAGAAATTTCATTGCCATTTAGAAAGACCCAATGCAATGCAAATTTATTCAACAAATAATTAACGCTCTTCAATTTCTTCCAGATGCAAAGCAAGAAGATGGTTTGAGGAAAGGGGATTTTAATGAATCACGTGTGGCAATAAAAGCTAGGGAACCTCAACCACCATTATATGGAATGATTGGAAAAACACACTTTGGAAGATTTGCAGACATGAAAGATCCATTAGAAGATGAAAATGACCAAATGAAGCAGAAAATATTGCGGAAGAATAAATTAATGATGTTATAGAAGATGTTGAACATGGATTAGTTGATATTGTTGATGATGTTTAAGTTATGCTTGCAAATAAAGCTCAGTTTTGAGAGCTATGAATCAGTTTTAGTTGTAATGTTTCGACTTTGATATTTTATGAGAAGAATCCTTATTTTTTGCAAAACAACTTGTCATTATTATTATTTTTTGACATAAAATTCATAAAAAATGTTATTTTCTTAATTTTTTTTGTTGAGATTTTCCCAAAAAATTAGTTTATTTAACATGTTTTTTTTTTTAACAAAAAGTCTCTAAAAGTGTCTTTTTTCCATTGTATTTATATTAAAATTGTGTATTTTTTGGTCATATGGTTCAAAATACTGGTGTTCTAGTGACAATTATTTGATGTGCATTCAAATATTAATTAAAAATAAATAAACATATAGAAAATATAAACTTTAAAATATTGACCCTTTTTAAAAAAAATTATTTATGTGAAAAAATGAAGATTTCATTACAATTTTTTTTTTAAATTTTTAAATTTTTTTTTTTTAAACACAAGTACATAAATGCACTTAAAGCTAAACATCTGAGGGAAGAAGAAGACATTAGAAAATGTATAGTGTCAAAATCAACCCTCAAAAAAAAAGTGGGTGATTCTGCACCACCACTATTCAAAATCGACGTGAAAATCATCACATAAAAAAAAGTGCCAAAAACATGCTCTAAAAAAAGGAGGGTGATTCTAGATCACCACTTTTCAAAATCGAGTGCTTTTTTTGCTACCTCAAAAAGTAGGTACTAGTTTAGTTACCTATTTGATCAGTAACTGTGTTGTTTAGAGAGTTTGAAAAGATGTTGAAAATAAAACTCCATAGGGCCCTTTTAGAGTTAGTCCCTCGAATCTGAAAAGGTAGAAAACAAAGTTCGAGAGAACCTCTTAGTTGTGACTAACCAAGGTATTCCTTTTTTGTAAATAATTTATCCCAACTTGAAAAAGGGGTAAACGTATATTGGGTAAACATCGTTTTTTTTACTTTAACGAGTTCAAAATGACTAATACTTGGCAATATTTTCATATTTCGAGAGTCAGAAAAGAGTTTAAAGATGACTCCAACTAGGAGAACTTTTCCTTTGTTTTTACTGAGTTTGAAAAATTATTAAATTAAAACTTGGTCTCGCATCATTCGTCAAAATTTTACCCTGTCCCCACACAAAAGTGAACATATTATCTATTTCCAAGGAAAAAATAATTAAAATATTGACAAAATCCCTAACAATGACTTAAATAGTTATAAAAAAAAAAAAGTAATTAACTTTTTTTCTACCTTTTACTTTCATAGGCCATTGGAGGAGTTTTTACCCTATTTTTTTACCTTGATCTTCAGGAGATGATTGCGGTTTATCCAGGATGCCATCCATCAAATACTCTATTCCAGGTGCGAGCTATGTCTGTTTTCTTCGACTTCATACCCTTTTCTAGCAATTTTAAAGGTTTATTTTTAATTTTGGGAAGAGTTTTTAAACAGGTTTTCGCTGAGGATCAACGCGAGTATTGCCTTCAGGCTCGTGCCGATCATTTTTTTTTCAAAATTTGTGTGCCAATCGATGCTCTTGTTTTAAAAACATGCGCGCAAAATGCAGTGAGTGAAAAAAGTAAGAAAAAATTCCCAAAAACACCATTGAAGATGGATTTTTAAGCTTGAATCTTTAACAATGGGTTGAATAATTACTATTGGCAGGAAGAAATCAACAATCAAAATGGCTATTTATTGGAGGGAAATAGAGAATTAGGAAGAGGATAGAGATGCCATGGAAGATCCATATTTTCTGACTGCCTTTAGGAACTGTGGGATCCTCAAGTTCTTCCTAACCCCGAGCTTAAGACCTCAGCTCGATTTGTTACAATATCTGGTAAGAATATGGGACACTGGATGAGAAAGATTCATAATTGGTGACCAGGAGCTAGAGATTGAGATCTCTGATATCTATTTCATTACTACATTGTCTTGGAGGGGGGAAAGCACCCGTTTAGCAGGATGTCGAATTCTAGGTGAGAGCATGGACATGATGATAGGGAGACACTACCTAGAAGCAAACAAGTCTTCAAGTGGCAAGGTTCACATAAGGACAATAAATAACCTGCCTTTAAAGGTATTTTTGCATACCATAACACATGCTACTGGGGCACAAGCTCCATATGAGGCTATTAAGTCTTAGCTTCAGATTTCCTGATCAAGAGTTCATAAATTTTTCTCAAAATTGAAAGTGTTTGAAACTATAATGAACCTGAGCGATCAAGTAGATCTCACTGTTATGATTCTGGAACTGCGAACTGCTCAAAAAATCGATGTCGTATGAGGGTGATATCAAATTCTGGTCGATTACCCAAACAACCAAATTTTTGATAAGTTTGACTGGGATGCCCAATCAACAAAAACAAGAATATTCCTGGGAATATTCTTGTTTCTAAGCCAATGATATTCTGACAAGTGTCACATTTTGATTCGTCGATGTGGTTGTATGTTTTATTTTTGGGCCAATGGATGGGTAACACGTGGCTAGCCCTTAGGTTGCCACGTGTCCCCTATACGGTTCATCAAAATTTTGTTAGGTCCGGGGGTTCGACCCCGCGACCTCCGGCGTGCGCACAAAGCTCTCCACCGTTTGGGCTACCACATGAGTCTTAACCTCTAAGGGCGCTAGCACTATTTATGTTTTAAAAACTATGCATATGGGGGGGGGGACCGACGGGGGCCCTGATTGAGTGGTCACATGTCATGTTAACAAACCACAACATCAAACTTGAATTTTATTGTGAAATTCACCAGTGAATGCGATCACATGTCACAGTTTTTTGAAACCTCTCCACACGGTCAGACATTAACGCCGACCCAAACTTCGGTTCACCACCATAGAACCACAGTATCGCTGGAGTTCCGCTCGGTAGTTAGCCTAACCACGGGGGTTGTGGGGGTTGGCATGTGGCCACCCCCTCCCCCTTAACCTTGACATTTAAAATCTGATGGTTTATACTAGCGGGAATTTGCTGCGCCCACTAAAATTTTGATTTTGATATTTTTAACTACAGTTAGGTGAAGTTCTCCACATTTAGTGGAGGTTTTATAGGTGTCACAAGGAAAAAGGCTAGGAGGGTAAATTTTCGATCAATTTGGGTGAAACAAGAGTCTACCTAGACTAATTTGAGCATTATGAAGCCATTGGTGCAAAGAAAACAACCACTGGAGGCTTGTAAACACATGTATTTGCAAAATTTTGAGCATAATGAAAGATGTACATGACATTGGGAGCTGGGCCATCAGATGTAACCCAGGAGGGGTGAGCTGCTTCATCATGCCTGCTATGTAGATATTATGTGTAGTTTTATTTTTCTGTTATACACTGCTGTTAAATGTTATTTAGGCTTATTTTCATGTTTATAATTCACAAATTCATCTATGTTTCATGGTTAAATTCCTTAATCCTTAAGAAAACAAATGGAGACTAATATGTACATGTTTTTTAATAGAAAAGACACTTAACACAACAAACTAATACAGTCCTTTCAGATCAGGGTGGTATCAAAGCTAGAATTTATTTTCTAGTGTTGTTGTGTGCAAAGATTTGTTTAACTGTTTGCAAGTTTTCACATGCTTAATAGGTTCAAGCTTAAGAGAGGAGAAGGAAAATTGGTGGAATCAAGAGGGTCTCAAAGTGAGCCACAACAAAGGAGGGCAAGATTTCCACATTCTCCACCACCTAGTTCACCTCCTAAAGAAGCAGAAGCAACATTAAGCATGCCTTCAGAGGAAGAAGAAATTCATGAAGAAATGGATCCCAAAGAGGAAGAAAGAGTGTACAGGAAAGCATTTCTTGACTTGACTGAGATGGTTAGAATCCTTTATCAAGAAATGAATGAGAAACTATAAGGAGAAAGATCCAAACTTCACAAGGAAGGACAAGGATCATCAGGAGGTCACAATGATGAAGATAAGTCAAAGAAGGCAAATGGAGGAAATGGAGGCAGTGGAAATTCACCATCCTCACCCTCATCATCATCATCCTCTACTTCATCTTTAGTACATCAGCCACACAAGTCAAAGAGCACCGGTAAAATTCCTTTTCTAGAACTTGATGTTAAGTTTGAATTGCCAATGTTTGATAGTGAAGTCATTGCAGAAAAGCTAGATAATTGGATTAGGCAATTGGAGGTCTATTTGAGAATCTATAACCTTCATGATGATGATACCAAAATTCAATTAGCTTCTTTGAGAATGGAAGGTGCAACACTTGTTTAGTGGGAAGCCAAGACAAAGGAGGAGATCAAGAAGAATGGTAATATTATTATATCATGGAATGATTTCATTTCTGCAATAAAATGAAAATTTATCCATTATCTCATATGAAGAAATCCATAATGGACTGGAAAAATTTTAGACAATTGAAAGGACAAAATGTACAAGTTTACACCTAAGAAGTTAGGAGAAGAGCTCTCTTATTAGGGGTAGATTTGCAGAGCCAAGATACATTGCTCAAGTACATAGGAGGCTTACATAGCTACCTTAGACATACTATTCTCATGTTTAACCCCAATAGTCTAGATGAAGTTTGTGTACAAGCTACACAATTGGAGGCAAGGGGAAAACAAAACATAGAGGAGAAAGAGGAAAATGAGTTTAAAGGAAAATGGAAGAAAAATAAGAATGCAAGTATCGTGAAGAGAAGGGAATTTTTTTTTGCAAAAACTGTTCAAAAACTAGCCATGATGAAGACCATTGTTGGAAACTTTATCCAGAATTGAAACAAGATAGCTTGAAAGCCAAAGAGAAAGGAAAAATTGTTGCTATAGCTGAATAATACTTAGGGTCAGATTTAGGAGATGAAACAAAAATTACTTCTATGGGTTTGAAAGGGAAACATGTTGAATGTACTAGTTCCTCAAATAGTCACATCAACACTCCAAATGAAGACATAAGAGAATAATTTTTCCATGTTAGATTCATTTCTAATCATACAAATATTGATGCATTATTTGATACGGGATCACAAGTAAACTTGATTTCAGAAGATGTAGTAAAAAAGCATAACCTTGAAACTATGGCACATCATAAACCACACCCTTTGTGATGGATAGTTAAGAATGATAATTTACAAGTTACAAGGAAATTAATTTTTAGATTTTCTATTACTGCAAAATTTGTTGATTAGGTTGAGTTAGATATAATTTCACTTGAAATTTCCGGAATTATCTTTGGGAGTCCATATTTGTATGACAGGAAAGCAGTATTCTACCATCATGAGAAAAAATATAAATTTCTTAAAGATGGAGTGAAGTATATTGTGAGAGCTCATCACAAGAAACTGAATACTTCTTTAGTTAATTTAGGGAAAATGAAGAGGCTAGTCAATGCAAGCCAAAACTTGACATTGATGATGATAAAACAAAGAGATGTTTTGCATCATAATTTTCAAACAAATATTGATATATGTAATGAGTTGTTTCAGATTGATAACAGGTTGTCTTTGAAATATGGTGACAAGTAGTTGCAGCAGTCAACATTGGTGTTGAACGGTGTTGAAAACAAGGTGTCAATGCAAGAGGTTGCAAAGTTCAAAGAGAGGACAAAGCAGCTTGGCAAAGAAAGCATAGGTTTCACAAATGTTCATTGCTGGTTTCCAAAAGGCACATTACAATGGCGAAGAAACTTGGTCGAGAGTCTGTTGGAATTACGATTTCCGTTAAACCAAAACCCACATGCTTTAGTCTCCGCTACAATCACCAGAGTTAGGATCCACGAGAGGCGGTTAGTCCATGTTGCGAAACACACGGAGAGCGTTGAACCCAATTTCCAACAATCTCCCCCCAATGCGAGCCAGGTGAGTTTCGAACTCGATACCTATCACTCTGATACCACTTGTTGGAATCACGATTACTGTTAAACCAAAACCCACAGGCTTTAGTCTCCGCTACAATCACCAAAGTTAGGATCCACGAGAGGTGGTTAGTCCATGTCACGAAACATAGGGGAGCGTTGAACCCAATGTCCAACAGAGTCGACATAAGTTCAAGGAAAAAGCAACTAAAAATCGCCATAATGATACAGTGCAAGGTGAGAAAGATTCTAATTTTCCTTTGATTATTGACCAAGGTAGAAACAAGATGTTTTCTGCAAAATTAGATTGTTGTTCTGCAAATTCAGAAATAGTGCAGCATGACAGTGTCAAAGACTCAAGGAAAATTTTGTATTTTCATGAAAATCTCCAAATGATGAAATTAGGAAAATTTGAATGGATAAATACTGGAAGAGTGAGGGGATAGTCTCCTCATGTTCATAATTAGTAATCCAGAGAAATTTTGGGGTCCAAAAGCTTCCCAATGGGGAGGTGTGATCAGGAGTTCATAAATTTTGCTCAAAATTGAAAGTGCTCAAAACTGTACTGAAACTGAGCGATTGGGTAGATCTCGTCGTTCAGATTTCGGTGCCGTGAATGGTTCGAAAAACCGATGTAGTATGAGGGAGATGATCAGTTTCCCAAACAACTAAATTTTTGACAGGTTCGAATGGGATGCCCAGTCAGCATGCAGAGGTACAGTCAGCAAAAGTGGGAATATTCTTGAGAATATTCCATTTTCTAAGCCAATCATATTCTGACAAGTGTTGCATTTTGATTCATCGATGTGGTTGTACGTTTTATTTTTGGGCCAATGGATGGGTAACACATGGCCAACCCTGAGGCTGCCACGTGTCCCTTATACGGTTCATCAAAATTTTGTTAGGTCCCGAGGGTTCAATCCCGCGACCTCCGACATGTGCACAAAGCTCTCCATCATCCAGGCTACCACATGAGTCTTAAACTATAAGGGTGCCAACACTATTTATGTTTTACAAACTATGCATGTTGGGGGGGGGGGGGGGGGGGGGACCGCCGGCGGCCCTGATTGAGTGGTCACATGTCATGTTAACAAACCACAAAATAAAACTTCAAGGTTATCATGACATCCGCCGGTGAATGCAATCACACGTTGCAGTTTTTTGAAACCTCTCCACGCGGTTAGGCGTTAATGCTGACCCAAACTCCAGTTCACCACCATAGAACCACAGTGTCGCAGGAGTTCTGCTCGACGGTTAGCCTAACCATGGGGGTTGCGGGAGTTGGCATGTGGCCACCCCCTCCCCCTTAACCTTGAAATTTAAAATCCGACAGTTTATACTAGAGGGAATTTAGAGCGGCCACTAAAATTTGGATTTTTGCTATTTTTAACTGTTACTAGGTGCAGTTCTCCACATTTAGTGAAGGTTTTATAGGTGTCATGGATAAAAAGGATAGGAGGGTCAATTTTCAACCAATTTTGGTGAAACAAGAGTCTACCTAGATTAATTTGAGCATTCTAAAGCCATTGGTGTAGAGAAAATAGCCATTACAGGCTTGTAAACACATGTATTTGAAAATTTTTTAGCATAATGAAAGATGGACATGCCATTGGGAGCTAGAACAACATACGTAGCCCAAGAGGGGTGAAATGATTCATCATGCCTACTGTGTAAATCTTATGTGTGCTTTTATTTCTTTGTTATACAATGTTGTTCAATGTTATTTAGGCTTATTTTCATGGTTATAATTCACAAATTCATCTATGTTTCATGGTTAAATTCCTCAATGCTTAAGAAAAAAAATGGAGGAAAATATGTACATGTTTTGTAACTAAAAAGACACTTAGCAAAACAAACTAATACAGTCCTTTCAGATCACTGCCATAGACTGAATGGCACCCATTATCTTCAATTGGTCAGAAGCAGTTTTGAACAACATGAAGAAACAATTAATAAAATACAAAAATGACTGACTCAAATAGTTTAAGTATGGTTCGATTGTAGCATAATTATGCTCAAAACGAGTACCATTGTTTCAGCTTCAATTGGAGGAAGTGGCCATGATAGCACCAAGAGATCCTCAGATGATTCGATGGAGTGAGTTGATGCCTCACTCAGGAGGTGACCAACACACGTCGTACAAACCACTTTATTTATATGGTTGAGGCGTCAGCTCATTGTGGTGGAGGACTGTCCATATTCTGGGACTCATTTCAGAGACGTCCCAGATATTCCTCTTCCAGAAGGTGATCATTGGGATGATGGAGGTAAAACTTGTTTTTTTTAAGTTTTGCATGTTTATAATTTTTTTGGTATACATGTTCTAATTTTTAAACTTATAGCGAGAAGAGTGATGAGGCAGTTCGAGGCTACTCCTTATGAGGAAGGAGCAGATAATGAAGAGGAAATAGCCCAGAATCTAGATGCATTGAATAGTGGGATTCCAAAGTACACCCATGTTCACGATATCCCTCGTCGTTACTAGAGGCACACTATGGGAGTCTCAGACCATATTCATCGGTTGTTGACTCAATTTATCTGAGCAGTGACTTGCTATCATGAGCATCATGCTGACTAGTCTACTTTAGCTTTATTTTTGCAGTAATATTTTTTTGGACTTGCGAGTCACTTTTGTAGCAAAACAAATATGTATTTTTTGGATCATGATGTATTGAACAACTTACAAACATTATCGATATATATATATATATATATATATATATATATATATATATATATATATATATATATATATATATATATTCTAGTTTAATGTATCATGTGATGATGATCATGATTTTACAAATTTCGCAAATGTCTATCTAGAACAATGCTGTTATGAAACCAACTCCAAAAGTAGAAGAAAAGAGATATCAACGCCTTATAAATAAGCCACTTAGAGGGGGAAACCTCCAATACATTACATAAATGAACAATTCTTGGATGATACGAATGAAAAAAACTCCTTTATATATATAGGAGTCCTTGGGGCCACAATATAATCCTAGCCGACCTAAAAATAATAATGTAAGGGCACAATAATAACAATATGGGGGTTACAGGGGTACAAGAATAACAATAAGGTTGTTACACTAAACAATTAGGGATTATACTAGTAAAATAGGGACCTAACATGCTCCTCTCCTTCAAAAAAGTGTTTTCCTCAACGCTTGAGTAGCTTCGAGTGCTTTTGTATGAAATTCTCATCCTCCCATGTAGAATCTTTAGTGGGTAAGTTCTTCCATTTGATGAGATACTCTGAAATTGATCGATTTCGTAGCTGTCGAGTTCTTGTTTCTGTGACTGCTTCAGGTTCCAATATGGTTTTTCCTTCCTCATAAAGTTATGGTAATATTGTTTGAACTGGAATTTTGTCCCCTACAACCTTCTTTAAGCATGAAACATGGAAAACTGGATGCACTCGCGAAGAAGCTGGAAGCTCCAATTTGTATGCCATAGTACCAATCTTTTGCAACACCTTGTAATGACAATAGTACTTTCGCAATAATTTATTATCCTTCTTAGATTTCTTAAGGGAAATTTGTTTGTATGGTTTTAGCCGTTAAAATACCCAATCTCCTACATCAAAACTTCTCTCACTGTGATGCTGATATTCCTGTTGTTTCATTCGATTTTGTGCCAAATTTAGGCTATCCTTTAAGAGTTGGAGAACTTCTTCTTGATGCTCAATGTGATCTTCCACTACTTGAACCCTAGAATTTTCCCTTCAAGAAGATGTGATGGATGGTGGATGATATCCATAAAGTGCCATAAATGGGTTCATTTTTGTTGCGGTATGGAAGGAAGTGTTATACCACCATTCAGTGAAAGGTAACCACTTGACCCATTTTGCTTGCTTATCAGATACAAAACAATGAAGATATCATTCCAAACATTTATTCACTATCTATGTTTGACCATCGGATTGAGGATGTTAAGATGAGCTATGAGCTAGTTGAGTACCCAAACAAAAAAATAATTCCGTCCAAAAATTTCCTGTAAAAATGGGATCTCTGTCACTTACAATAATCTTTGGGTTTCCATGTAGCTACTGAATTGTTTCCATAAATGTAGTAGCAATTGTACTTTCTTTAAATGGATGAGGTAATTCACAAAAGTGTGCATACTTGGTAAGTCTATCAACTACCACCATTATGACACTCCTTCCTTCAGATTTAGGTAAACCTATGATAAAAGCCATTGAAATATCCTCCCAACGTTGACTTTGAATGGATAAAGGTTGTAGAAGACCCTGGGTCTTAATTGTCTCAACTTTATTTTGTTGGAAAACCAAATATTCCGCCACAAACTTTTGGTTTAAGGCCATCCCAAAAAAATTCTTTCTTCACCCTATGGTAAGTTTTTAAAAATCCTGAGTGTCCTCCTAAAGGAGAAGTGTGCAATTCCAAAAGAATAATTTTTTTTAGTTGGGAATTCTTGCAAATATATAAGTGATCTTGAGAGTTTGAGGAGTGGTAATTCCTGCCAATGCATTACATGATATGGTCAGATTCATTTCTTCTTCTTCTAGGGTTGGTTCCTGGTGTATATCCTCTTGTTTTGAAGTTTCTTGTTCATTTTCTTCCTCCTCTTCACAATCTATGTAAAATAATTTATTCTCAACACACTTATGAACTTTAGTGTATTTGCTATCACAATTGTAGCAAAGACATTTTTCTCTTTTTTCTTCTAATTGTTGTGGTGTCAACCTTTTCAGTTTTGGAAGTCTAGGAGTAGCAACACTTCCATCTTTATAGATGTGAGTGGTAGGCTTCCTTGTCGACATAATTTTACATTCAATTTTTCTTGCCAATCGGAATGCCTTCTCCAATGAATCAGGTTCCCAAACGCGAAATTCATGTTGGATGTTGTCCTTTAAAGTCCCTATGAAGACATCAATCCTGTGTTCCTCTGGAATATCAATTACCCTTATATTAAATTTTTGGAAGTCCTTAATGTGCTCCACCACTGAACCCTTTTGTTTGAGATTTATCAATTGGCTAAAGAAGGTGTTGCTATTTGTATCCTCATAATGTGCTATCATTTCCTTCGTAAAAATTGACCAAGTGACAATTTTTTTACGGGAGCAAAGCCATCAATACCATACAAATGTATTTTGTTCTAAATGTAAAGTTGCAATGCGTACCTTTTGTGTGTTTTGTACATTATTGAGATCAAAATATTGCTCCATCTATAGTATCCATGTTATGGGATCCTTGCCATCAAACTTCCTCATATCCATCTTTGGAATATGGTGGTTCTTAAATAAAAAATTAGAGTTTATGAAATCACGATTAACATTTATTTTGTTCTCATCATGAGTTTCCTCTACTATCTTTTAGCCATTAGGAATCATTTCTTGTATCAACTTTGACAAACCTTCCTTCAAACCTTCCATTTTTTCTTCCATACTATTCTTCAAACCATCCATTTTTTCTTCCATACAATTCTTCAAAACATCCATCGTAGCTTCCAATCCTTTCTTCAAACCATCCATCATAGCTTCCATGCTTTTATTCAAAACATCCATTTCATTTTTTGTTTCTCTTTACGAGAGAGAAATTTGTTGCACTTGCTCTTGTAATTTTGATATGTCATGTTGCATTTATTCATCTTCATGAGACATAGTAGAACTTTCTAAAGGATTAATGGGTGTTGAATTATTTTTAGGAGGAATTTTAGAACCCGATACTGATATATATTCTACAATATGCCCTTGGAATCAATTTAAATTTCTTCTTCAAACAAGACTTATGCAATTCAGAAAAAAATACACACCTTTTTCTTGCTTTTGAGGAGCTCGATATTGAAATTGAATTATCTCTGTTACTTTATCTCTTTAATATCTGAAATTAGGCCATTTAGTAGCACTTTTATTCTTCTTTCGAATGCCACAGGTCTGACCTGATTTTGATTCTTCAAGGAAAAGTTATGCCCAATCTCCCACAATGACCTAATTATGGAATGGCTCAGTAGAGAGAAGTTCTACGATGTTCCACATGTCACAGTTTATTCCTTCGACATTGAAATTGATAAAAAGGAAATTACAATCCGTGTAATTATGGCCATCTTTTGCAGAATTCCAATCCGATGCTCAGAGAGAGATTTATGACGATTTTCCCACGGTCACCTCTTTGAGATGAAATTCGGGAGCTTGAAAAAACCCTAACTTACACATATCATATCTCCTAAAATATTATGAACCAAGATCTAAAGTTTTTACAAGAGGTTCCATAGGATTTTTGCTTTACTTTGTAAAAATCTCAGCTTCTGAACCTTTGTATCAAAAACGTTATAGCATACATTACGCGATGACCTGTTTTAGGTGAAATTCAGGAGCCTAAAAAGAACCTAAATTCCACAGATCATATCTCCAAAAATATTGTGAACCAAGATATGAATTTTTTACATGACGTTCTTTAGGATTTTGGCTTCGCTCTATAAAAATTTTAGCTTCTGAACCTTCATAGAAAAAAGGCTATAGTGAAAATTCCACAATGACTTGTTTGGAGCAGAAAAACCCTAGAATCCAAAGCTCTGATACCGAATGTTATGAAACCAACTCCAAAAATAGAAGAAAAGAGAGATCAATGCCTTAGAAATAAGACACTTCGAGGGGGAAACCTCCAATACATTACATAAAAGAACAATTCTTGGATGATACAAATGACAAAACCTCCTTTCTATATATAGGATTCCTTGGGGCCACAATGTAATCCTAGCCGACCTAACAATAATAATGTAAGGGCACAGTAATCACAATATGGGGGTAACAGGGGTACAACAATAACAATAAAGGGGTTACACTAACAACAATAAGGGATTATACTAGTAATATAGGGACCTAACAAATGCATATGTTAACCAAGTAAAATAAGATAAACATGAAAATTGTTCACAAAAAGCACACCAAAACCAAACTATACATTAATGTACAAAAGCCATTATATAAAAGATCACTCATCGTTGCGGTTCCCGAGATTAAGGGTAAAACAACCAAGTGAGAGTGTATAATCGGCCAAATAGATGGTGAAGATGGAATGAGGAAACCAAAGCTCATATGAAAAATAGGCTGATAAAATGGAAATCACAAGAAGTATAATGAGAATGGTTTCATTTTTACACAAGATTGAAAACATGGGAACTATGCTTGGAATTGGTTTCATTTTTACACAAGCTTGAAACAAAGGAAACTATGCTTGAAACTGGTTTAATTTTTAAAGAAGCTTGAAAAATGGAAAATATGCTTGGAATAAGCTTGCATGCCCCCAACATGGTGAATCAATTCGAGATGCATGCCCCCAAGATTCATTTCACTCACCTAATTAGACTGTTGGTTACTAACAGGTGGATGGAATGAAGGTTCATTTACGAGATCAGGTGAAAGACTCGACTTGGGTTTTACGAGATCTAATTAAAGACAAAAATTGCAAGGGGATTTGTTACATTTTCTTATCAAGATTGAAATAGTAAAATAAATATCCTCATGACATCATGTTTCATTTTTTAAAGAGCTTGACACAAGAAAAGGAACTCTACACCGAAGAGCTTGTTTCATTTTTTAAGGAGCTTGACAAAGGAAAGGAACTCTACTCCGTCACGCTGGATGATGACTCATAAAAATTCATGGCTTCCAAGAGGTTCTCATTTGATGGGAGAACAACAATCTGTAAGTCGGGGTCCAATGCCCCCAGTCCATGGTACACTACATCACTGACTGAACCATTAATGGATGAGGGCATGGAATAGGTTGCTATGTAATTAATTTGGGATAGGGAAGATACCACTGGCATGTAAGGAACATATAGGGATGATGTTAGACTAGGCACCACATTAGGATCAGTGAAAGACATTTGATCTATGGTCAAAATGGCTCCTTCACGTGGAAAGCGTATCACACGAAAGAAAGAAGAGACAAGAGCTCCCATGACATAAGTATAGTCATGCCCAAGAAGTAAATTAAAATCCAAGGGGCCTTGGACAACCATAATGTATATATAGAGAATCTTTCCTGCCAAAGTAATAGGAAATCTGGGAAGGATCCCTAAGGGTTGACTGATTCCTTTTTTAAAATCCAAAAAATTATGGGTAACAGGCACAATTTGCAGGGAACCGAAAGCTTTCTAGTTATTTGAGGAAATAATACTAATATATTTTTGCTAGGTATGACCACATTATAGGATTGTACCATGATATCAAAGGGCACATAAGAAGGAAGACAATATCCCATCAGTCGACTCCAATCAAAAGAGGCAATCAAACTACTTGGGAGGGGGTGCCATATGAATGGGAGGACTATCCCCTTGTGTTATGGGAGTAGGAGGATCACCCTATTGGATTACGAGAATGGAAATATTTCTTGGGAATCTAAAGAAACAAAGAGAATATGATTGGTATGAGATTCACTCTCTACAGAAAAGGCCTGATTAACCGTAGGTGGAAACAGGTCAACTGTGTTCTCAACCAATGGTTGGTTAGGAATGGACTCATGATATTTATCTTCAAAGAGATTGGATTGAATAGGGATGAAATTGATCAAAAACTTGATCAACTAGTGGAGGATTAAGGGAAAACTTCTGGTAACTGACCAGAAGATAGGACTCAAAATCCATAAGGGTATCCAACACTTTGGAGGCTTCATCCATATAAGGAAAAAGGTGAATGGGATGATTCCCTTCACATAACCTACAAGGAAATTTAACCTTACCTTTTTTCTTATGAATCTTATTATCACTAGTTGAGGGTTCATCACTAGCATGATATCCAGAGGCTGATGACGAAGCGTGAATCGGGCCAATGGAGCACACTTATAACACTTTGGGAATACCAGGACAATCTCTAAGAAGGTGGTCACCCTTAAATAGCTTGAAAGGAAGTTTGGATTTGTGGGATAAAGTGGAAGGTTTTTCAAAATCAGCCACATTGGTGGCGATGGTCGCTTGGTTTTCCCTTTTCTTATTTTTTTCTTCTTCTTCTTCTTAGCCACCTGATTACTAGAACTCAGACTTTCACCAGGCGAAGAAGAAGAACGAGGTAAAGAACTAGGTGAAGAAGGCGTGTGTTCAACCTTAGGATCAACATGGGGTTGACATTGTTCAAGTGAAGGATAACTTGGTTGAGAAGTAGCTTGGATGTTCAAAACCACGGGGGTCGAAAATAACCAAATTGGAAAACCAATGGTTAAGGCCGGGAGGGACAAAGTTTCCATATAGGGAGCACCAACATTTCCAAAAGAAGGAAAAATACCAGGATTCCCATCCAAGGGGGTTCCTTGATTAGTAAACTCTGGAACTGTTGCCATTAGTCCCAACCTAAGATCTACTAAGGAGATGAGCACAAGTAAAATGTTATCCTGGATTTTTTTTAAAAATAAATTAAACACAAAATAAACCAAAAAAGGAATAATCTAGGAAAGAGGGTTTACCAAGTATTTGTGAACTGCAGAATACTTTATGACGAGCCAAGAAGTACAGGAAAAAAATCTCCTCAAATGTTGTGTTCAGTGTATCACGTTTACGAGGCGACAGACTCGGTTCTTGTGGCTAAAGGATAGAGACCTAGTGGGGTCTCTCATTATATACTCGATGGTAGGGGGAGCACAAGTCTGTGTTGGTGTTGTCCAATGTGTAACCATTCAGTGAGAGCATCCATTTATACTTATCATACGTGTTGCAAGTGTTATATACTTTCGTATGTAGGACGGGGTTTCACTCCCAGAATGCAACACATGTCGTTAACGACAACTGTCAGGTTTATAGACGCTGGAACACGTCTCTAGCCTAGAGGTCTAAATGTTTTGCGTTAAGTTCCAAATTATCCTTAGGTTAATTGAGGTTCATTTTAAGTTGATCTTGATTAAGGTTTCAATTTCAAGGCTCAAAATGATGTCACCTGAATACCTATAATGCAACTAATATGATAAAATGATTCTTGCAATTCAATGAACACTATCTAGTTTAGGGAAGAGTTTAAAATCGTGATGCAAAAAAAAAAAATGCAACAGACAAAGCTTTTCCTAACCATATCACTTTCACTATCCCAATTCAAAATAACACTTTCAAAGATGAAAATTATGCAATGTAATCTATGAAAAAATCATTTTTGAAAACTATGCAATTGTGATCTATGCACAACTTCCTTTCCTTTTGATGAATGAGAATGAACTCAATGCACCTTTTAGATTTCAAGCATTAAAAATTTAATCTATGTTCAATGATAAATCTCAAAAATTACTTCTCAATGCAACTTATCTAATGTACTTTCGATGAAATTCAAACTTTGAGATGAAAACTAAATAACTACAAAATTATTTTTCTTTGTATGAACAAGATGAAAAAATACACAAGACGGTTAAAAGCAATCATTTGTTTTGAGTATTTCCAAATCAATTTCTCCAAATGCTACAAAACTTAAACAATCGGAGAACTTAAAGAAATATTTCGAATGACTCGCTCAAAATAAAAATTATTCACTTTTCACACTTGTTGACACACAAATAAAGATACTTCAGTTGAAAAAAAGCAATGTGATTTATGCTTGTTGATGGAAGAGAGAGTGAAATGCACACAGAGTGGACAGTTGAAAACTACAGTAAAAAAAATCAACCGAAGAATGAAAGACAACCAAATCCAAAGGTTTGAAATAAATGAAACAAATGACTCAACAATAGGGCTGGTATTCAGTGAAGCATGCAACCATTCAAATGACACAAAGCACCTAGAAGCCCTAGGATGATGAGGATGCACAATTCGAAAGAAAAGAGACCAAATATGAGGTAATTGAGATAATCAAGTCACTGAACAAATGAGAACAAGAGTAAACTAAGAATAGAAGGAACCTTAGAAGGATAAGACACACTAGCAATAAATGAAGAGAAACCTTATAAAAATTTACTCATAAATCAACGCACCTATGAGGGTGCACCTCGCGCTGGAAGGGGATAAGCACTTCTGTTTTAAAACATCTAGTGTCGATAAATGCTCTCGTTTTAGAATTAAAGGTGACGATCAAGGAAAATTACAAAAAATAAAATATTTTGTTTAAATAAGGCCATGCTTATCACTTCAGAAAGGATATTGATGAGTGTAATTAATCACAGAAGCTAGAAACAAAGGAGAAATAGACATTCAATGAAAGTGGATGAAAAATAAAAATCTCAAAGAGTTGAAGGATACTAGAGGTAGATCCACAATGGATTCGCCAATTTGTTGTCTAGGTAAATCCTCTCTATGGATAGACACGATCCCTCTAGGCCTAGAGTGGATCTAGCTACAAAGGGAAAAAAAATATCTACTTTCCTAGGTTATAATTGAAACACAGAACGAGGAAGATGGCCTACATCATCCTGATTCTATGATGTTGCTCCTCATTGAAGCCTTTTGGTCTTTCTATCTTCCAAGCTTGATCTTTGCTGCTACCAACATTTGACTACCTGTATAAATGATCGAAACACAACAAAAAATGTAAAGGTGAAACAATAATATATCAAAAGTAATCTATCTAACTGATCAAGGAATTCTAGACTTCTTATCACAACCACAGATAAGAATGGAAATAAAATACCAGTTGCATCATATTATTAAAAAAGGGGAGTTAAAACCTGCACCTTAATGTAGGAGCTCTCCTTCGATGGGTCCGAATCCAAGCACGTATCCAAAGCACTCTTTTTCCAACTCAATATGAGAAGGTTAAGGGTCTCAACTCTCTCCTTCTATGCCTAAGAGAATCTTCAAATCCTTCTTTGTTGTTCTTCTCCTCTATTTTGTTCTACCTAGAAGAGGCATTTGAAGGTAATCAATTTATAATGATGGAGGAGGGGACATGGATCACTTAAGATGAGAGAAAGGCTTATCTCCTTTGGTGGTTCCTCTTTTGTAGGAATAAGAGACCCAAAGGAGGACTCGACCATATCCTGATCAAAAAACATACAACTCTCTGCTCTCGAAGCTTCTAGGCCATGAAGCTTCGTTTCCATTTTTTAAAAAGCTTCCAGAAGTAGATTGACATGACTATGGGGTTCATACTAGTGCCGATCGAGGATAGTCACAGGGTAAGGGTTTTCCATAAGTGTTGGTGAGACACTGAAGGGTCACACTGCTCCAAAAAAGTGTGTTTTTAGGGAGCTACTCTAGAAATGACTAAAAGATGGATTGATCTTCAAATTGTATGGGATCCAAAGGCATGTTTTCCATGATGGGAAAATTACATAGGGAGTACAGGGACAATGTCAAAATGTTGTGTAACAAAATTTTAGCCTTTATAATTGCTGGGTATGTGTTATATTATTTCCATGAATAGTCGTACTTGTGGGGGGGTCATAGGGGGGGAGATAGTCCCCCTTGTTCATTGCGTTGGGGGGGGTGTGGCAGTCCCCCCTGTCTAGGGGTTTGGAGGGGGTGGGTAGCCCCCTGCACGAGGTCTGGGGAAACGTCATGGGGAATTTTTTTTGGACCCTATTTTAGGTGGGCAGACCCTCCTACGGTTTTGTGCATGGGTTTGCACATGGTTTTGGGGCATGATGGTTTTCAGCCCCTAGTATTTTGTAGATGAGGTCAAGGGAACTACGATTATATTCTTATCTAGGGTTAATGGATTGGCGTTTATGAATTATTTGGCATGTATAGATCTGTGTTGTAACACTAAAAAGAATATAATGAAAAATCAAGCTGGTAGTCCCGATTTGGGATCCAGGGGAAATTTTTTTGTATATTTGTTTTATGTTTTATGCTCTTTCTATTGTTTATATTCTATTTTTAAGAATTTGTTTGCAGATAATTTCAATACATGGTTAAAAACTACATTTGGTATCATAGCTATTTCGGCTTGAAGGGTATGCCTTTGTTGCTGAGGGTTTTTTTTCTCGGGCCTGTGGTAGACCCTGTTCAGTGGGAGATTTGTGGGATCGATTCTTACGATGAAAGAATATGGCGAGTAATGGAAAGATAGAAATTGATAAATTTAATGGTAAGAGTTTTGAGTTGTGGAAGCTCAAGATGGAGGATCTGCTGGTGGATAAAGATCAGTGGATCGCGGTAGATCTGGGTACTAAACCAACGACAATGTCAGATGCAGATTGGGAGAAGTTGGATCGGAAGGAAAAGAGCACAATATGGTTGTGTATCTTAGATTCGGTATTGTTGAATGTATCTGGGGAAGCTACGACGAAGGATTTTTGGGTAAAGTTAGGGACTTTTCACCAATCTAAGTCTCTAGTGAATAAATTGTTCTTGCAGAAAAAATTGTATAACTTGAGGATGAAGGATGGAGACTCAGTGACAAAGAATATGAATGCCTTCAATACCATGGTAAATAAGTTGTCATATGTTTATATTAGACTCTCAGATGAAGATAAGTGCATCATTTTGTTGTGTTCTCTACCAGATTTGTGGGATAGTTTGGTTATTGCAATAGGTAGAAATACAACTACCTTGAATTTTGATGAAATTGTCTCAGCCTTGTTGTTGGAGGAAATGAGACAGAGAAATATGGAGGTCCAGAATGGAGATTCCTTATTTGTACGAGGAAGGTCCCAGAACTTAAACAAAAATAAGTTTTCGAGTGGGAGATCTAAATCTCCAGGAAAGCTTGTAAAGGTGTGCTAGAAATGCGGAAAGAAAGGGCACTTCAAGAAGGAATACAGATCTAAAGCTCCTAAGAAAGGAAATGGATCTGATGATGCTCCTTATGCAGAGGCAAAAACCACTTCAGATGAAAGCGAGGATGTGTATTTGGATTTTTCTTCAAATACACATGTAGATCATGATGCATGGTTGATTGACCCAAGTGCATCCTTTCACTTCACTCCCCATAGTGAGTGGTTCTGCGAGTATGAGAAGTATGATGGTGGTGATGTCTTCTTAGGGGATGATAGGAAGGCCATAATCGTCGGACATGGAAAATTCAAGATGAATCTGCAATGTGGAAGGATTAGAACACTTCTTAGTGTTCTTCATATTCTTGCATTGGCCAAAAAACTGTTCTCTATAAGCAAGATGGATGATGCAGGTGTAAAAATAGTGTTCGAGAAAGATACTTGCAAGATGATTCAGGGAGTACTGGTATTAATGTAGGGATTTCGGATTGGAACTCTATACAAGCTTCAGGGTAGCACTATTATTGATGGGTTCAACAATTCTGTGGTTCCTAAAAGCGGAGCGGAAAGCCTAGCTATCTTTGGAGAAAATTCCATGCTATGGCATCAAAGGCTTGGACATATTGGAGAGAAGGGCCTTTGGATACTAAATGATAATGGTATCAGATATTTCATGGTAATGGTATGGTAGAAGGTATGTCTAATTCCTCTCTAGATTTCGATTTCTACGAACATTGTGTATATGGGAAGCATAGTCGGTTGAGTTTTCCTTTTGATGCTAAGAGGGAAAACAAGATATTAGAGCTTGTGCATAGTGATGTGTTTGGACCTATGTCGGTTCCATCACTGGGAAAGTATGTGTACTATGTTTCATTCATAAATGAATTCTCAAGGAATACATGGATATATTTCTCGAGGAATAAATCTGAAGTCTTTGAAAAATTTAAAGAATTTAAGGCTCTAGTGGAAAACGAAATAGAGAAGAAGATAAAGGTGTTGAGGATAGATAATGGTGGAGAGTTTTGCAAGAAGGAATTTGAAGAGTTCTATAAGAAGTGTGGTATAACATGACAGAAGACTACTCCATACACAACTCAGAAAAATGGAGTTGCTGAAAGAATGAATAGAACACTGATGGAAAAGGCAAGAAGCATGCTCAGTGGTACTGGGTTAGGACAAGAATTCTAAGCAGAGTCAGTGGAGGTTGCATGTTACCTGGTTAACATATCACCTTCATCAGCGTTGGAGGATAAGACTCCACATGAGGTATGGACTGGTAAGAAACCCTCTCTTTCACATCTAAGTGTATTTAGATGTGATGCATATGTACATGTTCCAAAGGAGGAAAGGACCAAGTTGGATAATAAATCTAAAAGGTGCATCTTTATTGGGTATAAGGATGGTTTACAAGCTTTGGAACCCAGAAACAAGGAAGGTTGTGTATAGTCGAGATGTGGTGTTAAGAGAGGGGAAATATGTTTTTAAACATGAAGTCCTACCAAAGGAACCTGAGAAGATAGAGTTTGAGCTAAAGGAGGATGAATCCAACTCTACAATAGAACAAGATTCATAAGAGGAAGAGCCACAAACTCTAGTTGTGAGAAGATCAGTTCGGGAAAGAAGGTAGCCAAAAAGGTATAGTCCATCTGATTTCTGTTGAAAATTTTCTTTAACTATCACTGATGATGATCCCAGAACTATCAGGGAGGTAGTGGATTTCGAGGATGGAACACTCTGGAAGGAGGCCATTGTTGAAGAAATGACATCCTTGCACAAAAATTAGGCATGGGATTTGGTGGAATTGCCGACTGAAAGGAAGCCCATCGGGAGAAAATGGGTGTTTAAGAAGAAGATGATTGTAGAAGGCAAGGTGGAGAAATACAAAGCTTGGTTGGTAGAAAAAGGTTATTCCCAGGAGCTGGGAATTGATTTTGGTGATATTTTTTCTCCTATTGCCAAGGTTACTTCTATTAGATTACTTTTATCTATCACTGCTGCATTTCATTTTGAGGTAGAATATATGGATGTGAAGACATAATTTCTTCATGGTGATCTGGAAGAGGAGATCTACATGAAGCAACCTAAAGGCTTTACGGTTAAGGGTAAGAAATAACTGGTATGCAAGTTAAAAGAGTATTTGTATGGGTTAAAACAATCACCAAGGATGTGGTATCATAAATTTGATATCTATATGCATGGACTTGGCTTCAACAGAATCAAAGAGGATCATTGCGTGTATCTTAAATTTATTGATGACTATGTTATTTATTTGGTCTTGTATGTGGATGATATGTTGCTGGTTGGAAATGAAAAAGAGATTATCCAAGATTTGAAGACCCAATTGTTCTCCAAATTCAACTTGAAGTATCTTGGTGCTCCAAACTATATTTTGGGTATGGAAATTAAGAGAGATTGAGAAAAGAGGAAGATTTGGTTAAACAAGAGGAAGTATGTCGAGACAATATTGCAGAGGTTCAATATGCAAGACAGTAAACCAGTGAAGGTTCATATCCCTGTAGGTGTAAATCTATCTACTGAACAGTGTCCCAAGACACAAGAAGAAGAGGAGGATATGTCTTGTGTTCCATATGCAAGTGCAGTGGGTAGCTTGATGTATGAAATGGTCTGTACTAGACCAAAAATTTCACATGCAGTGAGAGTATTAAGCATGTTTATGTCAAAACCAGGGAAGGTGCATTGGACAACAGGGAAGTAGGTTTTCATATATTTTCGTAGCACTAGTGATTATGGTTTGTGTTACCAGGGAAGACTCGGATTGGAGAGCATTTTTGACATCCGTGGTTTTTTTGATGCAGACTGGGCCGAAGATCTGGACCAAAGAAGATATACAAGTGGGTATGTGTTTAGCCTATTTGGAGGTGCAGTCAGTTGGATGAGTAAAACACAGTCTGTAGTGGCTCTTTCAACTACAAAGGAAAAATACATGGCAGCCACTCATGCAAGCAAGGAAGCAATTTGGTTGTAGAGATTGTGTTCAAGTATGGGGTTGATGTTGCGATCTATAAGGATATACTATGATAGCCAAAGTGAAATTTTCTTGGCTAAGAACCATGCTTATCATTCAAAGACAAAGCACATTGATGTTCAGTATCACTTTGTGAGTGATATGGTTGAGGATAAAAATGTGTTGTTGGTAAAGGTATACACTTTGAGGAATGTTGTAGATGCATTGATGAAGTTTGTCAGCACTCAGATGTTCTCTTGGTGTAGAGAAGAAATGGGTGTTGCAGGGCTGGACTAATGACTAAGCTCTTTTGTGGCCCCCTGTGGAAATAAAACAACAAGTGGGAGAATCTTGGGTATGTGTTATATTCTTTCCACGAATAGTTGCATGTGATGGGGGGTCATAGGGGGTACGATAGCTCCCCCTGTCTAGGGGTTTGTAGAGGGTGGGTAGCCCCTTGCATGGGTTTGGGGCAGCGCCCTAGGAAAATTTTTTTTGGACCCTATTTTAGGTGGGCAGACCCACCTATGGTTTTGTGCATGGGTTTGCACATGGTTTTGGGGCATGATTGTTTTCGGGCCCTGGTATTTTGTATATCCGGTCATGGGAACTATGGTTATGTTCTAGTCCAGGGTTAATGGATTGGGGTTTATGAATGCTTCTACATGTATATATATGTATTGTAACACTAAAATTAATATAATAAAAAATCAAGCTGGTAGTCCTGATTTGGGATCCAGGGGAAAATATTTGTATATTTGTTTTATGTTTTATTCTCTAGAAATTTTTTATTTTCTGTTTTTAGGAATTCGTTTGCAGATAATTTCTATACAGGGTTAAAACCTATAATCATTTACACTGCATGGATCCCTATTACTCATTTCACTTGGTCAACCCACTCCATCACCATTTTCTCTAGATACCCTTGATTCTCAATTGGCTAGTTCAAGTGGTGATCATATACAAGATGGATACATTCCCTAAGTAAATGAGAGAAAGGATGAAGAATAATTCTATCTTACTTCTCTTTTACAAATCCCTCTATTTTCATATGCTTCCACATTTTTAGGTAATCAAGAAACTTGTGATCCCGGTGATCATTCAAGTGAAATTTGAGCCCTTGATTAAAATTAAGGATTAGGCAACCATCACCATGATTAAACTAACTCCATTGATACATGGAGATGAGTGCCCAAATACATCTATCGATTTCTTTATTTCTCAAAAAAACATGGATATGTAGGGTTTTGATCTATAATCTAATATTATCATAGGATAATTTCTTACCATAATTTCTTCTTCTCACCCTCCCTTGTCCCTCGACACATGTAATGAACAATAGATGGAGAAAATGCGCTATGCTCTTCGGATCCACCATATGATGAGCCAAATTTAAAAGTGATACAAGGTGATTAATTTGTGTGTGATGAAGAAGAAAGTAATTCAATTATTAAACATTTATTGTGTAAAATATTTTATGATGATGAAATGACTAATGAAATTATTGATTCTAGTAGCTACAATCTAAGTAATGATGATATCATAAAAACAACTGGTGACTACTATCCTTACACAGATATTGGTCTATCCATGGATTCTAAATTTAGCCATCTAATATTTGGAAGTTCAGGGATTTGTCAGGAAATTGAGGCACTTCATCTTTCGCTGATGGTTATGTCAGGATCTCATGATCCTGATGAGATCCTTGAACTAGGCCAGATTAGAATTATCTCGTATGATTCTTTTCTCAACATTGATTTTTTGGATCTAAGATCACTCTTGAAGGATTTTCAACTTTTTCAAGATAATATTATTAATCCTCAAGATAGATTTAATGGTTCCTGCAAATCCCTTGTACTGAAATCGAGTTTGGAATGCATGTCTCACACAAATGTGCATAATATTTGTAAAACATCGCAAATCAACACATCTTTATCTTTGGATAATAAATGATCTCATGTGCTAACTGATATATCTTATTGAAATACTAACAATTGTCATATTATTAATTATTTTCCCACTAATCTATCTGATGATATTTGTTGGATTAAGTATGATGATTGCATCAAACCTGCAAATTTTTATGATTCACTATCTTATCGTATGGATACTTGTCAAGAAGTTGAGGCACTTCATATTTTTCGAATGGTTATGTCAGGTCCTAACGACCTTGAAAATTTTCATGAATAGGATTGGGTTATCTCTTTCTTATGAGATTATCCTCATAGGGCTAATGCATTGGTTAGCTACTTAGCTCTACAAGAATTTCAATCTTTTCAAAATGGTTGTTTTGATTATTAGGATCCAATCACTGACTAGTTGGAAGAGTCATTCCTCGCAATCTTTTTTGTTAACCATAAGTTCCAATATTATCTTAATATTAATGGATTAACATGCATTTGAAATCTCCCTTCATCAAGGTAAATATATGGGTTGGATAAATAAAGTAGTTATAGTACATTATTCTTCTTGTAGACGATACCTTCAATTTATTGTGAAAATTGTTCACGTAAAAATATTTATCTTTGCACATTGTTTTGTAATGTTTCTAATAGAAACATTCAATACATTTTTGTTTTCAAGTCAGGAGAAACTCTTGTGGCTCCATTGGAAATTTGATTTCACATGATCCTAGCATTTTAGTTTAGATAGATTAGAATTTAGGTTTAGTTCTATTCTTTTACTTAGTTTCATTCTAGTTACATTTTCATTGCATTACAATATTTTTCCCGCATTCCCCTTATCATTTTAGTTTTGTTCTCTGCACGCTATTTACCAATTTTGATTTTTCTTTCCTATGTTTTGTATTTTATGTCTTATCATGTTTACTATTGTTTCTTTCTGCACATTTTTTTTAAATAAGACCATCTATGAAATCCATCCTGATTAGCTCTATGGTAATGTGGAAAAAGTAGAAAGGATAACTGTGACAAATGGAAATGCTTGGCTTATTGTTTTTCTACTTCTTTGTTTGGGCCTAAAAGTATTGTAAGGTCAATGGTGTAAATATGGAAAATATCCTTCATCCTAAATGAAAGATCAGGAGGATCTACGATTCCATTATCTATTATAGGATCTTCATTCCTTGAATCGACCCTTTATATTGGTTGGCTTCAGTGTGTCAATTCAGTAGAGTAGAGAAGTGAAAGGAGGAAAAATTAAGTGAGCATATGAATTTCAGAGGTATATACATAAGAGTCTCTTCAAAATAAGGAACAAACTCTCTTTCTCATTAAATAAATAAGAATCTGTCTTCCGCCTTTGGAAAAATAAACACCAATAAAATTCCAATGAGCATAAAGTAATACATAAATAAAGGGTGAAATAAGAGAAAGGATTCCTGTGTATAGAGGTGAAAGAAGCAACTTCCCAAGATATTGAACATGCCTATTAGTAGCGAAGAAAGTCTTGTGATACCTTGAAGTGACTCCATTGGGGTACTAAACAAGCCCCCTGGAAGAAGAGAAACAATGGAGATGATAATAAAACTATGAAAATCTTAAACTCACAAAACTTACATACTCTTACTCCTTTCTCGAAACCACTGAAGTTTGACTAGTCTTGTGAAATATGTTCAGTCGAAAATCGGAATAAAAGAGACTACATCTGTAACCGAATTAAGTAAGGAAGATAGGGTGATCAATAAGATCACACAATAATTTCATAAGGTTAGGAATTGTGCTTAATTTTATAAATAAAGAGAGAATATGGGGTTCTTCTATTGTGTTGCCAAGAGTTGTCACTATTATAATACCCTCCAAATTTTGGAGTCTCCTTATGATCATGTCATCCCTCATCTCAAGCCATTAAGGTCATGCTTGGTCATGTTTCCTAAGTGTTCAAGTCTTCCTTTAAGAATACTACTACTTGGGTTCACATGCCCAACTCTTGATATCTTCACAAGCACACTTCTTCCAAGCAGGAAATATAGGACATCTCTTATTGAGAGACAATGATTACGCAATCCCTAGAGATAGTGACTATGAAATCCTTGCCAATAATGATTGAAAAGTTTCTAGTGACAATCACTGCGCAACCATTGCTTCCAGTGACTATGAAATATTTTCTCACATTCACTGCAAAATCCTTGTTCATAGTGGCTACAAATTTCCCACTAATGGTAATTACATAATTCCTAGTGACAGTGTAAGAGAATACATCTCATATAGTGATTTCACACTTCTTGTTGGCAATGAGAGTTTACTTATTCAAGTCAGTATTGTCACAACTCTTAGTGGCAGTCAATTAAATCCCAACTCTTAGTTTTCTGACATGCACTAAGCCCATTCACAAATCTTGAACATAATTGCATGTTTGATCTCCCTATATAAAGAGTCTAGTCTAGAGCTCATTTTCACATTCATTTTTTCACTTTTGAGATTGGCGCACTTTTGGAGTACAATGAGCATTCTCTCACTTGTGGTTGCCAACGCCCCATATTCCAGGTGATTTTCTCACTAGTTTCTTAGTTGTCGCTTTTTCTTTGCAAGTTTCGCTTTTTCTTTATTTTTCTCTTACATGTGTCATTTTTGCTTGCTCTATATTTTTTAAGTGTTGTTATTTCTTGCTTAGACTCTTGCATGTGTTGCTTGTGTTTTCTTCTGTTATCACATGTGTTACTTTCACTCTTGCATGTGTCACTTTTGCTTGTTTTCACATATCCTAAGAGCACTATGCCACACCTCCTAGAGGAAAATCTAGTGCACTCTCTTGCACTAGTTGATGCTATTTATAATTAGAACATGAATTGGACATAATCCCATGGCATAGCACACCTTTTTGTTACAATATAAAATTGTGTCGTAAACATATATCTTAAGTGTCGCACTTGGAGATAAGTGTCGCTTTATTGTTGTTTCATTATAGACATGTTTATTTTTGGTACTATACATATGTTGGTCATGTCTGTGATTAAATACGTGTTTGTGATCATGTCCTGGACTTGTTGTATGCTCTTACAATTATTCTCTTGTTTCACTGATCCCCAATTATTCAATTTTGGAGTTCTCTTTGTCCTTATAGCTTGTGTAATTAATGATCAATTCTCAACCCCAAGTATACGGTGCACTACACATTTGTAAGCCACATTGATGAATTTCTTACCTCATGGAACTACGCAATACACAATATTAGAGGACAAATTCCTTCAAATACGTAGTGAGTAAATTTAGAGCACAACCACATCATATTTCTAGTTACACTTTCCCAATGCATAATTTATTGACCAAACCTACCTAGAATTGTGTACAATGCACTTATAGTGGAAATTAGGGTAATTTATAGACCCTTGTAGAAGCCAACTATGTAATTCTTAGAGCCTCTCTCGCATATACTACGCACTACGTAATTACGATGCTCAAGATTTTCATCTCCTGAACTTTCCCTATACCCAATGCCATGGCCAACCTTGCCTTCACTGTGCACTATGCAATTTTAGTGAGTAGTAGGGTCATCTTTCTATCCTTACAGTTCTCAAATGAACAAATCCTAAACCCTTCTCCTCAAGTACTACATCGTTGCACATTCTTAGTGAAAAAGCAGGCTATCCTTACCTCCTGGACTTCCCAATGCGCAATATTAGAATTTCCCTCTCTCTTGCCATTTCACTTTAGGAAATGAAATTTTAGATTCCCTCACTCCTTGCCTCTTGACCCTACACACTATGCGCTAGAAGGCCTCTCCTTAAACCCTTGCACACTATCCCATCACAATCAACATTTTCACAAGATATAATATATGATTTTGGGATTGATGTGGTCCTCTCATGAATAAAATTCATGTGCAGGTGTTATCACCCTATCATGGAAAGATTATTATCAAGGATATCAACAATAAGAGGTTACAAGAAGGATAATTGTGGAGATGCTATCATGTAATATTAAAGGAATATTGAACATGATAGAGAGATGAAAACTCATGTTGACATAGAATGTTCAAATACTTATCCATCCTCTCTAGAGGGTGAAAATGAAGTACACATTAGATATATCATGAATAAATGAAGACATAGAAAAAACGAGGATAACTTGGCATTGATACATTACAATGAAGTCTCATATCATAGTCACCAAACCATGGCTTCTGAAAGTGTCATCACAACATTTTGATGTTGTCCATGTATTTTGCCACAATTTTTGGAATGTAATTTTGTATTTCCAAGAATGAGAGAATGTAAAACATGTGGAAGACCAAGGGTCACACATGGAACATGAAGAGTCAGTAGGAAGTCCTAGAGTCATGTAGGAGATCAAAGTCACCTAGAAGCTCAAAAGTCAAATGGGAGCGTAAGAGTAATGAGGGAGGTCAAGAGTCACATGGGAGGTGAAAGAACGCCTAATTTGTTATAAATACACCCTCATGCCTCAAGAAAATAGAATTTTCACCTTGGCCTCTCTAGCTTAACATAGGATGGAAGATCATTATTTGGAGGAGCAAGTAATGACTTAAAGTTCCACTATTTGGGTTAGTTTTGCATTGTTGCAATTGTGTATCTTGGAACTTTCACTTAATATTTGAAGCTCTTTGAGATGGCACACTTTCATGCATGTATCATGGATGTTGTACGATTATTAATCTAATGTTTATGGTATATGTTTGTGTTTATATATATTAAATAAAATGAAATATTTTTTTGGATTTTGTATACATCTTGTTGACTGTGTGTTTTTACTTGATTTTATGATCGTTGTCATCTTCTGAACTATTTTGCAGGTTAATTAATGAGTCTTTTATTTCTCTTGCATGTATCACTGTTAATTTTATTCTAGAGGCTCACACTTTCTTTTCGCTTCTGTGAAAGTACCTTATGAACATTGAAATTATATGCTTCACAATGTCAAATTATTTGATTATTTCAAAGGTTATGTACATACTCTCTTATGATGTTTATTGCAGCCAAGGAAAAACTTTAAGTTATGGTGGTCGGTTCTATCATCTGGATGGGTCTCCTACTCTAAATAGTGTGAGTTCTAGTTGGGACTTCATACCAGGGAGCCCCCCCTGAGTTGGCAGACTTCCAACGCCGTCAATGAATTCCACAACCATTTTCCACATGGTTATTAATTCATGAGATACCTCACAAGTTCCAAGTTATTTAATCAATATTATTTCCTAAATTAAATATTTTCAATCATGTTCTAGTGTATTCTATGCGGCTTCTTCTTGATCTCTTATAATCATTATGAAATTCTAGTCACTCACCTTAAGAATTTATCTATTACTCTTTTTTTTCATATCATCATTCCAATTTGGTTATAGTTATCATGAATAAAAAATTTCTATTTCACTATTTTCCCTACCTTTCATAAGGTAACTTCCTTAGCTATATATTGCTACATTGGATGTAACACTACCTCTCACCGCCTTGTCCTTTCTCGGGCTACGAGAGGTGTTATCTATTTACTTTAACCTAACCTTGAAGGTATATTATGAATATGGGATTACAAAATCCTTTTTTTTATGAAGTCTTGAAATCTCAAAACAAATTCCACCATCGCATTTTGCTAGTTGAGAGTGTAACACTCCTTCCCACCCCCTTGTAGTTTCCTGGGTTGTGGGAGGTGTTACCTGTTGTTTAACCTGATCCCTAATATTTTTTATGCAGATGGGGTTACAAAAATAATCTTTTTCCAACATCATAAAAGCCTTACAAAAATTCCACTATCATGTTCAAATCATCAAGAAATTTCTAACAATGTAAATTTTATCTCAATTCAACTCTTATATTGAACATTATGCCCATTTGAAGTTGACTAATCATATAGAGTCACATCAAGAAGGAACTTCCATGTGGCATCCACATGCTTTCTACCTAGCCCATGTGACACCACCTCATCATCACAAAAGCAGGTCCACATCACCAAGGGTCCTTATGTGTCTTGTGAAGTTTCTTGTTATATATTATATTGATTCAATCTGGTGTTCCAACAATATGAAATTATCAAGATTATTAAAATTTGAATCCACGAACCTGACTACTTTCTTAAGGGAAATTATGCCTAATTCCTATCTGGTCTTATGTGGATGGATGTTCCCATGTCCAAATCTAATTCCTTGGATCTCAAATATAACTAAAATTCAAAGAAATCTAGAGAAATTCAGAAATTTGACCTTCCACCTTGTATCTGTCCCTTTCAATTGTATAGATATCTAGATCTTCCATAAGGACAATTTTCCCAAGATAAATCCAACCGTGCACAGATGTAAGTGATCCTGGTGCACCAGGGATGCCTATATACGATATATTAAAAGGTAAAGCAATATAGTCCAACAATGATCCAATTCAGCAGACAAATTTACACCTACAAGAATAGGAACATTCACCGGTTTACTATCATGCATATTGAACCTCTGCAATATAGTCTCGACATACTTCCTCTGGTTTAACCAGAGCTTCCTCTTTGCCCGATCTCTCTTAATTTCCATGCCCAAAATATAGTTTGCAGCACCAAGATCCTTCATGTAGAATTTGGAGAACAGTTGGGTATTCAAATCTTGAATAATTTCTTTGTCATTTCCAATCAACAACATATCATCCACATATAAGACCAAATAAATAACACGGTCACCAATTAATTTAAAATAAACACAATGATCCTCCTTGCTTCTGGTGAATTCAAGTCCCCGTATATAGGTATCAAATTTCTGATACCACATCCTTGGTGACTGTTTTAACCCATACAGAGACTTCTTCAACTTGCATACCAATTCTTTCTTACCCTTCACCATAAATCCTTCAGGTTGCTTCATGTAGATCTCTTCTTCTAGATCCCCATGAAGAAAAGTTTTCTTCACATCCATATGTTCTATCTCAAAATCAAATGTAGCAGCAACAGATAAAAGTAATCTAATAGAAGTAACTTTGGAAAAGGAGAAAAAATATCACCAAAATCAATTCCTGGCACCTGGGAATAACCTTTTGCTACCAACCGAGCTTTGTATTTCTCCACCTTTCCTTCTACATTCATCTTCTTCTTAAACACCCATTTTCTCCCGATGGGCTTCCTTCCCGCCGGCAACTCCACCAGATCCCATGCCTCATTTTTGTGCAAGGCTGCAATATCATCAACCATGGCCTCCTTCCAGAGTTTTCCATCCTCTAAATCTACTGCCTCCCTGACAGTTCTGGGATCATCATCAGTTATAGTTAAGGCAAAACCTAAACATAAAGCAGATGGACTGTACCTTTCTGGCTACCTTCTTTCCCGAACTGATCTTCTCAAAGCTGGAGTTTGTGGCTCTTCCTCTTCTGAATCTTCTTCTGCTATAGAGTCTGATTCATTCTCCTTTAGCTAAAACTCTATCTTCTCAGGTTCCTTTGGTAGGAATTCATGTGTAACAACATCTTTCACCTCTCTAAACACCACATCTCGACTACACACAACCTTCCTTGTTTCTGGGTTCCAAATCTTGTAACCCTTTAAACCATCCTTATACCCAATAAAGATGCACCTTTCAGATTTATTATCCAACTTGGTCCTTTTCTCCTTTGGAACATGTACATATGCATCACATCCAAATACCCTTAGATGTGAAAGAGAGGGTTTCTTACGAGTCCATACCTCATGTGGAGTCTTATCCTCCAACACTGATGAAGGTGATCTGTTAACCAGATAGCATGCAGTCTCCACTGCCTCTGCCCAGAATTCTTGTCCTAACCCGGTACCACTGAGCATGCTTCTTGCCTTTTCCATCAGTGTTCTGTTCATTCTTTCTGCAACTCCATTTTTCTACGGTGTGTATGGAGTAGTCTTCTGTCGTGCTATACCACACTTCTTACAGAACTCTTCAAATTCCTTCTTGCAGAACTCCCCACCATTATCTGTCCTCAACACCTTTATCTTCTTCTCTTTCTGGTTTTCCACCAGAGCCTTAAATTCTTTAAATTTGTCAAAGACTTCAGATTTCTTCCTCAAGAAATATATCCATGTATTCCTTGAGAAGTCATCTATGAATGAAACATAGTACACAGACTTTCCCAGTGATGGAACTGACACAGACCCAAACACATCATTGTGCACAAGTTCTAATATCTTGTTTGCCCTCTTAGCACCAGAAGGAAAACTCACCCGATTCTGCTTCCCATATACACAATGTTCACAGAAATCGAAATCCAGAGAACAATTAGACATACCTTCTACCATACCATCTCTATGCAGTATCCTAAGGCCCTTCTCTCCAATATGTCCAAGCCTTTGATGCCATAACATGGTCTTTTCTCCAGAGACAGCTAGGCTTTCCGCTCCACTTTCAGGAACCATAGAATTTTTACACCCATCAATAACAGTGCTACCTTGTAGCTTATACAAAGTTCCAGTCCGAACTCCCCGCATTAATACCAGTGCTCCCCGAACCATCTTGCAGGCATCTTTCTCGAACACTGTTTTTACACCTGCATCATCCATCTTACTTACAGAAATCAGATTTCTGGCCAATGCAGGAATATGCAGAACACCAGGAAGTGTTCTAATCCTTCCACCTTGTAGCTTCAGCTTGACCTTTCCATGTCTGACGATTTTGGCCTTCCTATCATCCCCTAGGAAGACATCACCATCATATTTCTCATACTCGCAGAACCACTCCCTATGGGGAGTGAAGTGAAAGGATGCACCTGAGTCAATCAACCACGACTCATGATCTACATGTGTATTTGAAGAAGAAGCCAAATACACATCCCCACCTTCATGCGAGGTGGTTTTTGCCTCTGCAGAAGGAGCATCATCAAATCCCTTTCCTTTCTTAGGAGCTTTAGATCTGTAGTCCTTTTTGTAGTGCCCTTCCTTTCCGCATTTCCAGCACACCTTTACAAACTTTCTAGGAGATTTAGATCTCCCTCTAGATTTAGAACTCCCACTTGAAACCTTATTCTTGTTTCTGTTCTGGGACCTTCCTCATACAGATAAGGCATCTCCATTCTGACCCTCCATATTTCTCCGTCTCATTTTCTCCGACAGCAAGGCTAAGACAATGTCATAAAAATTCAAGGTATTTGTATTGCTACCTATTGCAATAACCAGACTATCCCATGAATCTGGTAGAGAACACAACAAACTGATGAACTTATCTTCATTTGAGATTTTAATATCAACAGATGATAGTTGACTTACCACATTATTGAAGGCATTTAGATGCTCTGTCACCGAGTCTCCATCCTTCATCCTCAGGTTATACAGCTTTTTCCGCAGGAAAAATTTATTCACCAGAGACTTAGATTGGTACAAAGTCCCTAGCTTGTCCCACAAGGTCTTCACCGTAGCTTCCCCAGATACATTCAACAATACTGAATCTGAGACACACAACCGTATTGTGCTCTTAGCCTTCCGATCCAGTTTCTTCTAGTCTTCATCTCACATTTCCGTTGGTTTAGTACCTAGATCTACCACGATCCACTGATCTTTATCCACCAGCAGATCCTCCATATTGAGCTTCCATAACTCAATACTCTGACCATTAAATTTCTCAATCTCTATCTTACCGCTACTCGCCATCTTCTTTCACCGCAAGAATCGATCTCGCAGATCTCCCACTGAACAGGGTCTACCTCAGGCTCGAGCAAAAAACCCTCAGCAGCAAAGGCATCCCCTTGAAGCCGAAATAGCTCTGATACCAAATGTAGGTTTTAACCCTGAACAAAAATTATCTACTCACGAATATTATAACAGAAAATAAATAATAGCGAGAGCATAAAACATAAAATAGATAAACACAGAGATTTTCCCCTGGATCCCAAATCGGGACAACCTGCTTGATTTTTCATTATATTCCTTTTAGTGTTACAACACATATATATACATGTCGAAGCATACATAAACCCCAATCCATTAACCCTAGATTAGAACATAACCATAGTTCCCTTGACCGGATCTACAAAAATACCAGGGGCCGAAAACCATCGTACCCCAATACCATGTGCAAAACCATGCACAAAACCATGGACGTGGACTACCCACCAAAAATTAAGGACCAAAAATTTTTGTCGGGCACTGCCTCGGACCCCAACAAGGGGGGCTACCACCCCCCTGTGACCCCCTCGTTGCACCTAGCGCAAAGGGGGGGCTATCGCCCCCCCTCTTACCCCCCCTCGTGCGTGCTTAGTTGTTTAAAGAATATAACACATACCCAACAATAGGGAAAATTTATAAAAATGTAAAACTTTCTAGAAGAGATGGCCAAATCCTATGCAATGGTCTTCGATAGGTGAAGTAATACTACAAATCAATTCTTAAGTGCTTTGTTAGCCATTTCCTCCACATGGTGGATTTAGAGTGAATAGTTTGAATCATAATTCAAGAAACCAACAACCAAGAAAATTTTGTAGAGATTTACATTTCACCAAGATATTCACAATACATGAATCTAGAATTATGACCATATAGGTACTTGTTAAATTTAGATAACCGTGGTGTGTTATATGCTTAATGAAAATTTACTTCAATATTTTCCCAGGCCTGATAAAATTTAGCAATCACATAAACATGAAAGTAAAATGCTGATAGAACACAATAATAGATCAACAGAAGACAAGCCAATAATATAGATCATATTTACAATTCTTCTTATCCAGCAAAGATATGGGATATTGTGCATTACAACAGTCAACATGATGCTTCAGCCAAAAAAGCATTTCTAGATCATCCAACCTTCCAAGTGTCACACCCACAACCCTCAAAGACAGCTCATCACAAGTCAACGCTGATCAACCAAAAGTCAACACAGAAAATTCAACGGAGGACATCAACATAAATTCAACGTTGCAGATTAGGGCTTTAGTCAAGCAAATCCTTTTCCCTCAATTTTTGTGCCCAATAGTACGACCTCTAAAAATCAAAATTTCAGCAGAGTTTTGAGGTCAAATGACCAAGGGTTGACCACGGTCAACACCGACCAATGCTTCAGCAAATCAATCCTAAACCGATCCGCAGAAAAATAGCTACTTCAACTCCACACGTGTGAAGGGAAGATACCTCCAAAGGCTATCGAACCAATCAAATCAAAAATGAAAGATGCATGATGAGTTGACGAGAAAATGACCTCCAAGTCTCTCCAATTTATATCCATCAGTGTGGGTGTGTGACACATATATTAGGCATGTGAGCTTACATTACAAATCTGGCCAACCTTGCACATGTGTGGAAAATAAATTCAAAATATAAGTTTTGCTCATCCAAACAAGATGATATTTAGATCAATCTTGTTCCTCTAATCCAACAAAAATATGACCATCATCATATGAGCAATGCACCATGAATTTTGGACCTAGTTTCCCAAAATTAACACTCCCACTCAACTAGGGAGAACTCCATCTGTCCACAAGTGCCATCCATCAGTACCATTATATACTTTCATCTAACATCGTGCGTCATCTTGTTGTAACTTTCTTTGTTGGCTCTAGTCACAAATAGAACAAGGAGATTGAGTCACAAAGACATCATGCTCTGCTGACCCGAAGTTAGCTTCGACTCAAAAGAGTCACATACTAACCCGGAGTCAGTTTACTGACCCGAATTTAGTTTAGAGGATAAAACCCCAATAGAATCAAAAAGAGTCACTTACTAACCCAAAATTAGTTTACTAACCTGGAGTCAATTTAGAGGTAAGAACCTCATCAGACTTGATCCCAAGTTAAGGTGTTGGACACGTGCAATCCTAGACATAGAGAGCACGACAATATTCAATGCATCCATCGGTCTTGCTATTGGTCTCTATCCAAATTTTCCACCTCTTTGGCCAAATGAGATGTACTTCCCATGAGTCTGAAACTCTATGGGTAGGATGCATGTGGGGCATAGATCAAAGAGAGGTGAACCAAATCAATATCATAATGATGGGGTAGAAGCACAACAAGGTTTGGAAAGCCTAGCCCCATGTGTGCTTATAGCTCTAGTAAGATATCCCCAGGCCCCCTAGATCTCCCAGATCTCATAGTCAAACTCAGGCAGGACCCTCAAAATAGGGTCTTTCCACGATTCCAAGGTTCTCATGGAAGGTTAGGAACTTGACCTTCCCCAGGGGCTTCGTGGGAATATCCGACCAGCTCATTAGTTCCTATATGATCGAGCCTTACAGTGCCTCTTTGTACCATATCCTGGATAAAGTGGTACCTGATATAAATATTCCTGGATCGATCGTGGAACACAGGATTCTCAGAAAGATGAATCCCATTCTGGTCATCAAAAGGGATAACGTTGGTATCTAGCATATGCCCAAACAACTCATTGAAGAGATTTCACAACCAAAAAACCTCACAACAGGCCATAGTCACTGAAATGCATTCAAACTCGACAGTGCTCAAAGCCAATGACTTCTACTTCCTGCTCATCCAAGATATCGAAGCAGATCCCAAGGTGAATCAACGTCTATATGTGCTCTTGCGATCCACCACACTTCCAACCCAATCAGCATCAGTATATCCATGGAGTCTTAGACTCCCAACAGTGTATCTTAGCCCATGGTTGATTGTTCCCTGAAGATATCTCAATAGATTCTTGGCACCAATCCACTAAATGTGATGAGGATCAACCATATGTTGACTCAAAGTGTTCACAACAAAACATACGTCTGGTTGATATTTCACGAGGAACATCAGGCCCCCCATGAGTTGTTGATACTTGATAGGATTTTCTAGCACCGTCCCAACACCGTTTCCACACAAATTCTTAGAGTTGAGTTCCATCGGTGTCGACACAGACTTACAGTCCACCATACCAAATATCTCAAGTAGCTTCACGACAAATTTTCCTTGAGAAAGGAAAATCTCGCCTGGCCTCTGCTAGATCTCCAAGCCTAGGAAGTAATGAATCAGACCCAAGTATTTCATCTCAAACTCGGAAGCTAGCTCCCTCTTACACTGATGAATGAGAGGGTCATCACTTGTCAGGAATATATTTTCCACATAGAGAACCAAAATGAGATGCCTTTCTCTATCAACCTTAAAATAAAGGTTTGGATTAACATTACTTCGAGTGAAGCCCAGCTTCATCAATTAGTTATATATCCTCTCGTACCAAGCCTTGGGGGCTTGATTTAGCCCATAGAGGGATTTCTTCAACCTGCATACATGGGTGTCTCTAACTCAGACTTCAAACCCCATAGGTTGGTCTACATAGACCTCTTACTTTATAGAATGATGCAAAAAAGCAGTCTTCACATCCATCTGATGGAGACTCTGTCCTTACGTTGCAACAAGGGAAATGATAGATCAAATTGTAGTATATCTGGCCATAGGTGAAAATATATTATCATAATCTATGCCTTATTTTTGAGAAAAGCCTCGAGCAACAAATCTTGCATTGTACTTTTTAGCACTTCCATCAGATCCATGCTTGATCTTACAAAGCCATTTCGGGGTGACAACATATTTGTCCTTCGATCTTGGAACCACTTCCTAGACATCATTTTTCATAATGGGCTCATAGTCTTTGTGCATAGCATCCTTCCAAACTTGATGCTTTGCAGCTTCTTCAAATGATCCAGGCTCATATTGTACAATCGTAATCATGGTTGGTAGATACCCTTGGTATCTCTTTGACTTCTTGATTTCACAGAATGTCCCCCTTAGGGTAATGTGTCTCTTGGCATATGCGAGAGTATCCCTGAGCCATGAGTGTCTTATATTATTTGAAGGAGGTGGATGAATATGATCCATAGGTCCTTCAACATCAAGAATTAGTTCATCCTTCATCTCTTCCTGATTCCTTGCTTCTTCATCTTCTTTGTCTTACTTGGAGCTAAGAATATTTCTCACTTTCTTGAGGGAAACATCTTCATCAAAGGTGACATCATGGCATATCTCCACTTATCTTTGACCAGGCACATAGATTCTATATGCTTTCGAAGTTTCACTTTAGCCCACAAACATTCCCTTATTTCCAGAAGCATCTAGCTTGCTTCTCTTTTCTTTCGGCACATAAAAGTAAACAAGAAAAACAAAAACTCTAAAATGAGAAACATCAGGTTTCTTACCAGAGAATACTTCTTCAAGATTTTTGGAGTCCAGAGCAAAATCCAAGCATCTATTTTGAACGTACACAACAGTGTTCACAACTTCTCCCCATAGAAACTTCAAAAGACTGTTAGGTCCCTATATTACTAGTGTAGTCCCTTATTATTGTTAGTGTAACCCCCTTATTGTTATTGTTGTACAACTGTAACCCCAATATTGTTATTATTGTGCCTTTACATTATTATTGTTAGGCCGGCTAGGATTATATTGTGACCCCATGGACTCCTAAATATAGAACGAGGTTCTTTCATTTGTATCATCCAATAATTATTCATTTATGTAATGTAAAGGAGGTTTCCCCCTTGAAGTGACTTATTTCTAAGGTGTTGATCTCTCTTTTCTTCTATTTTTGGAGTTGGTTTCATAACATTTAGTATGAGAGCTTTGGATTCTAGGGTTTTTCTGCTCCAAAAAGGTCATCGTGGAATTTGCAATATAATTTTTTTCTAGGAAGGTTTAAAAGCTGAAATTTTTACAGAGAGAAGATGCAATCCCAAGGAATGTCATGTAAAAATTTTAGATCTTGGTTCACAATATTTTCAGAGATATGATCTGTGGAATTTAGGGTTTTTTTAGGCTCCTGAATTTCACCTACACAAGACATTGTGGAATTTTCACCATAACTTTGTTTATACGAAGGTTTAGAAGCTGAGATTTTTAGAGGGAAAAGCCGAAATATGGAGTAACATTGTTTAAATATTTCAGATCTTGGTTCGAAATATTTTAGGATATATGATCTGTGGAAGTTAGGGTGTTTTCAAGCTCTCGAATTTCATCTCAAATAGGTGACCGTGGAAAAATCATCATAACTCTCTCTCTGAGCATCGGATTGGAATTATGTAAAAGGTGGCTGCAAGTATACAGACTGTAGTTTTCTGTTTATCAATTTGAGAGATGAAAGAGGAAACAGTGACATGTGGCACACCATACAAGTTTTCTCTACTGAACAAGTCCATAATTAGGTCATTGTGGGAGATTGGGCATAACTTTGCCTTGAAGAATCCAAATCAGGTCAGACTTGTGGCATTTGAAATAAGATTCAGAGGGCTACTACAAGACCAAATTTCAGATTTTGAAGATCCTATATCACAGAGATAATTCATTTTCAATATAGAGCTCCTCAAAAGCAAGAAAAATGTGTGTATTTTTTATTTTATTTTTTCCAAATTGCATAAGTCTTGTTTGAAGAATCAGTTTGAGTTGATTCCAAGGGAATATTGTAGTATAGATATTAGTATTAGGTTCTAAAATTCCCCTAAAAAGAGTTCAACACCCATTAAACCTTCATAATTCTCTACTATGACTCATGAAGATGAAGAAATGCAACATGACATATCAAAATTACAAGAGCAAGTGCACAAAGAGCAACAAAAAATGAAATGGAAGTTTTGAAGAAAGGCATAGAAGCTAAGTTGTATGGTTTGAAGAAATGCATGGAAGCTAAGATGGATGGTTTGGAGAATGGAATGGATGGCAAGGAAGCTGGCATGGAAGCTAAGATGGATGCCATGGAAGAAAAAATGGAAAACATGAAGAATGATCTAAAAGAAGACATGGAAGGTTTGACAAAGTTGATACAAGAAATGTTTCCTAATGGAAAAAATATAGTAGAGGAAACTCATGATGAGAAAAAAATAAATGTTAATCATTATTTCATAAACTCTAATGTTGGATGAAAGACCCATCATATTCCAAAGATTGATATGAGGAAGTTTGATGGCAAGGATCCCGTAACATGGATACTATAGATGGAGCAATATTTTGACCTCAATAATGTACCAAAACAAAAAAGGTACGCATTGCAACTTTATATTTAGAAAAAAATACATTTGTGTGGTATCGATGGCTTTGTTCCCATAAAAAAATTGTCACTTGGTCATTTTTTACGGAGGAAATGATAGCACATTATGAGGATACAAAGAGCAACAATTTTTTAGCCAATTGATAAATCTCAAACAAAAGGGTTCAGTGGTGGAGCACATTGAGGACTTTTAAAAATTGAATATAAGGGTAGCTGATATTCCAAAGGAACATCGGATTGATGTCTTCATAGGGACTTTATAGGATAACATCCAACATGAGGTTCACGTCTAGGAACCTGATTCATTGGAAAAGGCATTCAGGTTGGCAAGAAAAAATGAATGTAAAATTATGGCGACAAGGAAGCCTACCACTCACATATATAAAGATGGAAGTGTTGCTACTCCTAGACTTCCACAACCTACAAGGTTGACACTACAATAATTGGAAGAAAAAAAAGAAAAAAGGCTTTGCTACAGTCATGATAAAAAATACACTAAAGCTCATGAGTGTGGTGAGAAGAAATTATTTTACATAGATTGTGAAGAGGAGGAAGAAAATGAACAAGAAACTTAAAAAGAAGACGATATACACTAGGAACCAACTCTAGAAGAAGAATAAATGAGTTCGACCATATCGTGTAATGCATTGGCAGGAATTACCACTCAAACTCTCAAGATAGAAGGACATATCAAGAAGAAAAATGTAATAGTGTTGATTGATTCGAGTAGTACCCATAATTTTATTCATTGTAAGGTAGCCAAGGAATTGAATTGTTTCCTATACCCAACACCATAATGTCGAGTGTTGGTTGCAAATGGAGAAAGTATAAATTTCTCTGGAAAATGACATAATATAAAGCTAACCATGGGGGAATATGTATTGAATATTTCAATGCTTTCCATTCCAATGGGAGGTGTTGATGTTGTACTAGGAGTACAATGGTTACAATCTTTGGGGACAATAGCTTTTAATTTTCAAGAAATTTTCTTGAATTTTTTTTCGAAAGGAAAGGAAGTTGAATTACGGGGTATCATAGGGAAGACGGGAAAGATAATAATCTCTAATGGCATGACAAATATTCTGAAGAAAGAACAATGAGGCGTAATTGCACAATTATGCTCACTAGAAGTTCCAACATCAAAATCATCTATTTCTCCAGATCTCAAAAAAATTTTGGAAAATCATTCCAAGGTGTTTGAAACTACCAAAGGACTCCCACCTATTCATGATCATGATCATGCTATTCATTTGATTCTAGGAAGTGTTCCTCCAAACATCAGGCCTTATAGATATCCTTATGTCCAAAAGAGTGAAATTGAACATATGATTACATAAATGTTAGAGGCTGGTATAATTCAAACTAGTCAAAGTTATTTCTTTGCTCCAGTAGTATTGGTGCACAAGAAGGATGGATCATGGTGCATGTGTCATGATTATTTGAGAAATTTATTTTACCAAGTTGGATCTTCGATCAGGATATCATCAAATTAGAATGAAGATTGAAGATATTTTGAAAAAAACATTTCGAACTCATGAGGGTCATTATGAATTTTTGGTCATGCCTTTTGGCCTTACCAATGCATCTTCTACATTTCAAGGGTTGATGAATTTCATTTTCAAACCCTTCCTTAGAAAATTTGTGCTAGTATTTTTTGATGATATACTAATCTATAGCAGATCTTGGAAGGATCATGTTCAACATGTTGACATGGTGCTAACTCATGAGGGTTTTAAGATAGACCTAACAAAATTAAAGCCATTAAGGAATGGAAAGTCCCCACAACCATAAAGCAGTTGCAAGAATTTCTTGGGTTAACAGGGTATTATCACAAGTATTTTAAGAATTATGGGAGAATAGCAACACCTCTAACAAAATTATTGAAGAAATATGTATTTTCATGGAATATTGAAGCAACTAAGGCCTTTGAACATCTTAAAGAGTTAATGTGCCTAGCACTGGTGCAATAATAACCATCTCCCGATTAGATATTGCTTCCCCAATAGCTAGGAAGTTATTCTTGATTTAATCGAGCCTCATAAAATAGGATTGAATAGATTCATCCTTGCCCTTCTTCATATTCTTCAATCGATTCTTGAAGAAAAGGATTTGATTAGCATTGCTAGACCTGAACATGCTAACCAACTTATCCTACATCTCTTTGGATGTGTTCAGCTTAGAAATGTAAGAAACCAACTGCTTGTGAATAGAATCTCAGATAATCATGCTTTCTTTGATTCCCCCCTTTCTATACTTCACCTTTGTGGCAGCAACTGCATTTAGTGGAGGCTCTTGAATCTTCCCCTGCACATAGTCCATGACATCTTGATCTTCTAATACCAAATCCAAGGACATATTCCATGCATGATAATCATACTTATCAGTAAATTTATCATCATCCTTGAAACTCTTGTAGGTTGAGGAGGCCATTTTTCCTTGATAGGATCCCTTCTTCAGTGATTTCTTCTCACACTAGCTTGGACTTTGTCTTCAACTCAGCTCTCATTCCATGTTAAATTTAGATAACCATGCCGTGTTCTATGCTTAATGAAAATTTACTCCAATATTTTCTTAGGCCTGATAAAAATTAACAATCACATAAACATGAAAGTAAAATTCTGATAGAACACAATAATAGATCAACAAAATACTAGCCAATAATATAGATAATATTTACCATTCTTCTTGTCCAACAAAGATATGGGATATTATGCGTTACGAAAATCAACTAGATGCTTCAGCCAACAAAGCCTTTCTAGATCATCCAAACTTCCAAGTGTCACACCCACAACCCTCAAAGACAACTCATCACAAGTCAACGCGGGTCAACCAAAAGTCAATGTAGAAAAGTCATCACAGGATAGCAACAAAAATTCAACATTGTAGATTAGGGCTTCAGTCAAACAACTCATTATGCCTCAATTTTTGTGCCCAACAGTATGACCTTTCAAAATCAGAATTTCAATAGATTTTTGAGGTCAAAGGACTAAGGGTTGCCCACGGTCAACACTGGTCAGTGCTTCAGCAAATCAACCCTAAACAAATCCGTATAAAAATAACTACTTCAACTCCACACATGTGAAGGGAAGAGGCCTCCAAAGGCTATCGAACGAATCGGATCACAATGAGAGATGTGTGATGAATTGATGAGAAAATGACTTCCAAGTCTCTCCAATTTATATCCGTCAGCAAGGGTGTGTGACACATCTATCAAGCATGTGAGCCTACATTACAAATCTGGCCGACATTGAACATGTGTGGAAAATGAATTCAAAATATATGTTCTACTCATCCAAACAAGATGATATTTAGATCAATATTGCACCTCTATGAAAGAGGAATCCAGCAAAAATATGACCATCATCATATGAGTAGTGCAACATGGAGTTTGGACCCAGTTTCCCAAAATTAACAGTACTCATCTCCAAGCATACAAATAACTGATAAATAATGGAAAGGATAACAACTCCAAAATGTTATCAGAATTTGAATCCATAATATCTGAGAGAACCAATAGTGAACATAATATCAACATTCAATCATCCACACATGAATATGCATAATCACAATAGATTTCATCATAAGAACAAGGCTATCACAACCTGGAAGCAAAATAGGCACAATTTTATAATTATATAAATAAATTAATGAGTTTGGAAACATAAGGAGGAACTTCAACTCTCCAATCAACCATAGGCCAACTAAAATATAATCCCTCTTGAAACTGACCATACCTTATCCAAATCCAGAGTCTAAGGGGATTCTTGCTCAAGGAAAATTTAAAACCAAGGCTTACTCACACACTTAGGAGATGTATACCACTATCTAGGTGGTTATCCACTGCTATTTGGTAGTAAGAACGACAATGACTCTATTACTCTCTTTGAGACAAATCATAGGCTTTTCCCAAGGCCAATTTGGGGCATTTCTCAGTTCCAGAAGAATGAATACACTATATAGGTGGTTTGAAAATTGTGTTTTTAAGGCAAGCGTTGCAATAGCTTGTAGCCAATGTCCAAGTGGTTTCACAACCTCAGGAAAAACAACAAAATGGATCAACTTACCCTGTTGAGTGGTTTATAGGTTGTTTATCAACCCATTCAAAAAGGAATAAGTGGTTTATCATCTTATTAAGTAACAATTTGTTGTTTTATCAACTTACTCAGTAAGCATTCAGTGGTTTAATTCTCCACTGAGCCTCCCATTGGCCAATTAGGGTTAGATACACAATCTAGGGCCTTCAACCTAGTCGTAAGGACAATTCCTAATCACAAAATGTTGCTTAGGAATATTCATTCCAACTTAGTCTTTTTTGGCTTGAGGGGCCTTGACCTAGGTTCAGAGTGCTCTGCACAACCAAAAAAACCCTCCAACTATTGGCCCCTTCAATAGTGATCTGCTTTCAAAAACCAAAGTCTCACCTGAAGTAGTATGGGGGGGTACTGGAACCAGGTTTCCATACCCAAAGGGAGCGTTTTTTGTGTTATTTAACATTACTTATCAAATCTAAGGCTTATCAACCTGCACAAACTTCACAGAAACCAAATCTAAGTGCAGATGAAATCCTTAACATATATGCACCAACATATTATTATACTTTAGTCAGAAGTATCTTATTAGAGCAGAAAAAATACTCGCACAATCACATAGATATTTTTCCCGAAAATCCTTAATGGAGATGTAATCCTTACATGAACACATAGGTATTTTCACAGATAATTAACTCATATAAATGTGTGTCTAATAGAAATAGATCAACAAATAATTAAAATAGTCATGCATAAAAACATAATTGCAACAATGTTCACCAATAATTCTTCTTTATTAATAAGTATTCACAACCCAAAACAATTCCTTCCATATGCGCACAAGAAAACAGAGTCCTTGCACAGGACTCAAGACTAGGTCTCCGTGCACACAGCCAACATGAATCTTTCTACCTAGAGCGATGAAAGACTATATCAAAACATCAACATAAACATAACATGAATAAAAATTAACTGTCCTTACTAACACAAATTCTTACATATTTATATGACTTCGACACGCACATACCATGGTCTCAAACCTTGGTCTGAGACTCATGGTTTCCTTTTTACCCATTATAATTGTAAAGGAGCTTTGGCCCCACCCAAAGCCCCTTGAATTCTATGTGCAACACATTTCAACAAAATTTAACCAAAATTATACAAAAAAACTTGACCTTAGGGGACCCCATCCCAACATGCCCCCAACACAATCTAGTGACTTGTCTTGTGTTACTTTGGTCCTGGTTCCTGCATCTTAGCCTTCAACACTTGAATGAAAATTTAAGTGGCTGAATGACTTCTGTACTCTGCGCTGCAGCGTTCTGTGCTTCTTCGACCAATTTCTCTATAATTAGCCCCTCGGCTACTAGGATGATACTTCGCTGGGTATACTTCAGGCTTCTGATGACACCATTGATGTTTTGGGACAACTACAAGGCCTCCTCATCCGAAGGCTGCATTATGTGGTCGAGCAACTGCCCCCATCGCCACAGTGTGTCAATCTCTTCCTGAATGGATCATCTTTCCTGAAAGCGGGCCAATCGTTGGGCTGGCATTAGGGTTGGTGAAACAACTCATATCTCATTCAATTTCTATTCCTTGGCCCATATATCCATCTTCAGCTGCTATGCGATAGGGTCATCTTGAATGGAGGTAAAAATTCCCATGACCTCCTCTAACAATTGGCTAGAAGCATCCACAACAGCAGTGATGCTAGTAGTTGACTCCTGAACTACCTTGGCACGCTATGTACAAACTTTCGGAGGCGTCTTAGGTTGCAACTTCATCTGCAAGTTGGCGATATTCTACTCAAGTTCCACTCGGACTATTGTGACTTCCGACCATGAGGATTTTAGTACGGCTACCAAATTTTCCAATTTGAAAGTGGGAGTTGCAGTAGTTGGTACTGTGATTCTGGGAAGACTCGAGCAAAATTGATAAATCATAGCTCCAAAATAGGCACATTGGATTTCAGCGGCGTGACACACATCCTCTGCGAGCTGCTGACCCTTAATCATTGTTGCAACTTACTGCTGAGCTGTCACGACATCCTGGAAAGCCTCCTACTCTCTGTATTGTAGCATGTATGTGATCATCATATGCATAGGATGCAACTTGCTGTTGGGTGAAACAACCAAATCAATTGTGACCTCAAATATTTTGGGAATGACTGCGCGCAAATCGAACTGGAAATCTGAAGTATTGCACCTAAAACTTGAAATATTCAGCTTTTAGAGCTGGATGGTTGTCGAATGGCCAAATCCCTCACCTGTCCCGCGCTCACTTGTCCCGCACTCGCTTGACCAGTGCTCGCTTATATGGCACTAAATTTCATTCTGAGTTGTTGAAGCCCTTGCTGCAAGTCATTAGTGATTTATTTATACTATGCCTTGACCTTGTTCCATACATCTTCGGTGACCGGCTGGATGGTGTCCCCAATTTTTTCAAAATCCTCCTTTGTGAGTGTTAATGGATTAGTCTTGGTCTTCTTAAGGCTTTCATTTTGGTGCGTGACCTCAGGGTGGTCTGAGGCCCTCTTTTGGTTCCTCGCCGCATGTCTACTGGTGCATCAACACTTTCTCCATCCTTGTCTTCCATCTCATCATCATTGCGCAGGTCAACTGTCTCTCTCATAGTGGTGGGTTTTGGGTCCTTTTTCACATCCTTTCAATGATCTGTTTGTGTGTGTGGCTTCGTAGGGGTCTTAGGTGGTACTGATGAAGACACAACACCAACTGTACTTGCTTCGAGCCATAAGGGGGGGCACTTGGTTGTGGTGCGTGCAAGGTCATCCTCCGTAACCATGTATGGTAGCTCAAACCAGAATCCTACCATGTCCCTCTTTACACAAACATGCACATTGTGAAAGGTGGCCATGAAGTCCGCAATGTGCTTGTATTTCTCGTACATCATAGATGACAGTTGTGGCTTGGACTGCACCGCTTTAAATATTTCAGCATCAAACATCACCCAAAATATTTAATTTTCTATTATCCTGGTGATAGGTTTGAGTTCCATAATGATGCATACTAGGCATATTCGTAAATATCAGGTTCAATGTCTGGTAATTGTGACTGTGATGGCGGCCTCTAACCAATTAGCGGGACCAACAACAACAACCAAGAATACTAAAAATTCTTGCCATCTTCTTGCGCCTTGTGAATGTTTTCCAAAAATTTGTTGCAAAGGTACTTCACCCAATTATATTGCACCCTTTCACGCACTGCGCCACTAGCTTAATCACATATGTAGTAACATATCTTGTGCAGTACTTCTTGATCATTTTGAAGGCAAGGATCAGGGTGGAAAATTTAACTGCTGGGGAATTGATATCTATAATGAAAAAGTATTTGGTGTCCCTGTTTACCCCATAAGTCTTCTTCACCTCATCGACGCTATTTTTCTCCAGTCCCTTCCCTCCGAAGGTTGCCCCTAGATCATCCCCTTAGTTCGAAAACAGGGTGATCCGATGAATCATCATGTCATCAATTATAGTGGGCTCTCCTAGCCACAAAAAATTATCATGCACGATGGTGAGTAAATGGCGCAGGCATATGTCATTTATGGTACTGTGCCCAAAGTGTAGAATGTTCAGAAGGTTCAGCAACCCGGACTATTGCAACACCAACGCCCATGTCTTTGGATCGAATTTGATGAGTCCTCTATCATAGGGAACCTACTCCAAATAATCTGATGGTGCAAGTTCAAGGAAATTTCCACTGTCATCCAGGTCCCAATCTTCCAGCTTGAGCAAAGGCACTTTTGCAAACATGTCCCCCTATTATCACTTAGAAAAAATGAAGCATCATTTGACATGTGTCAAAGGTGCGGTTATAGGATTCATTTTTCATTATTTGGTCAAGGAAATTTTTTAAATTTTTCTTATTTAGCCTATCCTAAGGTCTAAACCCACCCTCATTCAAATCCTCTCATGTCACATTAATCATGATTTTCTGACATTTTTCATTTCCCAAGGTTATAGCACTGAAAGAGTCATTTTAGCCAAGAAACGACACTTTCGTAGTGAAATACAGAGAGAAATTGCACTTTTCGCTATGAAACTGTAAATATTTTCGTAGCGAAAATGCCCGCAAATACACTAAGTACACTACGAAAGTAAGGTTTCCTGTCTTTCATGTCAATTTAGTTGTTAGGTGTTAGAAAATGATTTGAAAAGGATAATTTAGATGACATTCGAGTTAGTTAGGGTAAAGATCAAGGTACATAGTCAGGGCTGAAGTCATCATCACCATTTTAATCATGTATGAGTCATCATTATGTTATGAGTGGTCATCAAACTTCAAAATCTTTTCAAATTGAGTCATTTGTCATTCTCTATTACTTCTTTGCATGTTATTGAGCTCTGGAGAGTTATTTCATTGAGCCCAAGCTATGGCTGGTATTTTCAAAGGTTTGTAGATATCACTGATCAAGTGAGGCAGAGAATACATTATCTAGTGAGGCAGAGAATACATTAAAGAACCATGGTTGCAAAAAGAAAGACAAAGAGAGGTGGCCACTGTCTTAGATATGAGACATCAGATATTAACCTGATAAATGAAGACCCAACATTTGTAGAGGTTTTCAGAAGAACAGGATGTTTACAGTTGTGTGAAATATTAAAAGGATTCCATGTACAAGTTTCTAAGGAATTTTCCCTAAACTTCAATGGAACAACTACAAAAGTGGGAATGTTTAATCTCACTATAACACCAAAGATCATTGTAGCAGCAACATGGATTCCAAGAGGACAAGAAAAGTGTCTCAAAGAGTTCAAATTCAACATGGAGGAATGTAAATGTTTTATAAACCCAGAAAATAGTGAAGTTGACCTTACAAATTCCATTCCAAGGAGCTACATGAAGGAAAATTTCTCAAAGCTACTGCTTATTATCCAGAAATATTTCACTTGTGAAGGAAGATATCATAAAGTCTATTCTTACCACTTCAAGCTTCTCCTACACTTTGTTGGTAAGATATATCTTGATCTTCCTTTCTATTTACACGAAAGCATAGAAAAAATGACAGATAAAGTTCAAATTAAATCTTAGGGAAGTGAAACCTCACTTTTTCATCATGGCTTAATAAAATTGCTGGTTTTAGATGAGTTACAAAGACTAGGCAGAGACTGGTCTTCATTTCTGTTTGTTAGTGGTTTTGAAATTGACACGATTACCCCTAAAAGAACTCCTAAACCTAGAGACATACCATCATCTTTAGTGACTAAAAAAAGTGAACAAGTAGGGGCAGAGCAGAGTGAACCAGTTATCACGAAAACATAGAAGTTGCAGAGATTTGATACATCCACTATTCCACCTACAAAACAAAAGTCAAAAATGAGGAAACTTGCAAAACAAGAGAAAACTGTGAGTAAACAAGGAAGTAAGAGGATTACAAGGAGAAAAATAGTGGCTAAAGACATCTAGAAGACATACTACGTGCCATTGATATTGAAGAGACTTCTGTAGTCCATGCTGAGGATATAGATGAAGGTGGACATAAACTCAAGAAAGCTAAATCTACAAAGAAGTTAGAGTTTGAAGGTGAGGAATCAGGATGTAGGTTTTATGTTTCAGGCTAGGAAGTCCATGACAAGACATGCTATAAAAATGTTGGAAAGTAGTAAAGAAGTTCATCCAGCCACAGAAACTGTCCAGCCACCATAAGACATTATTTATCTTTCATCGCATGCAGAAAAAGATCCAGTCAGCAAGACAAAGAAAGGAAAGGAGAAATTCATTGAAAAAACAAAGCTTGAAATCCTTGAAGAAAATTTGAGGTTGGCTAATCATGAAATAGAAGTCACGGAGAAGGAGGAAAGGAAACATAATGTTCAGAAGGTTCAGTTTGAAAAGATGAAGAGGTTTGGGAAGAGCAGGTTGACAGTGTATCAAACACCCTAGACAACACAGAACAATTAATCAAATGGACTATGCCATTAAGGAAAGAGGTGAAACATGTTAGAAGAATGAACCTACACTTGAAATATACCAGAAAAAAGCTAAAGGATCAACCTAAAGACCTCCAAAAACAACTAGAATTGATCCATGAGGAGCTGGAGAAGAAAGGTCTATAAATGACAGTAGTTGAGGAGCCAATAGCTCAACTCATCATCAATGAAGAAGAAACACCTCAAGAATATTAGTTTAAGTTGGCTTTTATTTTGAAAGTTCAATGGCATGTTGAAAACCAAATTATTGCAGCTAGAAGGTACATTTTTGAAACTAGGCAAAAATCTAGAATTTACACAATTTTCCACAATTTTGTAGCTTTTCCTAGGCTTGAAGCTAGGAAAACACTACGAAACCACCTGTAGCTTTATTTTTTCATTTAAAACCACTTTGAGTAGCTTCCAAGGAGAGGAAATTATATGGAGGATTTTTCAGGGCATGATGAACACAATGCAGAAGGAAAGAAGCAGAAAATTTGATTACAAAGGTCATTTTTTTGTATGCTATGAAATTTCCATACTTTCGTAGCGAGCTATTTTGAAGGTTTCTAAGCAGTTTTATGGGAATTTTTGGATAGGTGGACACTTTAAAAAGGTCAAGGGACTTCTCCATCAATCATCCATGACTTTAATACCATGAAATGAAGACAATCCATCAGCTAAATCATGCATTGAAGATAAGGACCTGTTTTCTTGAAAAATAGGGTTTGTTTCCATATTTTGAGGAGGGTAATTAAGATTTAAAGTAGTGATGAGTTCTGTAATAGCTCATTCAAACATGTGAATAATTATTTGTTAGATTTATAACTATTTTAGGATATAATATAGTTGATGTAATAAGTAGTAGTTTGAGTCCTATTAGGAAAAGGACTATTTTGTAGTGTAGCTGTCATTTTCTCATTAAAGCACATGTTTTCCTATTATGAAAGGTGTAATTAGGAAAAATTCGATGAATCTAGCCAGATTATCTCTCTTGTAACAAGTTTTATTAAAGGGCATATGTTTGAAATTGTAAAGGGTTGGAGATTTTTTGCAATATTGCAGTTTTATGTAATTTGACTGATATTAGTAATACAAAGGACTTTTTTTTGACCAACCTGAGATTCTCATGGAGTTTTTAGTGCTTATCTGATCTATATTTTCTATGTGTACCATTTGCAGTGGTTTTCATCTTTAATACTCAGAATTCATAGGTGTATGCTCTAAATTCCTTTATTGATGAAATGTCTGTGTTATTTCATGTTTCATGTGTGATTTACCTCTGCTAAAAACCCTTACCTTCCTTAGATTCCATGTCAATAGAACCTACTACTAAAATACTAATTTTTTGACTCCATAAGCCCAATTATTGCAGACTTGTACTCTTTTCAACCTACACACATCAAAATCAAGTTATTTTCCAAGTAGAGTTAGCCATCTAGTTTCAGCATTATCAAATATTATTAACCCCTTTAAGAGAGCCCTCTCAGACTGAAGAGGCTAAGCTTCAGTTACAAGTTGGTTTGAAATAGTTATATGAAGTTGTCTGATTAGCAGCCAATCAAGTGAAATTTTGTGATAAAATCCCCTTCAAAAGACACATTCTCTGGGAGTAGTGGTGTGTTGATATGGGATTTGACCTTATCCAAGTCCCTCATGACTTCCATAGATGGTTTTCGCGGTGCCATATACTTAGGCAACTACGACATTGGATCAATCTCCTCGAAAATATCTTCCTTGATGATTAATTTGGGTTCTTCAGCCATTGGTCTCTTCTGTCGCTCAACCGGGGTCGACTTAGGCTTCAAAGTCTTCTTGCATGGAGACGTATGAGTCTCCAAGGTTTTCCCTTTATTTTTCTTCTAAGGTTGAGGCTCCAGTGCAAGTGTTTCTTCAGTAGGCATCACAGAGGGGGCAGGCTCTATAGCAGTTATACTTGGAGGGATTAAATGTCCTAACCGTCTTTGGCACAATGTCTCGCAAAAGATTGATGAGTGCTCAGACATAAAATTAAGAAAACACAATGAGATAAATAGACACAGATCTCCTAGAGAGAAATGGGAACTAATGTGACCCTTCCTGCAATATTTATAGCGATGGCGTAATCTAAACGACCTAATGTCCATTGATGTAGCCTCATAAATTCTAAAATGACTCCAAATATGACATAATATCCTCCATAAATGCAGGTTAACTGCTCCTCCAAATGGTAATAAATATTTCTTATCCATATTAACTATTCCAATGGCTAGTTTTTGGCCCATTTGCAACTGTTTCAACCTACTGGCATAGCCCCTACGTGACTGTCGCAGATACATTCACTTTGTCAAGCTTCGTCATATAGACATACTTCTCCAATACTTGAAATAATTCTTTATGGTCTTGCGCCTTCTCACAATTGTCCGGGGCACTAAGACACTTCTCCGACCATATAGTCATTTTGTGCAGGTAGGGATGGGGTCATCCCTGTAGGGTTTCAACCGATTTCCATTCACGTATCCAGGAAGGACTTAACCACTTAAGGTAACCAGATGTATTGCACCTCCTTCTGTGATATCCTTGACAATATAAGGTCCAAGCCAATGCATTTTTAACTTTCCTGGGTGGCGCACAAACTTGCTTTCATATAGAAAAACAAAATCATCCTCATTGAGACTCACGGTTTCCATTTTTACCCATTACAATTATAAAGGAGCTTTGACCCACCCCAAAGCCCCTTGAATTCTATGCGTAGTATGTTTCAAAAAAATTTAACAAAAATTATACAAAAAAAATTGACCTTAGGGGACCCCATCCCAACAGTCTTCTTCAATGTTCTCAACTCTTCCCATTTTAGGAATTTTCTCCGTCAACATCCATAATGGGAGCTTTCCTGAATCTATTGTTAAATTATGTGTGCGCTCTTCTCTATTGTCTCCTATTATCATGTGTGTGTGTTTGTGTTATGTTTTTCCATCATCCCCATTTTTCCTCCTAAGACAGTAATTCTCTGCCTCAATCCCGAAGGAGGAAATAGGGATGGGAACTATCCTCTAACCTTACTACCCAATCCAAAAATTCAATGCTTTTTAACGCATGCAACACCATGGCCAGTGTGATACGAAAGAAATTAAATGGGATGGGTGTGGCCAAATTCAAAACACTTCCCTAGAAATATTGACAATCCATGCAACCTTCCCCTAAAATTTCTTATCTGTGTCCCTCCCCTCCAGTTAGCCATCAATTAATTTTCACTTGAATTTTACATATGTCCAAAAAATTTACGCAGAGATACTTACAATCATGGGGTGTAGAAAAAAGGGTTGTTACAAACCTCACCCCATTAAGGGAACACCATCCTCGATGTATATAAATAGAACACACAACTATAAAATTTGAGATTTATATTTATGTCTCTTACATTCACTTACATAGTAAACAAAGACATGTAAAGTACCCTTATTTGATCTTCCATTTCCCAAGTTGTTTTTTCTAGTCCAAAGTGCTTTTGTTCCACCTTGAACTACTCTATTTCTCAATTATGGGGTGTGGGATATCTCCAATCTGGGATGCACAATGGTTCTTGTTGGAATTATCCCTTATATTCCACTTGTATCACAAACCAATCCAAAACATGATTAGTGTCACATACATACTTCTTAAGTAATGAAATGGGAAAAGAGTTGTGCGATTTTTCTATGGGGGATATGGAAAATATATAACTTATAAGCCACTATGAAATGGTCCACAAAATATGAAATGGTCCACAAAATATGGGTGCAATCTTAGCATAAGACCCCACTATTAGTGAGATCTTCCTTGGTTTTCTATGGAGATACACATGCTCTCTTGCATGGAATTCCTTGTGCATTCTTTGCTGATTTGCATAGCTTTTTTTCCTATCCCGTGTTTCCTTTGATTTATGCCTAATGTTAGCTACCTCCTGCTCCATTTCCTTCAATATATCAGGTCCAAGAACCACCCTATTCATTGGAAACTCCTAGATAATAAGAGTGTTACATTTTATACCATACAAAGCCTCGAAAGGGCTCATCTTTACTAATTCTTGGTACCCATTGTTTCATGCAAATTCAACTAAGGGAAGGAAGTATTCCCACCTATCTGGTTGTTGCATGACATACATCCTCAAGGCATCTTCCAAAATTTTGTTCACTCTTTCAGGTTTTCCATCATTATGAGGATGATATGCTGTAATAAAGGCCAAATAAGTTCCAAAACCAAAAAACAATGACTTCCAAAATTTTTAAGTGAAATTGGCATCCGGATATAAAATATTCTTATTATGTATGCCATGCAATATGAACTTTTTACTTCCTAAAAATATGAGTTGTGTATGCTTTGTGGTTGGCTTGATAGTTATAAAGTGTTTTTCCTTACTCATATTATCCACTACAAACATAATGACATCATTTTTCTTGGATATTTTTTGCAATCATATGATGAAGTACATAGATATGACTTCCCACTTCTACTTATGAATGGGGATTAGTTGTAGCAATCCCACTGGGTGTTTACATTCAACTTTGAGTTGTTAATATTCTAGACACCTGGAAATGTATTCAACAACTTCCATTTTTTTACTCAGCTAGTAATATATTTTCTTTATGGATGTTATCATATTATGATAGCTAGGATGAACTGAGTAAGGTATTTTGTGAAACTTGTCCAAGATAAGCTTCTTCAAGTTTTCCATATAAGGTACACAAAACCTTTCGATCACTTGTGAGTGTTGTTAGTGTCAGTTTTTGCATCCTTCCACCAGTGATAAAATTGACTCTTTTCATGGCATATTAGGGTTCCATCTTGAAATTTTTGTCATTCCATTACATCATCATGAAAAAATTTGGTGACTAGATGTAGATCTAGGTCTGACCTCACTGCTTTCAAAATTTTACTACTTGTTGGCTCATTTCACCACTTTTCTAAGTGTATCATCAGTCATGATTTGTCATCATCATTTTAGCCATTTTCATCATGGTTTCATTCAATTAGAGTCTCCATTAGGTCTTAGGGTTTCCAAGTTCATCAAAACACCATTTCATGCATAAAGTCGAGCAAATGGAGTGACAATAAAGAAATTTCATCTGTAAGTTTGATTTGTAAATTTGATTTTAGAGAAAAATGTAAATTTTTGTTCCTAATTTGCAATAAGTTCTCAAAGTTCCAAGTGGATGTACACTCAAAGTTCCATCAACAAAAGAGAAAAGTTCCAAAAATTCAACCAGTGTTCCTATGCCATCAAAAGATGATGTTCAAAGATCAAATTTAGAAATTAAAGATAAAGAAGCACTGTAAATTTAATTTCAAGAAAGGAAATGTGGGTCCCAGTTTGTTTAATGACATTTATTCAAGTATAAAAGGCCTCAAATACCAAAAAGTCACTCATTTTGATCCTCAAGCATCAAGCTCTCGAAGTTACCCAAGCAAAAAATCAAAATTTTTTCTTCATAAAACCAAGTTCTGCCACCTTTGTTATGCTTTTTGCAGCAGGGAAAATCTGTATTTCGCAGGGCTTCACTGTGATTTTCCTCAGTATGCTGCACTTTTTGCAGAAGAGAACCACGGCCCCAAATCTTCATTTTAGAGGTTCTAAGCACAAGTTAAACATTTCTACACTTGTTTCCATGTAAGTTTCACCTCCATAGCCCCTCCTTTCAACTTGTGGTGTTAAATTTATGGTGCATACCCTCCCTTACCCTCTATGTCATGTTTTAAGCAATGAAACCATAGTTTCACAATTTACAAGCTTAATTTATTTCCCCTAGACCTCATTTACCAACCTGACACTTCAAATCACTCCCCACTACCCCTAAATAACCTCATTTCCCATTACCAAGCTCTATTCCCTAAAACCCTACCCCTAAGTTGTGTTTTCCTAGGCAGCTAGATAACTCCCTGTAATAGAAATTTCCTACACTATTTCCCTTAAATTTTCAACCCCCCATCACTTCCCTAAGCTTGCTAACCCCCTTGCAAACTTCCCCAAGTTTTCCCTCACTCATCACAACTCCCTAACCCTACAATCCTACTCCCTTTCCCTTCCCCTTCTTTCATAGGGTTTCAAGACAAATTGAACATAATGGAGGAGGAATGAAATACCACATAAGAAGAAAATAAAACATACAATAAAGGAGGGAGGATCTTGAGATTAGAGCCATCAAACACTAGGGAATTAATGGCATCACCCTTATATGTCAAATGTTTCCAGCATGTAGGTTGCTTTGAGTTTTGTGAGATGGTATAAATAGTGCTAATCCATCCTATTTTGACCAAGGTTTTTATCAAAAACCTCCAAAAAGACCAAGTGACTATTACAGGGGTGACTTTCACCATTTCCATCGACATCAAAAGCAGCAAGAGGCAGTTGTTCAAGAGGAGGAAGGCATTCATCATGAGGAAGAAAGAGAGTATGAATTGGTGGAATTGAATGTCAAAGATGATCATGAGGCCTTAAATATGATCATCAAAGAGAAATATTCCACAATCAAAGAGCTGCAAGAAAATATGGCTAGAACACAAATTGTCATCTCCTTCCTTGAACAAGAAAACAAGCAGCTGAAAGATAAACAAACACTCTTGGAATTAGAGTTTCTGAAAGCTAAGAGGGAAGAAACCAAAGGAAAAGCAGTGATGGAACCTGATGAGTCTGATCATGATGAGATTCAAACCACCAAGAAAATACCAAAAACAAGATGTCTTAAGAGAGCATTAGAGAAGGAGAAACATGAGGCAAAACAACTCAGTTTTGAGGAAAGAATAGAAATAAAAATCAGTGATGATAGAGAAGTGTGGCTTGACAGAATGAACATCCACCTTGAGAAGATCCTTCATAATTCCAACAAGGATAATAATATTCTCAGGCACATGGCTGATAGATACAACACTAGAAACAAGATTTGCAACATCAGGATCAAGCGATTGAAGGATAAACTCAAGGAAACCCTAATCAATCAAAAGGAGAAGGAGAAAATTGAGTTACTTGTTGATGCCTCCTTGGTTGCTTGAGATACCTCATCAACACTAAATCCACCAATTTTGAATAATTTTGGACAAGTTTTGTCGTTTTTGGAATTTTTGTGAAATTTGACAGTCTTTTTGCACAATCAGGCTGTAAAAAGTGTAGCATGGGCCACACTGCGCTCTTTTTGGAGGCCTCGAAATGAGAAAAAATCTGCAGATTTGGAAAGATAATGATGCCCACATCAACTTTTGACTAATGTCACTCCAAAAATGAAGCTTTTGATAGGTGGAAATGGTTAATAACCTCTAAAAAAACACCTTTTTGGCTCCCTTTTGAGCCTCTCACTGTGCTTTTTGACCATTTTTGGAATAAATAGTTTTTCAGGGGCTCAACTCCATAATTTGTAGTGCTTGAGGACATTTTTGACAACTAGACAGGAACATATTTCCAATGAGCTATCTTGAGATCAATTTGGACTTCATCAAGTCATTCAAAAGTTAGCTTTAAGGTCACACTGCGCTTTCTTAGGGGCACAGTGTGCTTTTTCCAAATTTCTTGTCATGTTCAGAATTTTGACTTTTTCTTTGTTGGTTGAGGAATTCTATGGATTTTTACTGATTTAAATGTGAAAACAAAATGTAATTATATTTATTATAGTCACTATAGGTAGATACATCAATTAAAATTGTATTTTTGGGTCAAGTGAATCAGTTTCATCAAAGATATGGATGACTTTGTTGACCTCCCTAGTCATTAGGATTCTAGTTGAGGACTTTGGGGAACAACTCCACAAGTCATGGATTCGACCCCCGAGAGTGGGAGAAGTTTTTTTTGGTCTATATCTTTCATTTTCTTTGCTATTCTAATGGTTGGATGTTGTGAAATTTATCATTGAATACTAGTGTAATCAGACTTTTGGCAGGAACTAATAGACTAAGTTGCAGCGATTTTGGTGGGATTCCTGTGGCAATGTGTTTTAACATTGTTTCCTCTTGCGTTTTCAAATGTTTGAATGTATTTTTATTTCCATATTCATGCCATCTCTTAATGTAATTTATACCTAAAGTCAGATAGACATAATTCATTAGTTGATGCTTTGTTTTGGAGGAATATTTACAGTGTCATGTTCACTTTCTTCTAATTGAAAAGAATTAATATTTTCCATGCTCTTTTTTGAAACCCTAGTAGTATAAAACACTCCATAAAGATACCTTAATGTGTTAAAGTTATTACCTACCTTGCCCCATCCGATCTCTACAATTCTCCCTAACCTATTCACCATCCAACACTTAAAATCAATCAATTAAACCCTAGTTCTACTATAACTAGCCTAAAATCCTCTTTATTCAGTCATCTTAGATGTGGTCCTGTGGAGAGAGCCCTCTCCTTCCTAGTAGGGCTAGATACTTGGAAAAATATTGGTTTTTGGTTACCTTTGTTGGTCTCTTTCTCAGTCTCGGAGATCTGGTGGAGTTATAACATGTTGGCGACCATACTGGAGAAGAAAGTGACTAATATTCCCTAGTTGTACCATTAGTTCATCGAATTCTTGGCATGTGGGTGATAGGTCTAAGATTTTGTTGAGGTTGATTCGAAACATTGGAGAGAACCAAGTTTCTGAACAGTGAACATTCTGGCTTCGCGAAGATACACTAGATCAAATCCAGATCCTCATCTAGATGATCCAGTCGGAGATCTAGAGAGGCTTGTTCAAAAGTAGAGATATCAACACAAAAAAATTCAGTCAAATCCTATTCCATTGGTAAGATCCTCTTCGTTGCCTGTAATTTTTTTATCTCTCGAAGACATACCTTTTTATTTGAAATTTGAGTTGTCTTTATTTTGATCAAAGTCTGAAACCTTACCGTATGATATATTTTTGACCCATTAAGGCTTTCTGAAGTAAAATATTTAATTGAGATAAAATTTAAATCCCTGAAACTCGAAGAGAATTTACCTTTTGAGGAACCTAAATATGAATCAGACTTTGACACAAAAGTCTAGATTCAATTCTATAGGCTTGAAAGCTTAGAAAACCAACTTCAATACCAATCTGAAAAAGCCATAATCCAATATCATCAATAATCATTACCTATCCCGACACAATCCCATTCAATTGTTGCTTCTTCATCTACACCATCTACTTCATTACCTATTCATTCAACCCCTTCCATTGTCACTCTTGTACTTCACTCAACGGGAATCATGGCTAGATTTGCTCCCCATCTTACCAACTCAACTCAATGCCTTACCACAAGACTATGGCCAGAGACTCCCTCTATTTTATGAGTGTTCTCAAATCACTGCAAAACAACACACAGTCAAAGTCACCGAATT